>CM048671.1:13499323-14034323 GCA_026401315.1 Dysphania ambrosioides | reverse complement strand
GAGTTAGAGCGGACCCAACAAAACGGAATCCAATCCAAAAATTTGCGGACTTTAATTTAGGATCTGAATCTGAAAGCTCTAACTCATAACCAATTAGGGATTTTGGACCTATAATCCGATTTGATCCGACAAGTTTGTGGACTTTAATTTAGGATCTGAATCCGCAAACTCTTACTCCGACCCAATTAGGGATTTTGGACCTCTGAATCCAATCCGATCCATCGGACCTCCATCATGATCCGAAATTTAATCTATTTTATATTTTGCACTTCTTTTACCTATATTTTTTTTTAATAACATTACTAATACTATAATTCATTTAGAATATATAAATTTTAAAACTTATAGAGCACAAGCATAATTCTATTAGTGCAAGAGTTTGACCTTATTTAGCCTTGACACTAGCCATTTGAACTACAATATCCTAATCTGACACATCTTCTATTTGGAGTCGGAGTTTTTTTTATCGGATTTGGAGTCAAAAATTATTAAACGGGTTTGAATTGTACTTTTTCCTTCAAATTGAATCGGACTCGATTTGGATTATAATTCTGTAAAAAGGAGATTGAAACAGTTATTCATTCGTTTTCCGTGAGCTTACTAGCGACATTTGGAGCTCCATATTACACTGTTTGGGTGTACAGAGAATCTCTGTTGATTGGAATAGTGAGCTGGAGTTTACCCTTACTAAGTTTAAGGGTAATTCTAGTCAGAACATAATATATAGATTACTTTTAACTGTTGATGTGGGTCATATTTGGAAGGAGGGGAATCATAGAATATTTCAAGATAAAATCCAAGTGGCTGATAAGATTGTGAAGCATAGTACAATTTTTGACCTATGTTCGTTGTCTTCAGCTTCCTTAACTCAAGAGTTTAATGCCTTAGTATATATATATAAACAACATGCAAGTATCATCTCCTAAAAGTTTACCCATCAAATAAACATGCTAGTAGCTAAAATAAAAAAAGACACAATATTTTACTTAATAGAAAATAAAGAGGTTCAGGTTCATAAGATCATTTGGTTCATTTTGCATGCATCATCTCAAATTCGATCATTAACTCCCAAAAACCTAGTAGACCAAAGTACATCACATATGATCCCATCTAAAGTATTATTGTATGCATACATGAAATAAGAATACAAAAACAGCAACAAAAAAAACAAAATTAATTAAGCATACACTAGAGACAAAAAAGTACAATTAAAAGAAAGGGATCATTAACTCATAATATAACAATGGAAAAGTCAAAAATAAAACATGGTTAATTAGGAGTCAATATGAATTAATTAAGCGAATTATCTTAAGTAGCTAGCTAAATTAGATTTAGAAGAGTTGTTGATATCATTGTTGTCGATCATAATATCGTTCTTCTTGGCGAAATTATGCTTGTTGTTGTGCATCCAAACCTTCAAAACCCTCCTTTTAATCCCAAGCTGTTGGCAAAATTGTTGCACAACACTCTCTTCTTGTCTCTGAATTTTCCATCCAACTTTCTCAGCAAACTCCAACATTTTCTCCTTTTGTTCTTGACTAAACTTTGTCCTAAACCTCTTCTTAACAGCTTGCTGAATATTAGGATTATGATAATGATGATAATTAGGCCTCATCACCATCATCATCCCACCGCCATTATTCCCATCATCAGCATTATCACAGGGTAAGCTTGCTCCTACTGACCTTGATAGCGCGGGGACTACTTGCCCTGAAACTGTAGGGTGCCCTGCACCATTACCCCCCAAAATGACTTTTCTACCCCTGTTGCTAAGAAGATGAGGGTAAGAGGTAGAAGGGTAAAGAGGGGAATGTGTAGAATGTGTAGGATGTGGTGGGATCATCATCATCATCACATTCATGTTATGCTCACCTTCAACTTCTTTCCTATGGAAGTTTCTATGGCAATTGCAAACAGAACAAGTGAGTGATTCAATACTACCTTCTTCGCCACTTGGCAAGAACTCTCCACACCCATCTGTTGCATTACCTCCCATACATGCTGCATGGTTCCTCTGGCACTCCCTGTACCTCACCATCATCTTCTTCTTATTGATTGCTTCAGTACTCAAACCGCCGTTGTCGTCATCGTTATAATCACAATGTAATGGATTCTGTTGAAGACGACGATCACTCTCCTGTAATATGGCACTAGGCGTGGCTGTAGTAGAAGCAGTAATAGTATTAGTACCATTGGAGTTGTTTGCTGAGAGGTTTATGTTTTGATGGTTATGAGATGATGATGATGGTGGTGGTGCATGGAAATGGCCATGATAATGGGGGTGGTACCGTTGATGAATCATGCCACCATGATGACCATGAACTCCGACATAAGCACTATTGATTGGCATTGGGATCTCCGCTTCTTCGTGACTTGAATGCTCCATTTTTATACAAGTACATATATGATATACGTCGCAATTTCACACAACAATGAAAAAATCGTAATGAATTTTTTTTGAAGTGGCTATAAATTCCTAGGAATGTCTTCTTGTGACTTAATTAATAATGAAAATAAAATGCTTTCCCTGGTTTTTGAAATCAAGAAACGGTCCAAAATGTTTTTACCAAGTTTAATGATACCTCTTTAATTTTTGCGAAAGGTGTTATAAACTATGCCCCTCCCCAAAAAGGAATAAGCAAACAAAAATGGGACATAAAATTAGTGTAAGCTGAAATTAATAGACTGCCAAAATTCAAGATCGAAACATAATTAAAGAAAGAAATTAAAGTACGCAATAAAGATCGAAACATAATTAGAGAAAGAAATTAAAGCACGTAATAAAGAAATTAAACTATTTCTAGCTTTTGTTTATCTGTTGTAAAAAAAACAAAATGCAAGATCTTGTCTTGAATGAAGTACCTAGAAATGCTAGCCGGAGTAGCTAGCTGCTAGCTCTCAATTCCAATACCATATTCTCGATAATTTATCACAATAAAATTAATGAGGTATTAAAAAAAGTCCTGAAATATAGTAGTATTTTTTACAACAAAACTTTAAAGAGGATGTAATGGTTTATATATAAATGAGTGTGTTTGGTGTTTAATTTGTGTTTGGAAGTAAAGAAGTAAATTAAAAATGGGGCATGCAAATATGAAATGATATAATATATAGTTTAAACTGAGGGAACTTACATTAAGACCAGCTTCCACATATATTGAGAGTGAAGAGGTAGAAAATTTAGAATAAGAGAGATTTTGAGGAGAGGGGGTGTTTTATGCTTAGTTAGTGAAGCTCTAAAATTAACATCTTAGTAGTAGTAGTGAATGGCTTTAAAAGGAGATAGAATAGAGAAAGAAGCGGGAAGGGTTAGCTCATTAGCTGTTTATTTTATTTTTATTTTTTAAAATGTTTTTTTTTTTGTTCCAAAGTTTCATAGGAGATCGAATAGGGATGTTGTTTGGAGGGGGGATAAAAAATAAAAAGACAAGAACAAGGATGGGTTTGTTACTTTGCTTAGCTTGTAAAATCAGACATCAAGTTTAGGCCATTTATTTCATCAGGGTTGTGTCAGTAAGTAGTGGATAGGACAAGCTAGGCAAACCAAATAAATTGGTAATTTCAGTTTACTAATATGGAGTAGTAGAAAATGAAATAAAGAAAATAAAGATTTTTTCTAACAAATGTTTCCATTTTTGGCTAGGGTTATGCGTACCATGGGCTTCAACTAAGGATAGGTGCGTGTAATGAAGTGCCTAATGAGTGTGTTCTTTTCTTTCAACGTCAATGGAGAAATACAAGAATATGTCAAACCGCCGAGAGGCTTAAGATAAGGCGATCCCATATCACCATACCTTTTCCTTTTATGTGTCGATGTATTTTTCTTGATGATCCTAAAGGTAGTACGAGAGGTGCTCCTAGTATATCCCACTTATTCTTCGTGGATGACAACTAACTATTTGGTAGAGCGAATACAAGAGAATGCTTGACTATTGCATGTATCATAAGCAATTATAAAAGAGCATCAGGCTAGAAGGTCAATCTTAGCAAATCAGAAATAGTCTAAAGTAAATCAGCATCTGTTGAGCGGAGAGGATTCCTTGGTAATAATTTAGGTGTTAAGCAAGTAGAACGGCATAGCAAATATTTGGGCATCGCTACTGTCATCGGGAAGGCAAAGAAAAAAGTATTTGGTATTCTGAAGGAAAAACTATGGAAGAAACTTCTAGTGTGGAAGGAAAAGTTGTTATCAAGGCCATAAAAAAATTCTAATTAAAGTTGTGGCTCAAGCAATCCCTAAATATCTAATGAGCATCTTTAGAATTTCGAATAACGTAATTGATAACTTCATAACCTTGTAGCTCGGTGTTGGTGGGGAGATGGCACCTCGAAGAAGATTCATTGGGTAGCTTAGAAGAATTTGTGTCGAACCAAAAAGTAGTGTGGAACGGGGTTTCATGACCTTAGGGTTTAATTAAACCTTGCTAAAAACCCTGCCTCCCTACTAGCTCTTACTCTCAAGGCTAGATACTTCCAACATTGAAATGTTTTGGAAGCTTTTAGAGGTCATGATCCTAGTTTCACGCAGAGAAGCTTATGGGGTGCAAAATCATTGGTGATCGAGGAGAGTGGGTGAAGGTTCTTCTATTGGTGTTGTGGACATATTTTTAGCTCCCCACTGCTATATATTCGGGTTTTCTCATAAGCCCTTGTCTTTCAACCATAACCTCACAGTTAATGCATTCATTGACCCAATCTCAGGGGCTAGAGAAAGGAATTGATCTATCAGAGTTTTCATGACAATAATGTAGACATAATCTGCAATATTCCTTGATCACACGTAGGGTAAAATACAATGTGTTATAATGGTTAGGGACTTCCAATGGTGATTTTATGGTGAAATTCTGATATTGGTTTGGTATTGTAGGAGTTATGGAGGAAGCGAATGGTCTGGGGAAGCTATGGAATAATGTTTGGAGCATAGAGCGCCCTCTAAAGCTTAAACATTTTGTTTGGAGAGTATACAAATGGGCATTAGTGGTTCAGAGTTTGCTGGTCCAAAAGAGAGCAATTGAGGATGATAGTTATAGTAGATGTAACATAACCCAGGAGAGTTCTACACATGCAATATTTGATTGTCCTAAAGCTATGGAGTTATATAATGGAAGTATGGTTTGGCAAAGGGTGAAACATGCAACTAGGGAATCTTTCATTGGAACTTGGAAATGGATTAATGAAAGGTGCAGTAGGAATGAAATGATACACATTGGTGCACTTGCATGGGCTGTGTGGTCCAATAGAAACACAATGATTTTTGGGAAATTTGTAATGAACCCTATTCGATATGCGTCTGGTTTATTCAAATTGGTGGATGGTTAAAATAGATAAATTGTTGTTGTTATGGGAAGAAAGGTACCACCTACACCTTAGCTTTCTTTAAAATGGACGGCACGTACCAGTGGGATGATGAAGATTAACATTGATGCTCATGTTTAAGAGGAATATTGTAGCTATGAAGCTTTGATTAAGGATGAAATGGGGAATATTGTCCTATGTGCAATATGCAGAGAAGATGTTGATTGGAAAGCTTCCTGGGTAGAGGTGACTGCAATTTCCTTTGGCTTAAAGATTGCTGCTATATTTAGCTTTTGAAGGAAAATTTTGGAGAGTGATGTCATTTCTACTGCGGATACAATATGGAAGGGAGTTGGTGGCTATAGCCCAATTTTTATTTTCTTTGATGAAATGAACACTATGAAGCAAGAGTTTGTGTAAACACAAACTTGTGTCTCTCTATGTAGCGGTCCGATGACGAACCAACCCTTGTAAGTAGGACTTTGCTTGGGTTGAGTTTTAGTGTGGGTAACCCTCACAACACCTCAAAGTCAAACCCTAAAAAGGGTGAAACACATACCCGAGCCCAAAACATAATTGGTCCAAACAATCAACCTAAAAACCAATCAAAAGACCCTACAAAACAAACCTCAATCCCATGCAAAACTTGAAGCTAAGAGCGTTTGGTTGACGCTTGAAGCAAGTCGTCGAATGCATGAACTGAATCTCTATCAGAAGCAGGAGTCTAACGCTAGAGACCAGCGTCCAACGCTAAGTTGTGGCATCCAATGCACGTCTAGCGCCTGACGCCTCCATATAGTATTCAACGCTTAACCAGTTTTCAATGCCTAAACTAAAAAGGAATATGATTAGTTGTCAATTCTAGCGTCTGACGCCCAACCTCTGCGTTAAATATCTAGCCTTGTGCGCCACCCTCAAAGGGCTTCTATCTCGTTTTGAACTTCTCTGTAGATGACAACAAGATTCTTTTTCTGGGTGCTCGACGCACAAAACCAGCGTTTGATGCGCAGCACTGACGCTTGACGCTTGGACCTAGCGTCCAACACTCAGAAAACCGAATTTTTTTCCTATAAATACCCCTTCATTTATCTAGCCAAGGGGTCGACATTTTGAGAATTTTAGAGCACCATTAATTGTCAATATACACTCGTACACATTTCCAAACACTCTCAAACATAGACTAAACATAATTACAAGCATTCAAGGCATTCCTTTGGACTTAGATCAACAACCAATCATAACTCCTTCATGAAGCACTCTACCAAGACACAAGAAAAGGAACAATTAATCCTCAACTGTAAACACCGAGAAACTTAATATCCTTCAATTCATTTAATGCTTTGTCTATTTCTATTCCCTTCTTTAGTTAGCACTTGGATTTGGTGATTCTATACTCATTCAATGCCCTAATCTAGCTCTTTTATGATGATTATGTGAGGTGCAAACCCCTCTCACACGAACACTTATTTATGATCTTTATGCAATTTTTATGAGCTTGAATCAAATAAAGATTCATCATACTTGATAGTCTCTTATGATCAATTCTTATAGTTTATTTTCAATGTCTCTTTTTGTCAATGATGTGAAGAATAAGGAGCAACTCCTACTTTACTAGGTTAAGTCTCAAACCCTAATATTTAGAATCATACTTTAAGAATCATCCTCATGAATTGATCTCCTCTTAACACTTGTAATCCCTCTCCCTTGCAGTTACTTATTGCGACTTACATTATGTCTCTTTACTTTTTATTTAGTCTATGATGCTAAGATATGGACATCTCCAATCGTACTAGACTTGTCACTTAACTATATTTTCATGAGAAAAATCTAAGTATGTATCATACTTGAATACATGTTTGGGAGTGTTCAAAATGCTAATTTCTATTTTGCATATGCAATGTCTATGATGTTATAAGGCTGAATCATACAAGCCATTTGAACTAGACCCATTTTTAAGTTGGAGTACATCATGAGGAAAAGTCTCTTTAGACTTTTTTCTGTTTTTGATTAAGCTAATCTCTTTAACTTATTATGCATCATACTTACTTTACATTATTACTAACTCTAACACTTTATTTCTTTGTCTCTTGACTCTTATATTTATTTTTTATTGTTATATCTTGTTTACATAACTCTTATATTGTATTGATAAGGCATGATCACCTTTATATTTGCACTAATCAAGACCTATTAATTGCAAATTACGCCTAAAAAGAGAAAAAATGGACAATCAAACTAGGTACCCATTAATCTTGAGGATGTACTCTTAACAAAGCGATCACTAAAAACTAGATTTATATGCATTAAACTTAACTTGCTCAACCCACTTAATCTAGAGTGTGATTATTATCCCTTGTTTTTTGCATCCTTTGTCTAGGACTAAAATCTGATTTTGTTCTCCTTTACTTTGCCACTTGTTGGCACATATTATAGGATTGGAATGAGTTGCTAATTCCCGGACCTTTTCATGGTTCGAAGACAACTAACGTGAGTCATAGTGGGATTCAAACCCAAGGATTTCCAAACAGCCCATATATGTTTGGTGGCAACTTCTTTACCCTTTTGATGTCTCTAAGCCGCATAACCGACCCTTATTGATGCGCAAAAATAGTAGGGCACTAGTGGGGGAGAGTCCCTTCCTCTTTTCTTCACCGAAAAAGGAAGGTTGAGTTGTGAAAAATTGGGATTTCTAGTGGCAATTCACTCATCAAATTGTCCATCCGAAACCTAGTTGGGTTCCCGACCATTTGAACTACTAAAAAGCCCCTACAGTTTGATTATGTTTCTTTCTCTTAATCCATAGAGTTGGAAATAATGTTACACATCTAGTGGCTAGATTGAACACTAAAGGTGCAATGGATCTTGTTTGCAATGGTCCCTTTCCTTCTGAGATGGTCTCCCTTGTGGAGGCCGATTTGACTTAATATAATTATTCTACATTCTTCTAAAAACTATCCAAACTGACAATGAAAAATTAAATTTCTTTTACATATTATTGACTGATTAATGAAACGTATTAATGTTGATCCAAACTTGGAGTGTTAATTAGCTGAGCATGCTTGTCAGCTACTTAAGCACAACTTAGGCAAAACTTATTTTGAGTAGGTCCGAATCAATATCTTAATTAGATGATCGAGCCCAAGCTATCGTCTCTTTGGCTCAAAAGCTTACTACTTGACTCAATTATTTTTTAATAATAATTTTTCATTTATATAAAAGATTTTAATACTAAAAACTCCAAATTATAGTTAGTTAATTACTTTTGAAACTTGTATATTAAATTATATTAGTACAATCGCACGCTAGGCATGATTTTGTCCTTTCCCAGCATGAGTACAAACAGGTGGCGTAGTCAAGCACGGTGAATCAAAAGAGTGGGTCATGGATGGTGTTTCAAACAATAAAAACAAAAATAAGCACGAATTATCGGCGGCCCACCAATTTGGCATAAGGCATACTATTTTTATAATAACAAATATTATTATTATATTATAATAATAGTAATAATAACAATACTAAAGATTATTATATTCTTATAATACACTTTAAATTATCCAAAACTTTTTTTCTATTTTAATAGGTACTTTATTTTTGTTCAATATGTCAGCCTATAGCCACAAGGCACGTGGACCATGCCAAGTCACAAGCTGTGTTTTGGGAATGACCAACATGCTGATACAAGCTCAGTCGGGCTTGGCACAACACGACCCCACCAGTGGATTGACACAACACGACCCCGCTAGTGGCTTGGCACAATCCATGTCCACCTTTTTTTTAATAATCCATCAACTAATTGAGCCACACTTAAAAAAAATTATTTGTTTTAATTTACACATTTATTTAATTTTATCACATTTACCTACTTATATTTTTATAATTAATACCTTTAATACCTGAAATTATGATTTTTGTATAAATTCTAAAAATTTGATATTTATAAAATGTTAATTTAGACAAATCTTAAAACTCCTACTTGTTTTATGGATAAATCACAAAAAATAAGTAAAATAGAATAGTGTCAAAAGTCAAAAATGTGCGAACATAAAAAGTATAAATAAACTCTCTAATAAATTTCAAGAACAAATAATAATCTAAAAATGAAGCAACTTACAATAAACATGGCCTAAATTTCCTATCTATGAGGGAACCGAGGGTAATCTAATCAATTATTGAATTGGGTGTTACATGCCATGCGACAAAGAACATAAGGAAAGAAAAGAAATATACATGACATTATGGATAATATAACTACACAAGTGAATAAACGATGAGGCTATTCGTATATATATCCGAGATATGTAATAGTACATATATCGAGGGTTAAATCAATAATTATTTTTGAAGTTGTACTATTAAGAAATTAAAAATTATATTATTTTCAAATGAAATTATACTTATAAAATATGAAGTTGCACTAATAGAAATTAAAAATTGTAATATTTGCAAATTAGGTTGTATTTATTGAATATGAAGTTGCACTATTAAAAAGTGAAGTTGTATATAATTTTACCATTTTCATTGTTTTACCTTCCTATTTTTTTAAGTTATACTATTAAAAGATATGAAATTGTACACAAGAATATGAAACTTACACTATTATAAATTATAAGATGCATTTATGAACATATCTCAAGGTATATTTGAAATTTCCCACTAAACAATACATAAAGTTGATGGTTACAGATTTAGCTGAACAAAGTATAATGGTGTGTAGTGGGATTTATACTTCAGACACTGGACTTACTAACTACGGAATTACTGAAAGTTCAATCAAGTATATTTTTTTTTTTTTGGGGGGGGGGGGGGGGGAGGGGAGGGGAGGGGAACTCAAGTATGCTTAAAACATACAAAAACAGTTAAAAAAAAATAAAAAAATGTATAGTAAAGTACATATGGAAAGTGAAAAAAAAAAGAGAAATAAATAAGAAAGGGAAAGGATGAGGTCCCAAAGTGTCAGAATAAATTGATATCAGGGCTTCAGCATGCTTCTGTGCATGTTGCAGCTGCTCTCATTTACTTTTCGTGCTGTAATATCATGAGAAATGAGGGGGTTACTTGGTAGAAGCTTTACTCAATGTGACAATGATGTACATCTGGGTTGCCCCCCCTTTGAAAATACAGCAGAAACACATAGTATCAAATCAGTATTACTACTACTACACTCTTTCAAATTGGTTTCTCTCAACAACTCATTCACATGACCTATGCCAGAAGATGATCCCACCAAATGAATGCCCTTTTGATAACATCATGTTATTTTTTGTTGGATCCTCAAGTTTTTACATTGGTTGTAGAAGTTACACTTTATTTTGGAATTACGGCCAAAAAAAAAATTTACAGCTTAGTTTACTGAAACAAATTCCATTCATACCTATCAATAGTTAAGATATATTAATTACCTATAAAATGTTGGTCGTGTATTGTTACCAATGAAAAATGTTGATAGTATCATGTGATTAATTATATGAGGTTTTTACAATGTGTACTTTTAAAGTAAAAACTAGTGAATGGGTTTTACGATATTTTGAGCCATTGTACGAAATTTTATACTACCTCTGATTATTAAAAGTTGTAACATATACCATTTTTGGATGCTCAATATAAGATGTAACATTTTTTTTACCCCTTTTAGTAACTTTTTGGAAAAATAAAGCCCACCACCACTTTTAATAATTTCTATTTTCTCTCTATTTTATCACATGCATATCTCCTAAACACTATTATCAAATTTCATCCAAGAGTCTGTATTTTATGTGTTTGTTGCAACTTACACTAACCGGAGGTAGTATTAAAGTAGGGATACTATATGGATTTTTCGTTTTTCTTTTTTCCTAAAAAAGGTCAATAGGGTGAAAGAAAAAAATTACCTAAATTTTATGCAATATTAAGAGTAATAGTAAGAAGATGCCTAAACTGATGATGAAATACTTGTTTCATAAAAGTATGATTTATTTTTACATTTTTTGTTGGATTATTAAACATTATTGATGTTGTATTGACTTTGTGGTCAAATTCTCACTTTTCAATTAATTGGTCACATACTCTAATCTTTAATTTACATCAACAATGACTTTTTTTTTTAATTGAAAGGTTGACGCGAAATGAGGCTAGTACGAGTAGAGACTGTTTCTTGCCATATAAACTTTAGAATGGTATAATATTTGCATTGAAATTTTTTAAAATAAAGAGGAGCGATTTTCATGTATAATGCAAGAAAAATGCCTAAATTCCACTAGTGCACCACTTTCATAAATGTAATCGTATTCATCAAATAATTATTTTTACAAGTTGGTGTAAAATTGAAAGTAAGTATTTTAGTAAAGTGAACGGCTAATTGATTGGATAAATAAAAATTAGTTTAATTAGCGATTTATAGGTATATATAATGGAAAAGTATTGATAAACACATATTACTTGTATAGAGAATAGACAGGAAATCTAATATACAAAGCCAAAGTAGATAATTTTGTGAGATTTTAGATAGTTACATATGCAAATGTCAATAATTAGCCAATAGAATCAAAGATTTATTATTTATTTTAGAATTAATAAACTCAAGTGCTACATAAGCAAGTCTAACAAAGGAGACCATAGAGTAAAAAAAAAGTTAATTAAAAATCTCAAAATGTGATTTTTTTTAACGTTAAGATACTTTTAGTTTAATCATCAATTAATTTTATTAGGATTTACTTTGAGAAGGCTTAAAAGATTATATATTGGTGAATGGAGGTAGTTGGTAGTATAAAGGGGTAAAGAAAAAAATTGTATACTTTATTTTTTTTGTTCGTGGAAGAAGCTCTTAGCGGAATATATTCGTTGGGTACTCTGGCTATTAAGTTTTTTTGGGATCAAGGATTAAAGCCCTAACACCAGACAATGCTCGCAATAATTTTCATAGGCTACACTCACACTCACGCACCTTCACAGATGTTCACGCGTATCTCACACACTTCACTTGCCTCTTTTCTATTTCAACACATCCCAATAAAGCCTAATACAAAGTAGGTGTAAGCCCACTCTCTCAAATAACAAGCCAAACAATGCAAAACACAACAAGTTCCAAATCTGTCCAAAACTGACTAAGTACGCAAGCAAGGACCCAATTTTTGCCTTTGTTGCAATCGTGTGAAGAAAAAGATATTATATAATTTACCCATATATTCTAAAGTATTTATCAAGAGTAATATGCACAAATTTCATAAGAACCAACAACAATAAAATCCCAAGTTTTCATGCAGTAGCTGATCTTCATAATAGGCTATTCTCAATATGTTTGGAAACTTATGGGATTTAACCCCAATATTTACCAGATCTTATAGCCATAAAAATCACATCAAAAGTATCCAATTTTCATAAAAAATTTCTTTAACATATGAAGGCTCAAATCATATGGCTTTAGCAAACAAACCAGCATATCAATCCAATTAAAATTCGAACCATAATAACACAAGTAACCAGATAGATTAAAGGGTTGATTACTCTACATAATTCACCAACTAATCTTACCTTTGGGCATCCTTGATTCCTTTGAGATAGAGATACATCAGTCAAAGTTTTTTAAGGTTTCTAAGATAAAATTTAACTTGCCAAAATTTAAATAGCATGGACACTCAAAGTTTCACACAAAGGCTATGCAATACTCAAAGCAAAACACATTCTTTTTTTCAATTTCATCAACTATCTTTTGGTTATTTTGGCTGCCTTTTTTGAAAGGGAGCCCAAGAAAAGTTCTATTACAAGTCAAACAACTTAAGAAATCCTAAATAACTAGTCATATACACGTGAAAAAGATGTCCAACGATTGGACTTAATTTCACGTTTAACTAATGCCTAGAAGAGACCTAATCCGGTTAAATACTTAACTAAAAGATATTTGAACTAAAAATAATGATTTAGAGTCCTAATACATGCCAACATTAAAGGAAATTAAAAGAAAACAAACTCTCATTAAACTAAAGAAAAGTCAGAAATTAACTAAAGAGTTATGAAGCACTTGGAGTCTTGGAAGTTTGATGCAACTTTGAGTCCTCAAGACCTTCACTTCCCACGCTATTTAGGCTCCTTAGTCCATGCCACTTCAGCCTAGATTCCCATGAATTTCTCTTTAAAGTCCAAGTCTTCATCAGCCTTGAGTCCATGCCTAGCACATGCCCAATCCAAGCTAGCCCGCTCTAACTCTTGGATCCTTTAAAACCCATGAAATCGTGAATTCACGCCTTTGCTGCCTTGCTTTTCACGCCACTTGTGCCATGGACCATCCCATAAGCCACGCTTCCTTGGTCCATCTTTGACTCTATACTCAGCCCATTTATGTCCTCGGTCTATTGTGTAGCCCATCTTCATACAAGTCAAAGTCAAGTCTAAGTACATATCCATCTATGCCCAAGTCAATGGATTCAAGTCCATGTTGGCTAAGCCCATATATGGACCCAAGCCCATTTAGAGGTCCAAGCCCATATAATCCCAAGCCCTTTTCAAGGGGACCTAGGCACATGTCACATCAATTGGTCTTCGATGACTCGATTTCGTTTATATATAACATCCTCCCCTTCTTGAAGGTAGTTTTTCCTCAAACTTCATAGCTCCAAAAGGAAAGAACAATTCCCATAATCAGCCTCAAAACCTTTAATCACAAAGGATAGTACAAAAAAACTTTGTAGGCAAGGCTTCACTCTAATTGGTGCCACCTTCTTCATGCACAAACCCTTCAATTCGTGCCATGCCATCATGCCTCTCCATGGCAATGAGCCTTTAAGGACTTCCAACTTCAGACCTCTTCTCTTCAAGCCCATCAAATGTTACAAATCCATGAGAATGATTAGTCCATGTACTCCCTAATTCGTGCTCTTATAAGGCCCAAGCCTTCTCTTCTAGTGTTCCTATCCAATCATCCAAACTCAACGTAGCCTATGCTATTTGTTTTGGTTTAGCCTCCTCTTCCTCCAATACCAGTTCCAAGCATTCTTCTTTATCTGTTCCAACCTCTACTTCCTCAAATAATTCCATCTCTACATCACTCTTATCATACACGAGAATCCCACTAGGTTGCTTCATAGAGGTAAATGGATTTTCGGGTTTTGGTTGGCAATATGAGGGTAAATATACTCTTTGCCTCCTAGCCATTATAGATAGCTTTCCCAATTGATCATCCATGCAATGCATCCTATATTACATGCCTTTCAAATATCTTCTCCAAAAGTGCTATCTTCACTGCCCATTCTTTTCAACTTCTATTAGTCGTCTTTTCCAAGTAACGTACTGACCAGAAAATATTGTTCAATTTCCTTCTTGATGGGAATTCATTATAGCTCAAAATTTGATGAAATATTATACCCAAATATATATATTTATAAGGATTCCAATGTAAAAGGAAACTCTATAAAAGACAAAGTAAAACACTGAAAAAATGCAAAAAATCCTAGACTATCCCACTTCTACATGATTAAATCCCCTCCAAATGTTCCTTTCACCACAGAACATGTCTCTCAATAAAATTCCATGAAATTTTAGGACAATAAAATTCAAGAAGCTAAGAGATCAACGCAAAAATAATTTCTTAATTTGGATTAAAAAAGGAGTTATGGCCCTCCAAAACTCTAGTAAAAAAAATATGTCTAATACTATAGGTTCTATGGGTTAAAGAACAAGGCTTTTAGGCTTTAAAACAATCTGGCTCTAATATCAAATGTTAGTAGAATATAATATTCTCAGTGGGTATTTTAGCTATTGGGTTATTTTTGGATCAAGGATTAAAGCCCTAACACCAAATAATGCTCACAACAATTCTCGTAGGCTACCCCCACAGTCATACACTTTCAAAGATGCTCATGCACCTCTCTTACACTTCACTCGCCTTTTTTTTTTACTCTAACACAACCCAACAAAGCCTAATCCAAGGGAAGTGCAAGGTTATTCTCTCAAATACCAAGCCAAACAATGTAAAATACAACAAGTTTTGAATATGTCCAAAATTGAATAAGTGCGCAAGGACCCAATTTCTGCCTTTGTTGCAAATTATGAAGCAAAAGGTATTATATAATTTATCCATAGATTCTAAAGTATTTATCAAGCTTAATATGCACAAATTTCATAAGAATTAGGAGTAATAAAATCCTAAGTTTTCACGCAATAACATATTTCAACAATAGGCTAGTCTCAATATGTTTGGAAACTTTTATGATTTAACCCCAACAATTTCTAGATCTTATGGCCACGAAAATCAAATTAAAAGTATTTAAATTTCATATAAAATTCTCTTAGAGCATTATTTTTTTTGTTCCCCATATCACTTGAAGTGTACTGACACTTAGTCATGTTATACCCCTTATTTCACACAATGCAATTATAAATGGCTTCCCATGAAGCTTTCCCAAACTATTACTGAGTGCTTGCATAGAGGAAACTAGCTTAGAAATATTTACACTCGATTAAAACTCCTTCTTTATATCAAACCTTGAAGATTGGAAAATATCAATTGTTGCCATTTTCTCAATTAAAGCCAATGTACCCTGCACATCATTCATTTAAATTTTCCTTCCAAAGGCTGCATGATTCAGTCCATTATAAAATGTTTGAAGAAGAAACCTATTTGGAAAACCATAATGGGGGCAGTGCTTTAGTATTCTTTTGTACCTTCTCCAAATCTCATGGAGAGATTCATCATAGAGCTAGTTAAAGTTATTGATCTTTGCTCTTAGCTTAGCTTTATCTAGATTAAGAAACATCATAAGAAAACCCTTTATGAGTTTATCTTATTTATTATATGTACCCGAACCTACATCTAGTAGCCACTCTCTTGACCTATCTCTTAGAGAGAAAGGAAACAAAGTCTTTCATCTTCATTGTGTCACATTTCTCCAAGAAGCTCTCAATTTGGGAGATGGGACACTCAATGGGGAGCCTTGAGAATGAGTCACTAGAGATGAAATGGATTAAATCAAGTTTTAGTTTGAAGTTGGCTACTATGACTTGCGGCCAAAAAAATTCCTGACATCGTCTGTTGATCAGGGATATCGTACTTAAACAAAGTCTTCCGTGGTTGATCATTAGCCATTTTTTCTGCCTTTATCTTCTTATTTTCCCTTCTTCTATTTCTCTATTGGTGTGCATTTGTCTCAATTTAAGGGTTAAAAGTGATTAAATAGTCTTGGCCTATGTTCTGAGTGTGCATGGTCAAAAGAAGAATAGAACTAGAAGATCTAATAATCAAACTAAACTTACTAGAAATAAATCTGAAATAATTATTCAAAGACCATTAGTCCCTAGAAATGACGCCAAAATTTGATGAGGCTATCGCAAACCTATCAAAAGTACCAAACTACCTTAACTATTGTAGATCGGGTAAGAAGAGTCAAATCCCAAGATACCGACGAATTGAATAACTAAATTGACATTAAGTATTACTAGGTCAATACGAAAGAGATGATGGCAATAGTTCTAGAGCTAATTCTAATGACAATACTAAAGATAAGTTGTAAGCAAATGACTAAAGAAACTTAGGTTAACGAATACCTACTAATATGGATTGGTTTATGGTAATGCTCTCGATCCCTTAAACTCAATTAATTAGACTACTCCTAGGACAGATGCTCCCTACATAATACCAAGGACCTCTTTTGAGTATCAATGGCTTTCCTGTAATGCAATTAAACCTACTTTCATGGAATCATGCATAGAAAGACACCAAATACAACATCCTTAAGCCATAATAATCATGACATCTACTTTTATGAAGACATTTACGTGTCTACATTACACTCATCCTTGTGGAATTCAAGTAGGTATTCTATTCTTGAGGGACATAGACGTGTCTCATTACACACGTTTATTTCTAGCTTCTTCAAAGGGATTATGAGTTCTACTATTGTTTTGCAGCTTCCATGCACCCACATCTCAAAACCACGCGTCAGCATTATTTCACTTATACTTCATGAACCCAAATCTCCTTGAATTGAACTCCATGGTCCTTCACGACTATCTTACGACGTTTTAGCTCCTGATAAGTCATCGATATTTCTCCAACAACCTTGAAATTAACTAAAAATAATAGCATCATGTGAGAAAATAAGCTAAAATCGACTAAAGTTGCTCAAAATGCACCTATTCTACATGGAAAAGCCCCTAAAACATCCCTAAATTACACACTCAAATAGTACTTATCAATGTTGCTTCCTCTCTTTTGGTGCAATTTTCATTTTGTCCTAGCATTTGGGAGAAAGATGAGTTAACAGTGAGGAGGGTGTCAAAAAGGCTATGCATAAAGGAGGAGAAACAAAGAGGGAGGTGAAGACGTGATGGTGAGGATGAGGGAGTACTTAGGCATGCTTTTGAATAGGGATGTATTTTTTTGGAGTGTTTTTAAGGGCATTTACATGTAAATTAGATGTATTTAACATTTGGTCCACTCGGTTATAGTCCCTTGTCTTCATATTATGAGTTTAGGGTATTTCTAGTGTTTTTGATAAGTTTTAGGAATATTAAGGTAATTCCAAAAAAGTATCAAAATTTTAAGCGTAATAGAAGTGGCATACGAAGCCTTGATGTTTATCTTAAAGAAGCTTGAGTATAAAAATGAAAAATTAACATTGGCATGGACACGTGGCTTGAGGACGTGGGTGCGCGAAGCTAAAATATAAGGCATGACACAAAAACCGAAGTTATAGGCTAGAGATGGATGTGTCCATGCCACACACATCCATGTTCTTCTTTGAAATATAGATCAAAAGCTTCTAAAGTGCTAAAGAGAGGCGACATATCCATATCTATAGATGCCACGTCCATGTCTACCTAAGAAAGTGAAATTCTAACAAAAAAGTCATTTTTATCATTTAGAGAGCAGATACATTCGTGTTTGCCTCAAAAATCAAGTTTTGTTCATAAACAATTATTTTAGCATTTTGAGAGTAGAATGGTCCATGTCTCTTGTAGCTCGTGTCTGCTACCATGGGCCTATTTTTCACGGTTTTCCTTAATTAAACTCATGCTTTCCTAGATTATATATATCCATAGCATTGTTAATTAATGTATTCCTTAGATTTAGTCTTAACACTATCTAGTTTTATAATTCTTAAAGATTCAATATTTCACTCTCAAATTCAATTCAAGTGTTATCTTTTCTTGTCTCTTTCTCTTATATATTTCTTCTATGCTTTGTTTTATTCTCTTAAACATGTTAAAGTAGTGTTATTATTTTAAAATTATTTTGAACCCTAATATGTATTGATGGTATTACTTAATCTCCAATCTACATATATATTAATTTTTTATTTTAAGGTTGGATTCATTCTCATTATTCTACTAGACATAGTATGTCTAATGAATGTAATTAGGTTCGTAACAACGGTTGGCTCTTAATTGACTTTTGAACCTTAATTTAAAGTAAGATAAGTTATTCGTATAGTATTTGATTGATTTTTCTAGGATTGTTTAATACTATGCTTTATGTCTTTAAATTGCATGACTCCTCGACAGTAGGTAAAATTACATTATTAGGCCACTAAGTCTCGAAAGAGATTCTTGGTATTGATACTAGGAGAAACCATCCTATTGAATTTAATGTGATTAGTTAGGGAATGATTCAAAATTGTATTGGTAATAATAGAATAGATACTTAATTATAGATTCCTAGTTTACCCAACCCGTTCATTTGATTGACTCAACTTAATAGATTCATAGTAGTTTAATACATCACCTTTTATGTGGAATTTAACCTTAATTTTCTTACACGACTACATAGTAATAGGAATAGCTAGGTTATTTTTGATAAGTTTGTGATAGCCTCATCAAATTTTGGCACGTTGTTGGGAAAAGTAACAGATTATTGTTAAGGTTGTTTAGTGTTTACTAGTTGAGTTTGTAAATCTATATTTCTTAATTTGTTTTCTTTTATGTGTTCCTTGTGCATAATATAATGATTCCATTGAGTGGAATTATCCTAATGAGGAGTATTCATATGATTATTTTGGGGTACAAGAGTATAATTATAGGAGCTGTCATGTTAATAATTTTGATGCATCTTCGTATCAAAATTATTCCAACATTTTCATAATTTCCTATGACGTATTACATGTTCCGATCCCCATGGTGAGTATTCTGATTATGGAAGTTACACCCTTCCTCAAGTTGAAATTCATAATTCTTTTATACTCCAGCCATCAGAGTTTGGACTGGACCTTCATATAGAAAAATTTATAAATAATAAAGTCATAAGTACAACGAGTTTAATATTCAAGAGATCTGTGAATCTATAAATTGATGGAAGCTCTAATTACTTGTACACAACATGATCTTGATGTTTACGAGGCTTGTATGCATATTAATCTTGTTTTTAACTTCATAGATGATGATGATTCGGGGTGTGCTGAAAATAAAAGCCATGTTGAGGAAGATGATTGAAGTTTTCAGATTTTAGAGGAAAGTAAAGGGGAAGACTGTATGTTAAAGATGAGCCCTTTTTTTCCTTACATCACGTGAAGCCCTTTGTTAAGGAATACATAGTCGAGAGAGAGATAGCTTGAACTTCTATGACCTTGGTTTTGGAGTCTTATGTTCCTTTCTCTATGAAATTTGATCTTGTTCATTCATCTACACCTTTGTATATACTATCTCTACCTCCATTCACCTCTATTACTTCCATGAACTTATCCTTTTGAGAGAAAGGAAACCCATTTGGATGTAGTAGTAAATTTTGAGTTTGTTTTTTTTTTTCCAATGACTCACACCATGTAGTAGATTTTTTTCTTTTTCTTTCGAGTCTAGGTTTTCCTTTGACTTTTCATTTTCTAAGTGTAAGAGCGTCTTTAATTTTATTTTATATTTTCATCTACTTCTTTCTTATTTGGTATTTTTTGAGATCCATGTAGATGCATTTAACAAGCTATAGAGTGCTTTGATAAGCTATGCTGATATGGCTACTTAATTTTACTAGAGAATATAGTTCTTTTTTTATTCTTCTCATTAACTAACTTGTAGATTATATGAAAGTAGCAATCTCGATTAAGCTCTAGTTATTATTCTTTGAGATATATATTTAGGTACTTAGTTGTTTGAAGAGGGTCAATCATGGGTTTTTCAGCCACCACACTATAAGGATACTTTTTCCTTTATATTTCTATAAATTTTTTGAGAACTTTTCTCTTTTTTCAAATAATTTTGGTTTGACTTGATGATTATGTAATTAAGGAATTGTGTTCTTTCCATATGGTTATCTTGATTTATGAGGCTTTTACTAAACCAAAAGCGCTAAAACATGAATGAATGTCATAAGTTTTTTCATGCAAGATCAAACCTTATGTATTTTGTATTATTATTGTTGTAGAAGACACAAATGAGCTAAGTAATCATATAAGTAGTTTAACAATATTAGGTGTACAAGTGCATAAAAATGAAATGAAATGGTTAGCGGTTAACCGTTAACCATACCGTTAAATACAGGTTAATAGTTTATCGGTTATCGTTAGTTAACGGTACGGTTACAGTTAGCCTTTTCCAATAAACGTTACAACGATTAACCATACCGTTAATGCTTGACAATATGGTTATCCATTTGTGGAAATCCCTAATGTTTAGGTAGTATTCATTTAGTTTGAATTTTGCACAAATCTCCTAGTGATGACATTATAAGTCAATCTGTAATATATGTGATTTATGATGAAATATTTATCTACAATATTTGTAATTAGTTTATTAAATTACATTGAGCAAGTCAGTAGAATGGTGTAAATAATCCTTCCTTGGAAATTGTTTGTGGTATGTTGATTTCACTTTCTCCTTGTTGATTGGAAAGGCAATTGTGCTACAGAAGTTCATCAATTCCGCCATTGTTGATGCTATAATGGTGGAGGAGGAGGAGAGAGAATCTTATTAATTAGTTGCTAATGATGATGTGAAAAAGCTAAAAGTTTCTAGAGAAATTGATGAGAACAAAGAAAATTTGGAGGAATATAAAGAAAGCAAAGTCTAATGGATTTGGTTAGGAAAATGGTAATTTGTCAATGATTCGAGCGACATGCTAATTGAAAATTTGACGAAAATTTATGAGGAAGCTATGGTCGATGATGATGTAGTGCAAGTTAAAACAGTTTCTACTAGTGGTATTTATGATGTTTGGAGCCTTGGAGCCCTGGAGTGTGTGGGGAGAAGAAACAGAGGATCGGTAGAAGTTGAATGTCCTAGACGGAGGTGAAAAAGGTTACAATGGGCGAAGACAGGAAAACCTTGGTAAAGGAACAGAAGATCTTTATTCGTATACCTAAGATAATAAATTCAATACCCGAGACCTTTATTTGTGTAACTGAAATAATAAATTTAATACTTGATATCTTTATTTGTATATCAGAGATAATAAATTCAATACTTGAGACATTTATTTGTATAACTAAGATAATAAATACAATACCTGAGATCTTTATTTGTATATCTGATACCTTTATTTGTATAAATGAGGTAATAAATACAATACCTGAGATATTTCTTTGTATATATGAGATAATAAATTCAATACTTGAGACATTTATTTGTATAACTGAGATCTTTATTTGTATACCTAAGATCTTTATTTGTATACCTGAGACCTTTATTTGTATAATTGAGATAAAAAATTCAATACCTAATACCTTTAATTCTATAACTAAAATCATAAATTGTAGAAGGATCATGACATAATTTAAAACCTGAGATCTTTATTTGTATATCTGAGATAATAAATTCAATACCTGAGACATTTATTTATATATCTAAGAATACAATACCTGCGATCTTTATTTGTATATCTGTGAAAAATTGAAACTAAAAATACAACATTTGACTCATCTTGTCTATAAAGGTCAACCTTCAGTTTATTTTTTAAAAATCCGACCTTTCCGCGATTTGTATTTTAAAGTGATCCTGTATTGGTTACTTGTTAAACTGGTAACTGTCAACTCCCTTTCTCTCTCATTTCTTCACTAAGAAATTGCGAAACAACCACTATTTCCCGCGAAACAACCACCTCCCCTTTAATTCTTCTATCACCAGCGATAGAGTAGCAATAACAAGTGTTATGTTGCAATCTGCTTTCAATGACTAGAAAGTAAATGATATCATGTTTGCCCCCAACAAAGTAATCAGATTCTTCTATTTAGAATGACCATAAAGTAAATGGTATACGTCCCTTTCCATGAAACACATCTCATAAGAACTGAGACATTCAACATTAGGAATTGGATTATGCTGCATTTTAGCATCATCCAAAACATAAACCCAAACAACTTGATTAATCTTATATACGATTGTACAAAGTGATTAACAACTTACAAGTAGATACTTGATAGTAATTATCAATTTAAGTTTACCATCCTCTCAAAGCATTTTCTTAAATTTCATCAAACCTTAAAGTTAGGATGATAGAACTTACAGTAATGATATAAGAATGAAGAAAGACAAAATAAGCATAGTCCTTTGTTATCTTAGCATAAACTGTAATAGAATGACCTGGGTATTCAGCCGAACAACTAGACTAACAACAACAAAAAGGGTTGCTAAATTATCAACCAATCACAACTTTCTTCTACAAAAATGGGGTTACATAACTTCCATGAATTGCCCCACACAACAACTTCAAATAATTTTCATTGATCCAGACATTATATTTTGGAAATTGAAAAGATTATTTTTTGTAATTACACATGTCTTTTTCCCTTCTTCAAAGGCTACTTATAAAATAGAAAACTAGTTTACGAAGAGATAAAAACTTGGCTGCCAGAAAAATTTTTTTTTTACTTATAATCAAGGCTATTAATGAGGTAGTATTTTTCTCCTCAGAAGCAATATCTTCATCGACATATTCTTCTCCGATTTGGAGTAGCCATGTTTTCAAGCTAAGGTTATGGAAATTTGAAGAAAATAGGTGAGGGAAGTGCTATAGGGATAGGGTTTTGGGTATGAAAACAGGTGAAGATGGGGGTAGGGGATGGGAAGGCAGAGGTAGGGAGTTTTCAAAAGCAAAGGTCCTTAAGAAGAAACCGCCACGTCATAGGGATTACCTACCAGCCATCCGATCATTTTTTCATTTATCACTTTAAAATACAAATCGTGGAAATGTGAGATTTTTTAGAAATAAACTGAAGGTTGGCCTTTATAAACAAGATGGGTCAAAGGTTGTATTTTTAGTTTCAATTTTTCCGATAATAAATTCAATATCTTAGACATTTATTTGTATATCTGAGATAATAAATTCAATACCTAAAACCTTTATTCTATAATTAAGATATACCTAATATGAAATGAGCGTGGGATGACCTTTTATACATTACTAATGTCACACAACTCGACTAATGTGACGGTCTCATCCAATATTTTCACTATTGAAAATAATTTACCTCCTAATTATTCGATTTTGGATTAAACTTTGGACAAATAATAATACGAAGTATTAATTAGCAATACCCAACATTATTGTTAGTATTAAACTTAGCTTTTAACCTCAATCATCGTAATTACATAAGGTTCATATTCATTACATACATTACTATAGCCTCAGTTATTTGGTGATTCAGCTTAAACTTTTGAATTTTGACAATGATTTCAACCATCTTTTTATACAACTTAACCCCCCTTGTCTAACCATTATTTACCAAAAATAGGATATAGACTCTTTATTTTTGGATATTAAAATTTTGACAAAAGAAAAATTCTGCTTGTTCATTACCAAAAAGTAATTAACAAAACAAATGATCAATTGACAGAAGCATATGGATATAAAAGTATTAATTTGAATCTCGAATCTATTCAAATAAGTTTCTGCAAAATAAGTTAAGTAAAATAAGTTTAATAAAATAAGATTGTTTTGTTATAGATAATACAAGTAAAAATAGATAATGTAAAACTCTATAAAAAAAAATAAGCAATGGAGAACAGAATCAATCTTTTGTCAAATTTATTCAAGATGTAAAGAATTAAAAATACATACTTTAATTTAAATAAGATACAACAAAAAGTTTTGATATTACTTATAAAAATATTGATTGAATAAGCAACTTAATTAGCTCATGCAACTTCAGGCTCGAAGGTATCCCACCTTGGTTCTTTCAGAAGACATGGAAAGCATGTGGACCAGGTGTTATCCCATCAGTCTTTCACTTCTTCAAGTCATCCTCCCTCCCAAGAAAGTGGAACAAAAACTGCATTACCCTTGTCTCAAAGGTGTCAAGACCTCAATATGTATCTCTGTTCAGACCTACTATCTTGTGTAACTTTATATATAAGGTCATCTCCAAATGCCTAGTTCGTCGGCTAAAGCCAGTTATAGCCAATCTAGTAGGAGTGCTCATGAGCTTCTTCACTAGGTCAAATATAAAAAGAAAGGTAAGCTCTTTATTACTATACTTAAGATTGATCTCAATAAAGCCAATGATAGAATGAGCTTGTCTTTTGTTGAGGAAGTCCTCAAATCAATTAATTTTTCCTAGCCAATGGATGGATAATGATTTGTATTTCTTCAGTCTCCTACTCCATCCTTGTAAATGGTGAGCCCACCTCCTACTTTTCACCTTGAACATGCCTTAGACAAGGACACCCTTTATCCCCCTATATCTTCATTTTATGTATGGAAATCCTTTCTAGGAGACTACTGGGTCTAGAATCCACAAAGTAACTCCAAAGTCTTAGAATCAGCACTAGAAGGTCATGCATCTCACACCTCTTTTTTTACGGATGCTGCACTTTTCTTTTTTAGGGCTACACCTGGTTCTTGTAATTTACTCAGACGGACTATTGATGACTTCTACAAAATTTCTAGGGAAATTATGAGTGCGGAAAAATCTTCTATTTTTTTTGTCCCAAACACTCCAAAATGGTTCCACAAATTCCTAAGGAAACCATTAGGAGTTCAAGTTAAGTAGGATATGTGATCTTACCTTAACTTTATTTTTGATAGAGTGGTAGAGAAGATCTCATCTTGGAAATTTTTAACTCTTAATCAAGCATCACTAGTAGAAAATACTTCAATTGCTTCATCTCAAATGCTGCAGTTAAATACATTTCAAAGCACATGAATAGGGATAACATACTTTTAACCTAAATGATGCAGTTAATTAAAATAATGCAGCACTAATAACCATAAGTGCTGCGGTTATTTAAATAACCACATCATTTATTACAAATGCTGCGATTTTTTAATTAACCGCAGCACTTGTGATTATAAGTGTTGCAGTTATTTTAGAAAACCGTAGCATTTATTCATATCATGAAATGATCTGGCAAAGAGGAAGTCTGGGGAAATATCATTGAATAAGTGTTGCGGTTTTTTAAATAACCGCAGCACTTATAACCACAAGTGTTGCGGTTATTTAAAAAACTGCAACATTTATTCAATGATATTTTCCCAGACTTCCCCTTTGCCAGGCCATTAATAAATGTTGCGGTTTTTTAAATAACCGCATCACTTGTGGGTATAAGCGCTGCGGTTATTTAAAAAACCGCAACACTTGTGGTTATAAGTGTTGCGGTTATTTAAATGGCTGCAATATTTTTTCATTAATATATTACCCTAGACTGCCCTTTTCCAGGCCATTTCAAAACACGAAAACTTTTCCCCAGACTCCCAACACTTCATCACACGAAAAAAATCCTAAGTCTACCCTCTTCTTCTCTAGCTAGCCCTAACCTTTGTCTTCTCTAGCCCTAACATTCGTCTTCCCTAGTCCTAACCCCATAACTTAACTCATGCCTCCATGGACATGACGTAGTGAAGCGTTTTGAAGCTTTCTCATCTCTCCCATTTTGAAGAAGTCTACATACTCCAAAGTTCAAAATCTAAAGGTTTGTATATGCCTTGAACCTTAGTATATATTTTTTTTTAATTTTTTTTCGTAATTTGTTAATATATTAATGTAAAGATGAAAAACTCTTGTATGTTCAAAACTGCATGTTATATGTTGTATTTATGAAGGAATAACCCTTAAAAATCGAATTTCATAGATTATATGGTGTTAGAGACATTTTTTGGAGAAAATAAGTGGACATATTTTAAGTCTCATTCGGAGTCTCATAGCCAATTTTATGGCTTCTCAAAGATTTTTTTTCAATATCTCAAATAAGACGTCACCGAGGCCACTAATGGGTAACATAGTTGTATAGTACCTCTAAAAATAGGGTGTTTTAAAAAATAAATTACGCCATTCGGACTAGCGGACTAAGAGATATGCCTCTCCAAAGTTTCTGAAACCTCGGAATAGCACCCGATGTCTATGAAGAATGAATTGGTTAATTGTTTTGAGTGTAAAATATTATAGATCGCGATTATGCGTACCAAAACGAGTAGTCATAATAGAATTTTGGATTTATATGCTTCACGGTTGATCATTTCTTAACTTTTCTTATCTTTTATGACATATTATTTAACACATTATGCATGATACTCTTAGCTTAGATCAGATTATATTCTTGATTAAATGTGTTTGTAATAATATATAATAATTTTAGATTTGCAAATATAATAATTTTGAGAGATATTAATTATTAATAATATACTTTTATATGTAATTAACACATAAAATGACCTATTAATTTTTTTTTGTTCTGAAAACCATCAATTGCTGCGATTTTCTAATATACTGCAACATTTAATTTATATGTGTTGCGGTTATACTAGAAAACCGCAACACATATAAATTTTAGAATAAAAAAAGTTAAAAAAAATAAAAAAACTAATTAAATGTTGCGGTTATTAGAGAAACCGCAACAATATATCTATTAATTGCTGCGGTTTTTCCAAAAAACCGCAGCATATAATGATAAAAAAAAATCAATTTTTTTTAAAAATATATGCTGCGCATTATTAGCTATATATGTTGCGATTTTTCTAGTAACAGCATCATTTGTTATTTTTATTGCTGCATCTAAAAAACGTAGGATTTGTTGTTTTTCCATGTGCTTTGCCTATATGTGCTGCATATCAATAACCGCAGCATTTAAAGCTAGAAAACCGCAGCATATAGACATTTCTCTACTAGTGCATAAAAACTCATTAAGATCAACTCGATCCTTATTTTGATCCGAACCCAAAATAACCCGCTATAACCCGTTCAAGAACCGAACCGATTTTACCCGAATCCGAAATAACCCGTTATAACTCGTTCAGGAACTGACCCAATTTTTATTAGAACCGACCTTCACCCAAACCGACCTTGACCTGAACCGAATACAACCCAAACCGACATTGACCCGACCCCAACCCGACCTAGCAAATAACCGATTTAACCCGACCCGATAATGACCAGACCCGAACCCGACTCGACTCAATTGGCAAAATTGACCCGATAAGAACCGACCCGCAATGGGTCAACCTAGAACCAACCCGTTGACCCGATTTGACACCCCTAATAATACGTGGGTGGGGCTATGGTTGTACTATCACACATACGTGCATGAACAGAGCATATAAATGAGCTTATTACGCTAAATTAGGCTCGCTAATCATCCGTATTCAGTCCTCATATCACATCAATAATTTCTGCAGTATGTGCGTAACATATATACTGTGACAGTTGGCCACCACAGCTGAACATAACACGGAATTTCACGTTCTCTAGCTTCAATTGTACGTTGCTGCTCCATTTTGTTCCTGCCTGATCCCTTTTGTTCACTTAATTCAGTTTGTATTGTAAAAACTTAGTAGCTACTTTTTCTCTATCATGCTAATAATGTCCTATAATTATAGCCTGTGCTTTATCTCATTGGGCTCTCATAATATATGGTCAGAGCACATCTTTGGCAGTGTCTTTGCTTGTAATGTTAGTTCATAGTTGGAGGATTGCTAAAATGTTATCATTTCACCTAGTTTACACTACTCCTTGAGGTTCAAAGAATTTTGTATGTTCCACTTAGATCAGTTTTTTTTTTTAATAGATGTGTAAGTGTAGAATAGTAGAATTCAAAGTTAACTATCTCAATGTTTTCCATTCGAATAGGAAGAGTTTATAAACCTAAACCTTCTTGTTCTTTAATATGGCGGAAAAATCTTACAGTTACATCATTACATTCAAATAAATGTCTTATATCTTTGCTAGAACTAAATTTAGCCCCTAACCATATTTTGCAACAAATGTGGATGTCAACTAGTTTAGTTTATCAAAATCTTAAAAGGTGGTATTCAAGATATAGGATTAAATCATGTCAACATTAATTATGCCTTGTCGCTTGCGGATGTTTTTACATAAAAAAATATTTTGCTACTAATATTTGGAATCCCTTTTTCATTTTTCCCTTATTAAGCAAGATGAACCATGCTGGGGGGTTATCCCATGATATTATGCTCATTGTAAAATTTTCTATTTGATTAGCCCATAACTTTGATTTTCATTCTAAATGGTAATTTAGATGGATTCGGAAATTGCGAATTCCACCAAAAGATAGACTTTTCACGGAAAACTGTAACAGAATTCGTTAACTATTACGCAAATCTAACTCATAAGCAAATTAATCTTAATACAATATGTAAGATCCTTGATGAAGATGGGAACCCCCTGTTCTCAAAATTGCTCCCATTATTCGTAATATTTGGCATCTTCTATAATAGTAAATAATTATAGCGTAATTCTAATTGGTAACCCTCTACATTTTGAAATTATATTTGGTCAATTAAAAAAATAATTTTATCAATGCCTTTCTTTTTTAAGGTTATTTTACATGAACTTAATGACATGTTTTAACAAGATGAAAGTTTTTTTAAGTGTCATTTAACCAAGTTTAGATACAGTTAGGTATTCGCACTGAATTATCATTCAATTTCCTCTTACACCATCACCTTATTGAATACCCACTCACTCAAACTTCTAGACTCTTCTATCAAACATTAATCCTCTTTCTGATGAAGTGGAGAACGACAACGATTGAAAGAAAGGCATTGTAGAGGTATTGCATTTTAATTTTGGTAAGTTATCGTAGTTTTTATGAAATAGTTGCATATTTTACATCATAATTCAACTTAGATAAATATATTTAATAAGGTGTATGATGGTGAGAGAGAATTGAATAAAAATTCAGTAAAAATACATAATTGCCCCTAATCATGGTTAAATATCACTTAAAAAAAATTTATTAAAACTTGTTACTAAAGTCAACTTTAAAAATGACTATCATTAACAAAATTTTAGTTGATCAAATATAATTTTAAAAAGTAAAGAATTATCAATGATAAATACTCATTATTTTAACACTTAATTAAATATTGTTTAATAATAAATAATTAGTAAAAACTCCTCCTGCCTCCTTCCTTTCTCCCTCATCCTCCCACATTCTGTCGCCTAACAATCGTCCTCCCCTTCATTTCGCCGTACCAAACACCGCCTACAGTCACCAACATGAACCACAACCAGAAGCCCCGCCATCCCACCACATTATATCTTGCACCACGCACATGGGTCGTGGCATTTTCTTCAATCATGTAATTGTGTAATATATTATTTGATTTCACTATTTTCTTCAAAAATACGTAATTTGACATTTTGGTGTATCAAATTTGATGAATTGTAATCTTTTTATTGATCATTATTAAAAAAATTGGGGTTTGGTTCTTTAATTTAATGAAATTGTTCTAATTAATCTTTAATTTGACTTCGTAAATATGCATAAAATCTGCCATTCATCAATTTCTTTTGGTGTCGTGCTTTCAATATTAATAACGTGTGCTTTTATGTGAAAATATTATGAGCTGAGATATTTTTTTATAAAAGAAAAAAAATACAAAAAGTAGCCAAATCGGTATAGAATCGGTATGATTTGGATGATTTAATCCCAGCCTCCGGTCCACGAAATTTGGGTGTTCCAATTCACAGCCCATTTCGTTGCGGGCTGGTTCGAGATCGGTCGCTAATTACATTATCGTAGATATTTTTTTTTTAAGTTTTATTGTGAGGAGAAATATAAACTACCATTGAACTAAAAGTAACAGTATTCATATTTGTACAGGTTAGATAAATCTACAATTAGTTTATACTTTATAGTCAAAACTTTTCAAGCATTTTACTCCCTTTGTTTGTTAATGATCTTCTTAATTATTGCACTAAGTAAGAGCACAAGTTTAAAGTGAGTTTAGTTTTTGCTTTTTTGATAAAAGATAATATTTTTGAGAGATAAAAGAATTATTAAATTGTATATGTCTTGCACATTCTTATTAATCATACGACACGAGAAAGACAAAATGAATAGGTCAAGTAGAGTGAAAAAGATAATCTAACCTAGATGGGAATTTTTTTAATCAACAAGGATAAAATAAAAGGAGAAAGAACATTAGCTACATAAATTAACGAAGAGAGTATTACATTGATGTTTTTTAGTTAGTTTCTTTCTGTTGTAGTGTACCAAATGCATTTAACACTTTAACAAATTATTATCTTAACAACCATTAAACCATAATTTATATTTTAGGATATTAAAATAGCAAACCATTAAGATTTGATTTTTTACTAATTTATAACGTATGATTATAAAGACATAGTATGATTGAAAATGGAATGGTGAAATAACTGGACCTAAGATGATAATTATTGGGCTATAAAATACACCAACAAACTATTAGGTGCCACATGTACTTTATAAAGACTTTTAGAAAAATGATTTCTAAACCTCATATGTGAAAAGCAACACAAATTTCAATATATACACAAATCGCTTACTTCATTTCTTTCTGTTAAAACATTTTTTAACTTAATATTCGTAGGTGATGCAAATCACCTACTCCCCTTCTCTTCGAGAGGGTAGGTTTGAACCACTTGTGCAGGTCTAGATGAGCATATGAGGCCTCCTTCCATGACATTCAAAGTGATATCTCCGTTTAGTATCATCATGTGACAAGTCCATGACTTACCTCAAATAATAAACAACATTTGGAATCTTTTGTGGGGAGATACACAAAGTACAGAAAGAGTTTGAGTCGAATCATTATTCAACAACAATAAGTAGTAGAAACTCTTTATTCCAATATTTCAGTGGGGCAGAACACACTAGTGTAGAATAACCCTAATAACCTGATTGATTGATTCTTGTGGAGAGTGAGCAGTGAGGTCCAGTTACTTAAGGGAAAGATTTAGAGAATGTTGGGCGACCAACAAGCCTTGTTCATGGTGAGTATCCAACAATAAACCAATGACGCTTTGAATTCTTCCATCATTGGCCTTCTTTGGTGACAATCTTTAGCTTCTTGTGACTAGGAGTAGTTATCTTCAAAGTCTTTGTACATCCATTAACACTTCAGGAATGAATACAATTAACTTGGAAGGATCAAGGTCACACACTTGAAGAGTCATTCTTATCTCTTTCTCAAATTGTTAGAGTCCAAAGAGCAACAAGAAAGCCTTTCTGCGCATTCAGATGACTTCGAGGAATTATCTGTCTTGACATCATGAAAGAAGTAGAAACCTTGGAAGATTTTAATGTTAGGGTAGAAGTAACACCCCAAAAACTATAACTTCAAGGGAACTATCAATATGTTACCGCCACTTGTTCAAATGCTAAGGCTTAAATTAGATTTTTCAGATGAAAATATAAGTCTTTCAAAATAAAATCTTCAACTTACTAATCTCCAATAATCTTACACTTAGAACTATTAAGGCCCTTTATTTAAAATTTTGAAACTCACCATCAAATGGAAATCAAAACCAAGGTTTCAAATGCTTAAAAGAGTGTCAAAACAAACAATGCAAAGGAAATAAAGTTCTCTCTACGTATACTCATCTCAATAATGCATAATCATCCAAGCAAAACCTGTTAGAAATCTGCTTCCCAAGATTACAAGTGTAAAAATTTGTATCATTATCGGGCCATTGAACGGCAAAGGCCATGACAAGAAGATCATACACAAAGCACATAGTCAGCGAAGCTGAGTTTATAAAAGTTACAATAATTATAATGATATGCAATGACTTAATAGAATGTAAAATGAAAAATATGACAACTCTTGACTTATTACATAACCCTTTACTTAATTAACTCTTAGTTAATATAATTAATAAATTGGAATAAGAAATAGACAAGGTTGTCTCCCCATGTACCAATTAGGAATATCATAAAATAAATAAGTAAACCTCATGATCTCTCGTTAGAGGGCATCAAAAACAATGTTCATAATCTAGATGGTAAACGGGCACAACTCCGTCACCACAGCTAGAACACGTCTCAAGTAACCCAAATTTAAGTTTAAAACTTTGTAAAAGAGAGACTTGTAGATCATACAACCTCTAAGTAAAAAGCCACGGATAACACCACGTGAAGCCCCAACCCTTGATTGTCAATACACAAGACGTGCACTAGCCCAAAGTTTTATTGCTTATCCATCTTTCACTTTGCATGATTTATAATTTATTACTTTTGTTTAAACTCATCAAAAAATCCCCGCATAATGCATCACAATAATACACAATAATCCTCTTTTATTTTAGAATTCAACTCATTGATTTCCTCCTCAAAATTTCACCTATTGAACAAAGTCAACTAACCTTGTTAGTAAGACTTGAGCATCCCCTTTACTCAATACATACCATTAGCTATGAAAGAGTAATAATAAATAACCTCATGGAATGATCATCAAATCAAATCCACTTAGAACAACCAAAACTTCTCAACTTTAATTAATCACTTCATGATTAGAAATAGTAATTCTTCTTTTACAAATTACACATCTATACCAAATACAAAATCATGCCTCATAAGTAAAAGAGCACAAATCTTACAATTTATAACCAAAAAATTTAGCCCAAAGGTTTCCTAAATATGAAAATAAGTTTTCATTCCATCCTAGATCATGCTCCTAAAATCAAGTTTTTCGTAGCTTGTACGTACCTTGAATAGAACAAACGAGTGGCCACTTTCTCAACTACGAATCACCTTCTAAAAATCATTTTCCTAAACTAAATAATGGAACCTTAATCAATTTCCAAACACAACAATGATACCCAACTTAAAAAGGATTCAAAAATCATGTGAAACACATTTTTAAGTCTTTCAAAAACATAGGTTAGTTTTTTATAGATAGTACTTTAAATGTTGATAAAAAAATTCATCAAATTACACATTTTATTAATCATTTTCAACTTGTTTCATAGTTCCCAACATGTTGAAAAATCTTTTCATCAATAGTTTTTGCAAATTTTACAATATAAACTTGTAGCATTGTATTATAGTCATTTAAGCATGTAAAGGCCCTTTAAACCTTTGTTTTTAACACTTAAGCCAAAGAAATATAAAGAAAATCAGATCAATTATAATCTGAAAATTTTCCAAAGCATGTATAATGTTGATTTTAACGATCTAAGTATATAGCATATTGATTATAATAGTATACTACACATAAATCTTAAAAATCCTTCAAATACTCATCATAAAACCCAAATTTCATAACACCTACAATCTAAAAATTTATTTTGAACATAACATCATCAAATTAATCACACTTGAATCATAATATAATAATAGTTTAATGAAATAATGATATTCAACCCTAAAACATGAAAACTAAAGCATTTAAACCGTAATTTCATGCATAATAAATTTGAAAATTTGGAGTGCATATTAAAATTCATAAAACTTATAATTTTAAATAATTTAACATATAAATTAACCATTAAAAACAATTAACACAATCATTATAAACTATTTTCCAAACCATAAAATTCTAGGGCAAAGTAAGAAGGAAGAAAGAAGAGAAAAGAAGAAGGAAAGAGAAGAGGAGGAATCAGCGAGCGTGCAGTGGCTAGGAAGCAGCGGCAGTAAAGGGGGCTGGTGGCTAGTGACGGCTCCCTTTCTCTTTCTGTATTTTTGTTTGAGTTTAATTGTGATTAGGGTTTAGGGAAGAATTGCTTTACTTTAAAATAAATTAGGGGAGTAATGGGTTGGATATTTTGGGTTTTTTCGGGTTTGTGATGGTTTAATAAAATCTTTAATCGAATATAAGTTCTAGTGACTATTTTAAATAAACGATTAAGTATATGTTTTCATATAATGAAATATTATTTAGTTTATGTTAAAATTATTTATATATAAAAAAATACTACGGAATACTTTTAATAAAATGCAAATAAATTCTTGTAAATTTAGTGGGGATTACAGTAGAACATTCCTTGGTTTTTCTTAGGGAAAATGAGGGGAAAATAAAGAGGATGGATTGAAGGAGAAAAAATAATAAAAATAATTAATTGGTAGGTGTTGGGGCTTTTTGTATGTTCTAAGGGTTGGTGAACCCAACTAGGTTTCAAGTTGATGATTCGATGAGTGAATCCCACTAGGGAGCCTAGTTTTTTACAATCGAACCTTGTTTTTTCGGTTAAAAAGAAGGAAGGGACTCTCCCCGACTAGTGCTCTACTATATTCGCGAGTCAATAAGGATCGACTACGCGGCTTTGTGATATTGAAAAGGGTCAAAATGTCGCCACCAAACATTTATGGGCTATTTGGAAACCCTTGGGTTTGAATCCCAAAATTGACTCACGTAAGTGGTCTACGAACCATGAGAAGGTTAAGAAATGAACAACTTAATTCAATTTATGAATGTGTCCAAACAACTCAAATCAATTTTAAACTAGGCAAACATGTAAACATAAGTTGAAAACACACTCTTAATTAAGTTGGTTAGGCAAATTAAGATTAATGCACATTTGGTGACCACTTTATTAATTGTCCTCAAGATTAATGGGTACCTATGTCCGGTTGTCAATTGTTTATCTTATTATCCATGACATTCAATTAATAAGTATTGATTATAAGCATAAGTAAGGTGATTATGAAATCTCATTACAATATAAAGTAAGAATTATGTAATAAAAGTACATGCAACAACTAGAACAAGAAATAAGAGACAAGAGACAAGGGGTTAGGTTAGTTAGAATGGAATGTAAGTATTATGGATGATGAGTTGGAGATTTACTAATCAAATGAAGATTGAGGCCTAAAGAGACCCTTCTCCATGATATACTCCAACTTAAGCAAAATGGGTCTAGTTCATGAAGACTTATGTGTTTTTGTCTTAGAACATCATTGACATAAAGTGGCAAAAACAAGATCAAAATATGCTTTATGATGCTTGAACAAGAAATAAGCCATAAGGATAACTCCTTAATGTACATTCAAGTATAATGTACATTCAAGCAAAATGGGCTTGCTCAGAAAAAGTGTCAAAGATTGATTGAGTTTAGAGAGAATGGAGATGTCTAAATCTCTTCATCATAAACTAAAGTAAAATAAACTTGCATAATATAAATAGATTACAATAAATAAAATGCAAGGGGAAGGGGGCCATTTGAGAGGTTAAGTGGAGACCAATTTTATGAAGATGGTTCCTTGAATGATGTGCTCAAAGATAGGTTTTTGAGACTTGAGCTAGTGAAGCAAGAGTTTCTTCTAGATCTTCACATCATATGCAAAAGATACATTAAAAACATGTTGTATGAGTTGATTATAAGAGATCATTAAGAGTGATGACTCTTTGGTTGATCAAGGCTCATTAAAAGTTGCATAAAACTTAAATAAATGTTTATATAGAAGGGGTTTGCACCTTCCATAATCATCACAAAAAGGTCCAATATAAGGGTCTTGAGTGAATGAAAACCAATAGATCTAAAGACTAGAAAGTGAATGGAGTAGAAGTAGATCAAAAAGAAAGGAAAAAGAGTAGATTGAGAGGGGTCCTTGTGTTTGTTGTTGAGGAGAGTTCATTTGCTTGAGTCTTGCTTATGTATTTGTTGAAAGGGTAAGGTTCCCTTGCTTGATTATGTCTAAATATGCTTTGAATTATGCTTGGTAAGTATGAAGAATGTTTGAGAGGCTTTGATTGTGTTTGGGAGTGTGTTGACCTGCCATTTTGGCAGAGTAACGACACTTGAAAACGTGAGAAATGCGACCCTTTGCTCATCAAATGAGGGGGTATTTATAGGCAAAAAAGAGTCGGTTTCTTAAGAGTTGGATGCTGGCTTAGTGTGTTTAATGCTAACTTAGGGTGTCAAACACTTGGGGTAGGTGTCAGAAAGAAAGGAATCTTTTCTTGGATAAAAAGAGGCTTGAAATGAGACATGAGCGCTTTTGGGGTGACACTCAAAGTTGAGCATCAAGTGCTTATAGGAGGATGAGATGGAAAGGAGTAGGAAAGGAGCCGAAGGTTCTTAGCATTATACGTTAGACGCCCAGACTCCATGCTTGCTTCACTTGCATTTGACGATTACTTCGTGCGTCAAGCATAAGAGCTATACGTGGTTTTGCACGATTCAGGGGTTTGTTTTTGGTGTTTTAATGATGTAATTTTGGGACTTTGATTATGTATTTGAGCCAAGGTAAGTGTCTTGGGCTCAGGTTTGTGTTTGAGGTATTTCAGGGGGTTCGGCTTTGAGGTGATTTTGGGTTTACACATACTCAATCTCGACCCAAACTAAGTCTGCTCGTTAGGGTTATTTTGTCATCAGACCACTGTGATACACAATTTTGTGTCTATATTAGGAAATTAGGAGGAAAAGTGGCATACCTTTCTTATCAAAGGAATACATTTTCCACTCTTGAAAAGCTAATTTCCCCCATGTGGGAAATTGTTTACCTCCCCATACTAAAAAAAATCAAAGGATAATGGTAAAATAATTTTCCCTAAAAACCTTTTTTGTTTAAAAAATAATCGAGCATGAGTGGTCCTCCCATGGCTCCCAAGAATCTAAAAAATAATCGAGCATGAGTGGTCCTCCCATGGCTCCCAAGAATCCAAGATTCCCTATAAAACACACAAGCACAATCTAAACAAACCATCAACAATCCATCAATGATGACAACTCTTATCAACCTTACACTCCTTTTAGTAATCATTTGATATGCAGGTAAGGTGACTAAGGTATGATGGCATCAGCATCTAATTTAAGGATACAACTAGCACTATCAATCAACAATGCTTAAGCTTGAAGCTAAATGGCTAACTCTACCTTATCCCCCTAACACTCATTATAACAAAAAATTATCTCCTGACCTAAGTTGAGGGAGAGAGGATGTGAGTACAAGGCTCTAATAAAAAAAAATATAACCTTTAACAATCAAACAGTTATTAAGCTTGAAACTAAATGGCTAACACTTATCCCCCCCCCCCACCCCCCCACCCCACACTTCATTTAACAAAAATCCCTACCTTCTAGCAACGCCGAGAGAGAGCGGGCGTGTGATAACCAGCTTTTAACGTTGTTTACTAAAACACTAGTTACGCAAACAATATTTGTAATCACCCTAATACTACTACAACTAGCGTAATGGTATGTCGGGGGTCAAACCTCAAGGACAAGGTATGCTAGGTTCTATGCTTGATGTAGAGAGTTTATATAAGATGTGTATTGTTTAAACTATACTAATGATAGGAAAGTAAAGCAAGAATAAAAAAGATAATGAATAGCAATGAAAGGCAAACGGGGATAGATTAGTTCCACCCTAGGAAGGACAATAAAACTAGTAGATAAGCTAGGTCAAGGGAAATTGATCAACAATCGATCAAGACACTCTAGATGACGAGAGGAAGTTTATGACCCGATAAATCACACGAACAACCTATAATCTCCCTATGTCTCCTAAGGAGTGAGAGGACAAGATTCGCATCGAATATGAATTAATCAATCATTAATAATCTTGAACCCTAACCCTACGCATGAAAAACAAGCCAAACCTAGGGTTTCACCAATCAAACCCCTAAGAAAACTACTCACTCATATCCATAAATGGAGTAAGAATAATAGCAAGATCAATGAAATTGACAAAAGAAATAAGTAAAAGCATTAAACAAAATGAAGCAATAAAGGAAACGAGAACTTACATAAATGAGAATACTTGAATGAAAGACAGCTTGAATCTTAAATACGATGCTTGAAAAGGAGAATAATAAAAGCTTTTAATCTAAACTAGGGCATGAATGAAATGGAAAGCAATAAATGATGTTCCAAGTTGAGGCACAAGAGCTCTCAAAGTAGGCATAACGGTTTTACATAGAGGAAGGGGGCATTTATAGCCTAAGAACATAAGGGGGTAAAATCCCTAAAAGAACACTCGAGGGACGGCTTGCGAAGGATTTAATTCCACGGAATTGTGCACCATTTGACCGAATGGGGTGGTGATTCAGCCGAATGGGAGGTGATTCGGCCAAATCAGAGAACCTGAGCCAAGCAACAAAAGTCTGTGCCACCGTTCGACCGAATGCTTAAGAGGTTCGGCCGAATGATTGCTCATTCTCCCAAATGCAATGCTATTTGCCATTTCCAGTGAGCTTGAATCATATGATTGTGTTCTGTCTTCCATTCGACCAAATGGTGCTCAGATTCGACCGAATCTGAGCCTGAATCCTGATATACAACTTCTTCAAAGTGTCTAATGACTTCTAAACTTGTGGGATCTTCGAGAGTGACTTGGAACGCGTGCCCAAGCTACGATACACGCGTCTAAGCTCTTGGTAAGAGTGTCAAAGCCTCGAACACGTCGTACTTCACCTTGAAATCATAAAAATTCATGAAATGACCTTAAAACAACTCGAAGACAAGATCAAGGTAAAATTAAGTGTAATGTGTATAAAATCAATCTAAAACCGCGAGACTTGACACTACAATGGGGTTGTAAACGTACTTCTAAAATGAGCACATCAACTTCCCCCAAGCCAAACCTTTGCTAGTCCCTAGCAAATGAACTAGCAGGGCAACGTGCAAGCACAGGGCAAAACAATGACTGAAGCAATTGAAAAGCAAAGCGAGCTGAAAACAAGACAATGCAAGCCGTGTATGCGCAAAACTCTTCCCTAGCCATGGGTGTGCAAGTACAATGGGCTTAGGAGAGCATAATACCAAGAAGAACAACGTTTTCCACAGACTTAGGATCACTAGAAAAGCTACAACACAGGCCATGCCACCTACTATCTAATGAGGTGACAATTCTACGCTCCCCAGGCTATATCCCAAAAGATGTGGGAAATTTCTAATATGCTCATGTGTTTGATAAGGTATGTGTTTCGCTCAGAATCATCCGACTAAAGAGGAGCCATGAATTAAACACTTAAATAGGGAGAAGTCTTGGGAATTGTATCTTATCTACTCTCCAGCACAAAACTTACTAATCAGACTAAGTCGAACAGGTTTGGAAAGGGGTGCAATGCAAGCTAGGGTTAAGGTGGGGTAAATTTAGGAATGTGGTGCTAAAGTAGAGGATAGCAAGCGATCTAAGATAATGAAATCAACAACTACCACTTCCAATGATAATACCAACCCAAAAGCCTCAAATAAAGCACAGATGAGCTCTAACATATTACGCTGACTCTATTCTCACAATTTTCATTTTTTTCTTCTTTTTGCGTTTTTCATGCTCATATCTCTTTTTACATTCAATCCCTTTTACTTTATTAACTTTTTCACTCAATGATTTTGTATAAATCTCTCAAGAGAACACAAGAGGAAAGAGGGAGAAACAACTAAGCAAAATATGATGTATAGAGTTATATCCAACCAACAACCACTTATGCTAAAAAAAGGCCCACAACATAATTCAACGCCCACAGACACCACCATATATCGCTTAACTATCCTCTAGGTAAAGAGAGGGAACATTTGGCTCATGTGGAGTTAAATAGTGTGGCTACCAAGAAAAAGGTAAAGGCAAAGAATTGGGTTAACCTAAAGTCAATAGATGTAAAAGGTAGGCAATTTAGTTGTTTAGCTGATACTTACAAACGTGTTATCATCCCTAGCCTTTAGAAAAGTAGACTATGCTAGAGGAGAATAGACACAATACTTAGATTCTCGAACTAGCACTCGATGACATAGGACTCACAATGGAGTCCTAGAAGGCTCAATCCTCACTAGGCTAGTCGAAATATGCCTCAATAGGTAGTCATCCAAGCCACAAACCAAGCAAGACCAGATCCCTAAGTCAGGTGGAAAACAGTCAATCATTCGGTCCCAAAACAGGCACAGGCTAGGAAAACATGAGTTTGCATAGGACCACTAGAATGTACACATCAGAAGCTTACATGTCGGTTTCACAACTCAAGCATATCAATAAAACAAAACTAAAAATGCAAAAACTATAACAAAAACCAAGGCAATAGTGACAATAATACGGATCTTTCGAAACTTTGAAAATGCAAGAACCCTCCCCCAAGCCAGCTCAAGAGCCGTCTCGGCACTTGGGAAAGATGGATAAGAGAACCAAAAGGGAGAAAGATCATCATTAGGGAAACTATAGCTAAGAAAACAAACAAACTATACTAACACTGGGTTATCTCCCGCAAGTACTTTTGTTTAACGTCGGTAAGTTCGACACAGCTAGCCACCAGTCAAACAGAAAAAGAAAACTAAGGAACCGTACCTGTTGTAGGAGTGGACTCACTCCTAGCATCCCCATCACCTCTAGCGTGGGGACCCAAAACTCTCCACCGAGAAGTAGTGGCAGAAGTAAGCAAAGTGGAACCGGGGTCCTCTAGAAGTGGGCTATAATGCGGGGCTCCCCCAAGTCAGGGTGGAGCCATCGTTCTCTTTTGGTTTTTCTTCTTTTTCCAGCTTTCTTCTTTTTTTAGGTTGGCTTTTCAATACCCTCAAAATTATCACAATCTTCTTCCATCAGAATAAAATTCTTCTCAACCTCAAGAGCAACATTCTTTATCGTCTTCTCCTCATATGACACCTTAACAAACACTGGGGCAACAAAAACATCACACCCCTCAACCTTATGTTCAACTGCACTCTCAACAATATTGAAGGAAAAAATCTACTCGACCATGGGTTCTTTGGAGGACTTAGAAAAGGCAAATGCAACCTTTTCTTAGGCTACCCTCACAGCGATAGTCTCAGATTCGCAGTGGATCACGGCACCCAAATTCTTCAAAGAATCTCTCCCTAGGATGAGGGGAGTATAAGGATCTTCAACCATATCGAGCACCACAAAGTCACATGGAACCACAATGTTCCCTAGTTGGATCGGAAGGTCCTCAAACTCCCGACATGGCACTTTTATACTTCGGTCGGCTAGTTGGATGGTTTTCTTTGATGGCTTAAGCTCAAAGGTTAGTTGTTTAGCAATGGACATCGGCATGAGACTAATGGAGGCCCTAAGGTCAGCAAGTGCTCCCTTAGAATTAAGTTTTCCAAGGGTGATTGGAAGCACAAAGGGTCCTCTAGCTTTTTCTTTCTTGGCCCAGGTGCCCTGAATGATGGCACTCACCTGCTTTGGAAAACTAATCACTTCGCCCCCAAGATTTCTCTTATTTCCTAAGAGAGTTTTCAGAAACTTAACATATTAAGGCATTTGTTCCATGGCCTCTAAGAATGGTATCTGCATCTCAAGTTGCCGCATATTCTCTAGGAATTTAAGAAACTTTTCTTGCAATTGTTTCTCTACCTTTTTGTAAGGAAAAGGTAGCGGCGGAGCATGTTTAAGCTCAAGTTTCCTCCTTTCTTGTATCTCCCTCCATTTTCTTCTTCATCCTTCTTTTACTTCTCATGCTCTTCTACTTCAACATGATTATTCTTCTCATTAACTTCACCATTGTTTTTCTCACCTTTTCATCAACTTTCTTCTCTTTGAAAACTAGGATCCTTTGAAGACCCTTCCCCTAAATCATCTCTTGGAGCTACAACTAGAGCAGAGTATGAGGTTCCCGATCTTAGGAAGATCGCCTTACATGTGTGATGTTTAGGGTTGGAGTCAGGAGTGTTTGGTGATGGAGGTTGGGTAGATGGGTTTGGTTGAGGGTGAGATGGGAATAGTAATGGTGAGGTGGATTGGCCATCTGAGCAAGCTGAGACTCAAACAACTTCTGTTGTGCTTGAAGTTGTTACATTTGAGTGATCAAGGTTTGATTGATTTGGGAGAGGGTTTGATTTTGTTAAGCAAGAGAGTTCACTTGAGTGGAAAGGTAATCATGATTTGGAGGCGGGTTTGGTGGTGGTTATCTAGATGGGTAGTGTAGGTTGGGGTTGGGCCTTGGCACTTGAGGATACGACCTATTCCCATTTGGCCTAGGAAAACTCCCATTTGCTTGATTGCTAAAGGGTGCATGATTATTGGAGTTATAGCCTTGGTTAAAGTTTCCCTGGCTAGAATTTGGATTGAAGGGAGGTCTAAAGGGTTGATTGTTGTAGGGACCTTGATGAGCAAACCCTTGGTTTTGACCACTATAAATTACAGGTGCCACACAATCAGGATTGTACCCATAACCATTGTAGTTCATGACTGGAGCTCCTTCTTGGTTGCACCTCCCATAGTTCACAGCTGCCACATGTTCATAATTTGAGCCCCCACAATAGGATGTATCATGATTAGTGCCCCCGCAGATTCTACATGAAAAGGGCTTCTCATTAGCTGATGATACATTAGAACTACCTTGAGCAAGTTTGAACTTTGAAAGTTTCTTATCCATGATAACCTCAATTTTCGAACTAATCGTGTCCAAGTTACTTGAATCAATTATCCCCCTCGGTAGTCCATTACCTCTTGCTCCTCCCCAAGAGCTATTGTTGGCCACCTCTTCAATCTTAGTCTTCACCTGGTTGCATGGGACTTTTGAGAATTGTCCACCAACTGCTAAGTCTAGAAGTGCCTTGGTGGAGTCATTGAGACCATCGTAGAAAAATGTCTTGAGATGGTTCTCCCCGTACTCATGATGGGGGCATGCTCTAAACATTCTTTTAAACAAACTCCAGTAGCACTAAGGTTTTCATCATTCTCTTGAGTGAAGGACGTGATTTTCTTGCGCCAATATTGCGTTCGAACCGTGGGATAGAACCTCTCTAGAAAAGTTGTCTTCAATTGAGCCCAATTAATGATTGAGTTGGGCTCTAAGCATTTTTACCAATCCTTAGCGTCGTTTGCTAGACTCAAGTGAAATAGGTGCATCCGCACATAGTCTGGACTGTTGGGGCATGGAGCAATGAGCCCACAAATATCTGAGAATGCTTCCAAGTGTTGGAGGGGGCATTCGTTTTTCAAGCCGCAAAAGGGGGTCTCCTTCACCATCTGGGTGAACTGTGGATGTATATGATAAGGAGTTAGAGCTATTGGTAATACGACACCCCCTTGAAATTCTTGGGACCCAGGTATCTCAAATTGGCCAAATAACTGCTGATTTTCGTCCATAGGTGGTGTAGGAGGGTTGGGAGTGATTGGTTGTAACTGAGTTTGGATTGGAGCTCTTCGTTCAATTCGTTGAATCTCAGGGTCGTATGGTACTAGCTGCTGATTTGATCTGCGTGTGCTATAGTGCATGCAAACAACACTAGAAACTAAGTGTAAGCACTGACAAGCAAGATTAAAGGACAATAAACAAAAATAAAATAGAAATGACTTACATCAAGAACATAATCTAAACATAACGCCTTGTCCCCGGCAACGGCGCCATTTTGATAATCGACTTTTAACGTCGTTTACTAAAAGACTAGTTACGCAAATAATATTTGTAATCACCCTAATACTATTACAACTAGTATAATGGTAAGTTGGGGGGTCGAACCTTAAGGATAAGGTATGCTAGGTTTTATGCTTGATGTAGAGAGTTTATATAAGATGTGAATTGTTTAAACTATACTAATGACAGGAAAGTAAAGCAAGAATAAAAACGATAATGAATAGCAATAAAAGGCAAACGGGAATAGATTAGTTCCACCCTAGGAAGGACAATAAAACTAGTAGATAAGCTAGGTCAAGGGAAATTGATCAACAATCGATCAAGACACTCTAGATGGCGAGAGAAAGTTTGTGACCCGATAAATCACACGAACAACCTATAATCGTCCTATGTCTCCTAAGGAGTGGCAGGACAAGATTCACATCGAATATTAATCAATCAATCATTAATAATCTCGAACCCTAACCCTATACATGAAGAACAAGCCAAACCTAGGGTTTCACCAATCAAACCCCTAAGAAAACTACTCACTCATAGCCATAAATGGAGTAAGAATAATAGCAAGATCAATGAAATCGACAAAAGTAATAAGTAAAAGCATTAAACAAAATAGAGCAATAAAGGAAACGAGAACTTACATAAATGAGAATACTTGAATGAAAGACAGCTTGAATCCGAAATACAATGCTTGAAAAGGAGAACAATAAAAGCTTTTAATCTAAACTAGAGCCTGAGCCAAGCAACAAAAGTCTGTGCCACCATTCAACCGAATGCTTAAGAGGTACGCTGAATGATTGCTCATTCGCCCAAATGCAATGCTATTTGCCCTTTTCAGTGAGCTTGAATCATATGTTTGTGTTATGTCTTCCATTCGATCAAATGGTGCTCAGATTTGGTCGAACCTGAGCCTGAATCCTGCTATACGGCTTGTTCAAAGTGTCTAATGACTTCTGAACTTTGTAGGATCTTCGAGAGTGACTTGGAACGCGTGCCCAAGCTACAATACACGCGTCTAACCTCTTGATAAGAGTGTCAAAGCCTCAAACACGTCGCACTTCACCTTGAAATCATCGAAAATACCTGAAATGACCTTAAAACAACTCGAAGACAAGATTAAGGTAAAATCAAGTGTAATGTGTATAAAATCAATCTAAAACCGCGAGACTGGACACTACAACGGGGTTGTAATCGTGCTTCTAAAATGAGCACATCCGCGTGAGAATACGCCCCTGATAAAAGGTTTAACCTTCAACAATCCAATGATGCTAAAGGTTGAAACTAATTGGCTAAGGTGTAACGTTAAATAGTCCTATGATGCTTAGGTTTAACTAATTGGCCAAGGTGTAACTTTCAACAATCAAATGATGCTTATGGTTGAAACTAGTTAGATAACTCTTATCCACCCCATTCTTAATGTAACAACAAGTTTTATCTCTCGGGATAATTCGAGAGAGTGAGACTATGGCACAAGTCAGTATAGGATAAAATCATAATGTGAACAAGAACGTAAAATTTAAAGAATCATTAGCATCAACATTAGCATCTTCATTAACAACAACAACCACAATAATAATAAGAATATTGATTAGCATAAACAATAGAATTTTTTGGAAACAAGAGGAGAGGATAACACTAAGTGCCATAGCCAATAGAAGCAGTAACACTGGTGACGACAACAACAAGGGTGGGTTTGAGAGCTATGAAGCATTTGTTCGACTTCCGAGGCGGTGGCAGTAACGGGGGCGAGGCCGAAGGAGGCTCGTTAGCATGAGAAGAGGCGGACAATAAACGAGATTTTTTTGAGAAGTTGTGTGCTGATTAATCTTCAAGAGATGGTAGTGTTGAGATTGTTGGCGTGGTTGTTGGTAATAAGGGGGAGGATTTTGAGAGTCACTCGGAAAGGCGAGATCGGAGGAGAGAGAGAGACATTAGAAGTGTTGGTAGTGGTGTTAAGTTTGTGCTTACTCTGTTTAGGAAGAACGGGGTTGATTTAGTGGTTCGCTAAACATCGCTCGTGATTATCACGCTATCGCCCGTGTTTTATACGTATTTTACACATTCTTTACAATTTTGCCCTTATATATTATATACCTAATTTAACCTTATTTAAACATATGTAATAATTATTTAACGTTTTAATTTACTAACCTGATTTAATAATTTAATTTACTAATCTAATTTAACCTATTTACTAAACTAATTTAATAATTTATTTACTAATCTAATTTAACTTATTTACTAACCTAAATTATTTTTTATATAATGTTTAAATTTAATGACCTAATTTAATCCATTTACTCACCTAATTGTACTCTTTTTTTCCTATTTCTTATAAACCCATCACTCTTTCAATACTTTTCTATCATTCACTCACTCAAACTCTCTCAAACATCTATTTCTCTCCTAAGAAACCTCTTTCATAAAACCAATTTTTTTTTTTCCAAAAATTCACCATGTCAAGAGTGGGCAAAGAACCAAGTCGAAGCTTAAGTGAAAGAATAAGTAGAGTTGCCGGTAAAGCTCTAACAATATGCAGATTTGCTCAAGGCTCGAGAGGCGTCCCAACAATACGCTAAGCAAATCAAGGCAACTGTGAACCCGACAAAAATCCAGCATATTAATACCATTGCGGGTAAACATCCTTAGTAAGGATAAAAAGGGAAATAGACCCTTAGAAATTACTCAAAGGCCTCAAGAGGGACAACCTGAATGGAAGCACAAACTGAAATATTCCCCAATGGAGTTTATCTATCCCTAGCAAGGCAAAAGGTAGTAAACCCATCGAAAAATAACTATCTCTTTAGCTTAATCAACCAGAATATCAAGCTAGATTGTCTAAAGTTGTGAATCAACTCGAGTTCAGGGATTATTACAAAGAAAACTCCCTAGTGGAGCAAGGTAGCACCCTCTTAAAGCGCTAAAGCCTCATTAATAAATTGCATGGGCATAAGGAGCAACAGACTCAGTCCCATCTTAATTTTATGTTGCATCATCCCGGCAACAGCTCCCATCTAAAATAATAGGTCATGAGCACATCAGGTCATGTCTCTATAGCACAGCAGGTCATGTCTCTTTGTCACATCAAACCATGTCTTTGGCACAGTAGGCCATGTCTCTGGCACAGTAAGCCATGTCTTTTGCATAGCAGGTCATGTCTCTCTAGCACAGAAGGTCACATCCCTAGTATAGCAGGCCATGTCTCTAAATCAATAGACCATATCTCTCTAGCACAAATAGCCATGTCTCTAGCACAGTAGGCCATGTCTCTAAGTCGCGCTACCCTGACAACGACTTCCCCATTGGCATTCAGGCCAACTTATAAGCCACACCACTCTGGTATAGGATCCCCTTTGGCACATTAGGACAATCTATAAGTCACGCCATTTTGATAGTGGCTTCCAATCAGCACCAATCTCCTTAGCGGAGCATCTTGAGACTTTGACCCTAGGCATTCAGGGAAATCAACGAAGTTCCCATCCTCAATGGAGCTAGCTTAAAGACACCCGATGGACAAGTTTTCTTGCGGACTAACCCTTATTTGTTTTAACTTAGGAAAAGTGGGGGCTTTTGTAGACACAAAATTGTGTCTCCCCATGTAGTAGTTTGATGACGAAACAACCCTAATGAGTGGACTTATCTTGGGTCAAGATTGAGTATATGTAAGCCCAAAAACACCTCAAAATCGATCCATGAAAATGCCTAAATACGGACCCGAGCCCAAAACACTTAACTTGGCCCAAATACATAATCTAAGTCACAAAGACATCACCAAAACACCAAAAAAAACCCCTAAACTCGTACAAAACCAAGGCTCGTAGTTTTTATACTCAACGCAAAAAGCAAGCGGCGAACGCAGCAACTGAAACTGAACTAGAGTCAGGGCGTCCAACGCCCATGGAGGGCATCCAACGCCCAATACAGGCATTAAACGCCCTTTATGTGTTAAACGCTCATATCTGGTTCAGCTCATCCTCTACAAGCGTGTGACGCCCAGCCTTAGTGTTTGACGCTCAACTTTTGTGAAACACCCCAAAAGTGCTCTTATCTTGTTTCAAGCCTCTTTTCAACTGAGTAAAAGATTCCTTTCTTGAGCATTTGATGCACAGCCCTAGCGTTTGATGCCCTAAGCTAGCGTCAAACGCACTGAATTGGCATTTAACGCTCAGGAAACAGACTATTTTTTGCCTATAAATACCCCCTCATTTGGTGACCAAAGGGTCGGCTCTTCTCAGATTCTTAAGGGTTGCCACTCTGCCAAAATACATTCCTAAAGCACCCTTAAACATAATCAAAGCCTCTCAAACTTCCTTCATACTTACCAAGGATCAATTAAAGCACATTTGACACAACCTAGCAAGGAAATCTTACCCCTTCAATACATACTCAATCAAAGACTCAAGCAAATAGACTCTCCTCAACGGTAAATACCGACGACCCCTCTCTAATTCAATTATTTTTATTTGCTTTGCCTACTTCTACTCCATTCACTAGCTAGTACTTGGCCTTAGTGGTTTTACATCCACTTAGGGTTTTGATCTAGCCCTTCTTTTAGTAATGATTGTGGGAGGTGCAAACCCCTTTATTCATGAACATCTATTTCAAGTTTTATGCAATGTTTTATGAGCCTTGATCAACCAAAGAAACATCACCCTTGATGCTCTCTTGTGATCAACTACAAAACTTTTGTTTCAATGTCTCTTTTGCCTATGATGTGAGCTAGAAGCAACTTCTACTTCACTAGGTCAAGTCTCAAAACCTTAACTTTGAACACATCATTCAAGGAACCATCTCCATAGATTGGTTTCCTCTTAATCTTTTAAGCAACCCCCATCCCTTACATTTTACTTATTACAGTTTATTTCATGTCTCTTTTGACTCTTTTTACTTAGTCTATGATGTAAAGATTTAGACATTTCCAATCTTACTAGTCTTGACAATTGACTCACTTTCATGAGCAAACCCAAGGTGTACAACATACTTCAATGTACATTTAGGAGTTATCCTCAAGGCTCATTTCTTGCTCAACTATCATAATTCATTTTTATGTTTGGTGGCGACTCCTTGACCCATATGTCATAAAGCCACGTAGTAGATCTTTATTGACGAACAAGATAGTAGGGCACTAGTGTGGGGGAGTCCCTTCCTCTTTTCTGCACCGAAAAGGGAAGGTTGGGCTGTGAAAAACCTGACTTTCTAGTGGCAATTCACTCATCGAATCATCTAATCAAAACCTAGTTGGGTTCCTGACCGCCCCTATAATGCAAGATCCAACACCAACCATACACAGACAAGCTAGGCAGGAATCTAGGAGATGAAAACGGGATAAATTAGGGATCTTAAACCAAGGCCTTCCCCCTCAAAGAATAAAAGTTTCCTAAATCAACTCGTCAAACCATATATGGTAAAATTATACTAAAAAGAATGAGATTCAACCAAGATTCGATCTTTCGACTCACCCTTAAGGAAGCTTGCACTCACAATTGGGATTTCTCACCTTATTGTCTATCTTAAGCAACCCTAACAGCATAAACTAAACCAAACAACGAATTAAAGGCTTGATCATATTGTCCAAAACATTTGGTTCATTACTCATCAACATTTTTCAATAATATGATTAAGGAACATGAAGGGAAAAAATGTATATGTTCGAATCTAAATTTTTACCAAAACCTAACATCAAAACAACCAACTTGACTCCATCTCTCTCCAAAATCCCTCCTCTAAACCTAACCCATGCTCAGGATATGATTTTCACCCTATTTCCTAACTAAGCTAACTACTCATAGTTTGATATGGAAAACTCCACTAAATAGATGAAGCAAACGTGAAAAAAGGTTCATAAATCCAAAAAAAAAAGTAAATGCAATTAAACTCAACTTAAGCAATCAATTAGAGAAATAAGCAGCAAAGCAAAGATAAAAGAGAACAAGAGAGATCTAGAAATTACTCATAAAAAATTCAAAAGACGTAGTTGAATCAATCTTTGATAATCGTGGTTCAAGCTTCAATCACCATACAAATTTGATGAATGAAAATACTCTCTAATGCTAACCTATGTTAAGGAAAACTTCTATTTTTTTTTCCTCTTTTTATATTGTTCCACTTTAATATTTTATACCTCTCCTGTAACTAAGAAAACCCTAAAAGAGAAAATTGTGAAAAGGAAACTGCTACTGAAAATCGAACCGAGTTGCCGCTTAGTACAACCTTGAGCGGTCTTTTAGAAGGAAAAATTCCCTTATGAGCGCCCTTTTAATGCCCTCTCCGACTTTCTGTTCACTACGAAAAATAAACTGAGAGACCACTTGGCTTTAATCCTTCTAAGAGGGATCTCTCAACTCTCTTCTTGGAACTTTTAGTCTTCACTCTTTCTCCTTTGCTCCACTTGTGCTCATGCATACTATAATCCTACACCAAGCAAATGGAAACACACATAATAATATAAGAAACACAAAAAATTATGAGAAAAATGAGGTGAAAAGTAAAAAATGTCCCTCATTTAGAATCATGCATATAATGATACACTAAATGACACAAAACGAGGTAAACAAAGGCTGAAAGATCACGAAAACTCTCTTAAGAAGGGGTAAGTGAGTGACATAAATGTCACTCATTGTTAGGTAGAGGAACGTATGCTATAAAAAAATCAAATATATATATAAAAAAATCAAATATATATGATGCATTACATGCAGTAGACACTAGTCGATAGACATTACTCTGGAAGAGGGAAGTACTCAATAGAGTAAGATAATTTTTCCAAGAACATCTTTCCTCGAGAGGTCTAGACCTAATTATTATGTCCATGGACCATGAATGATATTAGTAATGCTGAATAAGATATGCTGTCAAAAAAAAATATCAAATATCAACTATATATGATGCAATACATGAATTACTATGCAAGACACTAGTTCAGGTAGGAAGTACTCAACAGTGTGCACCATCAAGGAAATAATATAGCATTCGCCAAAATAACACAGTGAATCATACAAAAAACAATAAAAATTGAAAAAAAAAATTAAATCAAAAACCTAGAAATTATAAAAACTTACAAAAACACAGATTAACACCTTCATTAGGAATGATGTAGGATATAATACGAATTACCACAAATTTATGTCAATTTGCGGTAATTAGAAACAACAAATATCATAAATTTCTTGAAAAAAATGTCCAAAACAACAAAAATACCTCATTCTGTAGTTCGCATTGTAGTCTCCTTCATGATTTTACATATATACCGACTTTGCAAAGATGAGAGAGTTGCAATTCAGTGCCAAAAATGTGACTATATGCGATTCTACACGAAATTGAGAAAAAAAATGATATACGTAAATTACTAACAAACAAATAATCAAAATTAACAATTCAACTAGGAATACAACATGCACTTAACATGAATTCGAAATTCTGAACGAAAAACAACATGAATTGAGAAATATACATAGAAAACTAAAATTCAAACAAAATAAACTCAGAAAATCTCTAGAAAATTACTCATATCGGAGAAATACACAACGAAATTGCATAAAAAAGGAGAGAGAAGGCATAATTTCATGTTGCAAACCTGAATTACGAAGATCGAAGCACTTGATTGACGCAAAATTGGACAGAATTGTTGAATAGTGTGAAGCAAAGGATGAAGACAGAATAAAGGGTAAGAATGAAGTTTGTTATGGCTGGACTTTCCCGATGGACTGATGCATAGTATATTATTTTCAAATTAGTTATTATATTTTTATTTTTTGAATTAAAGTTTTAAAATTTTAATTATAAGTTATAATTATATTATAACAAATAATATATTCAAGTGGAATCTTATTAGATTTATTTTTATGTAAATTTTTAAAATATTAGGTTTTTAGAATTTTTTATCTTACAAATTCTGAGAAAGAAAAATATTTTTAGTTGTGTCTTATAAACCGTAAAAGTCAAATGTAGCAAATAAAATGGGACAGAGGGAGTAACTAATGTATACTGGTCTCTTTGAAGAATTTGGGCTAATGAAGTGGTGTGACAAATCATACTTAATTAACATCTCCAAAAAAAAATACACTTTAATATATATACAAATTAACATTTTAGAGAAAACAGCACAAATATTTGTACATATTAATGTAAAAATCTATATTTTCCATAACAAAAACAATTTTACAAATTTATTGAAATAAGTAACTATCCAAGGTAACAAAAGGGCTAAAAACTAGTTTAATTTATAACATATGGGAAATTCTATTCAACTAATATCCTACTCTTAAAAGAACATACTAATCGAAAAATACTTAAATCATTTCGTTCATTAGTAAATGAACTTTGTCTACGATTGTTCACGCTTTCAATCAAGAACTCATATTCACTTAAACCTTTTCCAAGATATCAAGAAAAGTATATAAAGTTTGGAAAATCTTATCTTTTGTAGCTGCACGTACAGTGGTAAAAATCTTCTTTGTTGATTAAATCGTCAATAATACCAAGATAGTTTATGCGATTGTTAAGAGAAATGATTATGCCATTGATGGAAGATGTCAAATAAAATAATACATATGAATATATCATAATCAAGTGTTAGTACGAATTCAACATTTAAAAAAGAATCTTAATTTCAAACTATATTCATTTAGAACGCGATGTCTCATGCTGTGTTGAGCACCTTGCTCAGAAATCACCCACAGGCGAACACAAAAAAGGAGCAGAAATTTTATCTTCAAGCTACTCATTCCCATCGAAATGGAAACTTCTGACTTGATTCCCCATAACGGCTAGTTGCTAATAACATGATCGTTAAACCTATTAGTAACAAAAACTATCCAACTGTACAAATAACTCCTCAGACAATCTGCATTAGCTACTTTTTAAGAAGCATGTTTCTGAATTCATCATTAGATTTTGGTAGCTCATCCTCGCCGTCAACAGCTTTGGGCTTGATTGCTGTAAAACCAAGAGGCCTAACGACATTGCGCGGAACAGCAAATGTGTTCTTTCCTCTGAGTTGGACCCCATCATAATCATGCCCCTTACTAGAGAATGATGGCTCAGAAGAATGGTTTCTCTTGAATCTTGCTTGATCCCCGGACGGAATCTTAGGACCTGTCAAACCAAGGCATCAAAACAAGTGAGGCAAATGGCCAACAATAATAGGAAAGAGCACAAGCAAGTATTTCTAATTTCAACTATTTCCTCTTGATGGGTAATGTTTATTTTTTATTTTGATGCATTCTTGATGGGTAAGGTTACATGTACCTGAACAATTATCAATTTTTTTTATTGAGCTGTTGGGAATCGAGGAATACTATGAAAGCAAAAAAAAAAAACAATAACAAAACAAAAATTTACACCGCCTCTGTCAGCTTAATAGTGTATACCTGATTTATTTTTGCTTTTAGTAGGATCTGATCTGGCAATGCTCAATTTCTTCTTCAATAACCACTGTCTGTTCTTTGCCACAGCAGCATCAAGGTGAGCATCATCACAAAAATCCACATATGCAAGACCCTTCACACAGATGGGAAACAATATATGATTTCCAACATAGAGCATGGAATCATTAAGGAAACTAAATATTAGCTTCAAATTATACCTTAATATATCAGTATTACACTTTGTATAATAATAAGAATGTAAGAGACAAAACGCACAGAGAAAGTACAGAAGACAGAGTTTTACCCTTGATAGCCCGGTATCCCTGTGCTTCAGAATTCGGATAGATTGAACTCCACCAACATCACTAAAGAATTGGCGAATATCTTCATAATTTGTCTGCAAAAGTTGCCAAAAATTGACACCCAGATCTCAAAGAATTCAATGTTCTCAAGAGAAGCACGAAGGATAAGAGAATGACACTTAGGAAGGAGGGGAAAGAGGAAGAAATTAATAGAATTAGTAAAAAAATTGAGGTGTATTAGTAAATATTCAACTCACTTTTGGATCAAGGTTAGATATGAATACTGTGCATTGATCTGTGTACACTCCCTTTTCATGCATGTCTTGCTTCTTAGGCAGTTCATTGCTGCTAGTACTATCCGTTTTGTTAACATTTCCCTCAGTCTCTTCCACTGTGGCTGCTTTAGAAACATTCAGCCCTTGGTCGTCCGTTTTCTTGTTCCCTTTCTTGGAGGCTTCTTTCATGTCTTTCAGTCGTTTTGAAGGAGATTGATCCTCCAACAAACTTGTAGTTGGTTTCCGTTTTTCACGATTAGTTTTCTTGGACAAATGTTCATTAGCATCTCCAGCTGTCACAGCAGTTTTGCACTCTTGCTGCAAGTTAAACATCTGCAACTCCTCCAAACGTGGTGAAACCTGGCAAGGTATAGTTAAGGAAACAAATAAAACATTGTGTTATTTCCTTGAAATGAAAACAAACAAAATTGAACCCATAATTACTCCACTTCATTCACATTAATGATTTTACCAGTAGGGCCAGGGAGATATACCATATCACATCTCAAAAACTAGACCAGAATAAAGTTAAAATTGACAGGCTAACAGATCTAAATCTTTCAATAAAGCAGAAAAAGCGTGGGAATATAGGGTGTCCACCCTACACCTCGGTGTAAGCTTACACCATTTGACATACTCGTCTCTTATGTGCAGAGCACATGAGTACATGGGGAGGAGAATGTGAAAGGGTGTAAAAATATCACATTAGGATGGTAACTGATATTCAACTCACTTTCACTGAAGCAGGCCTTAACATCGAAAACAAGAGGGCAATCCAAAAAAGGGTTCGTTATCTAGAGAGACACTCTACTAAACTGAACATCTTGATGGAATTTTTTACACCTAGGAAAGCTTAGAACTTTATGAAATCTCAATAACACAATATATATTTCATAAGAACTTCTAAGTCGCCAACTTCAAAGAAAGCTCTCTAGCCCACTTGATATCTTCACTCTCCCTCTAAACCACTAGTCAATTTATGAAAATATTAAGAACTTTATCTTCCACTTAAATTTGAAGCCACGGGGATTTTTCACTGTCCACTTTTGCCACTCCATTCCGCTATTGGTCGTTGTCGCTTAGTTGCCTTCCATTTAGGATATTCTTCAGTCTTCTTAGTGTTATGCAGCACTTTTTCTTCTTCAACTATAGGTCTTTCACAACCAAATAAATTATTTCTGCCCTGATGCTGCAATGCAATCAGCTGACCATTGGTTACAAATTCATTTACGTGCTTCTCTGGTATCAAAATGTAATAGGTTTTGAAGTGATGCTATTTTAAGGGTTTGTCTAGTATCTTTCAACTCAGGATCCTATCTTAATTTTCTAGATTCAGAAGGTTTTTCTTTTCAATCACAGACGCTTCTTTTCTGGATCAGGGTTAGACAATGTGCCATGAATGGAGAAGGGCTATTTCATAGTGCTATTTTTCCTTGGGATTAAAAAAGGTTGATGCTGTTAACTCATATAAACTTATTAACAATGCTACTACCCAATCAAGCAACCCGACCGAGGGGCTCTCTGTACACCATTAATATAGTTAGAAGTTGGGCACACTTCTAGATACACATTAATATAAGTTTTCATGACAGCTGGCAAAATAAACATTTTGGCTCTTTCAACAGAACAGGGATGGCGTAACCTAAGTCCCAACAATTAAAGACCTTGATTACTGAACACATTCAAAATTAAAGGGAAAAAAAAGGCACATATTTTCATTAATAGCTAGAAAAAGCATCAAAAAGAAGAGCAATAGAGAGAATTTTGCCTTTTGGACAGCATAGTCATAATCTTCCAGAGTGCCAAGTTCCCTCTCAAACCGTAACCATGATTGACATATATCCTGATAGATAACACTAGTTAAGTCAGAGAGCGTGTTAATCTTCTATACTCAAAAGAGGAATCATGCAACTTTAAAAAACCATATAACAAAATCCTTATTGAAGAAGCAGAAAACATAGCAGCAAATTATCATAACACTGTAGCGCCATAAAAATGAAAGATGAATATAGACTCAGAACCCATTCAAACCAGGAAAACTTTGTATATTAAAATGCATATCCCAAGGTAATACTCTCATATAGCTTGAAATCACCTAATAGCAACAGCATTTACCATCTATAATTCTACGTGAAGGTTTTTATCTTTTCTTGTGGGTAAAAGCTCAAAGCTTTTTAATTATACAAGGACAGTGTCATATTTTCTTCAGAGAGTCAGGAACATAATTCCCATAAAGGCTCCAATCCAAAATATGTAGTTTCAGCCAAATTAATCTTCATTCAATATCAAGTCATTTTACAAAGAATACATTGTAGCATAAAAGGTCCATATAGGAATAATAATATAAAACTATAGGCCATATTACAACATCAATACAATATTGTGTACTCCCTTTTTGTACATATTCTATCCACATACTATTTTATTTTTTCCATTCATATTTACTATATTCCAATGTTGATTAACACTATTTTCCATCTTCACCCCTCCCCCCATTTAATTAACAATTTGATCCATTTTCTCACAATCCACATGCAACTCACCTCTTCTAACCCACACCCACTTCCTACTAACCAACCCTCTCTTACTTCTTCAAAAACCGAAACTACCATAAGAAGGAAGAACAAGAAAAATGAATAGTAGTAATTTGCGAGGTCAATGTAATTTAATATAGCTGAACTAGATCATAATATCTTTGAGATTTACTATAAAAACTTAAATTTGAATTTGTGGTAGAGAGACAGAAGCTCCTGAATGTATGAAGCTTATACCAGCTTGCAGAATTCTTAATTTTTATTTTTTGAATTTATAAAGCTTAATGCCGGATTAGGCACTCAACTATGACACAGAAAAGCAACTAAACATTTAGTTTAACTTCTATGAAACAGGACAGAACTTTCCAGCTGGATAACAAAATGAATCCAAACTAGTACTCCTTCCGTTTTCCTAAGTCTACCCACTTACCCTTTTCCTAAGTTCTACCCACTTTCCGTATAAGAGTGTTTCCCTGAATTTTACTCACTTTGCTTTATTTATATATTGACATGCTTATATTCATTATTATCAACTCATACCCCACCATATGAAACCCCTTTATATTTAATAATATCCTTCGTCTCTATATCTACCCTCCTAAAAATAAAACCACCCACTTGTGTGATCCTTCTTTTTCAATTTTTATTGATTTCCATTGCTAAAATAACTAAGTACAACTTAGAAAACGGAAGTACTAGTAAAGCATTCTTTGATCATGTGGTTACTTAAAAAAATTTATGAGAAAACTAGAGACCATGTAAATTGAGACAAAAATTAGAAATCGAAAGCCCTTTTTATCCAACAAAGTGCCACACACTCATCACTCTTTTGATAACTTATTGAGCAACAATTCCCAGCTATAAACAACATCATAGTCTACAGCTATCTTCATGTTATAGCTTTCCAATGATAAAGTTCTTGAATCAACTCTAAATCCAACATAGACAAATAGTGTATTTGGAAACTTATATTTAATGAGGAAAACTGTAGAAAATAGAGTAAATACAAGAATTCCTTCAATCTAGCTTGTTTGGTTATTAAAATGGACAAATGGAAAATCACTAGGTTATTTTTTTCCATTGTTTCCGTAGCTTACCCCTCATGTGTGATGAAAAAACTAGGAAAAACTCCGCAAATCTCTAAAACATATCAAAGCCTATAATAATTATTCTATATCCCATAGTTTTCCATATTAAAAATCAATTGAAACTAAATTCAAAAAACAAAAAAACAATACAATAGAAAACTATGTAATACTCTATTTTCCATAAGAATAAACCAAACAAGTGAAATTCCATAGATTTTTGATGATTTACTTTTCCCAAGATTTTCATAATTTTACTAATTCTCTCTTTTACACATTAGAAGTTGGTTCTCAAACACAAAGGAAGAGTTTAAAAAAGAATTCAGATGGTGTAAGGAGAAAATAAAATACCTGTGAACCTGATCCAGGAAATCTCTTAGCAAAGCACCTCCGATATAATGATCTTGCTTCATTCAGATTTCCCTTGTCAGCCTCCATCTTAATATAAGCTTGCCAAGCCTCAACCATAGTTCCACTGTATGTAAGAGGTGTCAAGATGCTGTAATGGAAGCTAATAATTTCAAAAAAATAAGAAACTGCACCACCAAACACAGGATTTACAAACCTAATCTTCAGTAAGCTCTCCCACACTCCGCGAGCTGCTACTATATCATTCGCCAAAGTCAGCTCCAAATGAGCCCAATAAGCATGCAGACGCAACAAAGCATCTGTGCCTTTCAGATGTAAAGATAGGTAATCTGATGCACGCTGGACATAGAAGCAAATAATGTCAATCAGTCATTCAGTTGCCCTATACATACAGATACCAATCCTCAAAAATAGATAGAAGAGATATTACTTGCAAAGACATCCATAAATAGGAAAAAATGGTACAGTACACAGCACATCATATGCAACTAAAGCAAAAAAAAAAAAAAAAAAGGCCTCATACTCTGTAATATTTAAACAAGTAAAATGTTTCAGTGAAGAGGAAACCACGTGGAAATAAGACAATACCCACCCCTCTAAGGGCTCCTACCCTTTAGGTACTAGTCAATGACAACATTGGTAAATTGTCTAAAAGAAGAGACAAAGACCCATTAGAAACATATTACTCCACCTCTATACAGAATAAAATATAGCAATGAGTTCCAAAGATTCGCCATGGAAATGGCTTGGTTTAAGAAAATTATGCTACTTTAACCACACCAACCATCAACACACATTTGGGGAACAAACCAGTTATTCCCAGAAACTCAATGAGCAAAGCCCAATTGAAACCCATCCTTTGCGGCAAAACCACAGGTAATGGTCAAGTTATAGTTTTGTCGACAACAGGACATTGATAGAAAACCTTAATCATAAAAATGAACCCAGGCTTCCAAAAGAAAAATGAAAGTGAATCAGAATGTTCGAAATAAAAAGTAAAAAGGAAGCATATGACATGGTGTAGCCTAGTTCATGTCCCATTGCGTTAAATCAAAAATCAAAACTCGTTAAGCAATTCAGGTATCCAACTCTTTCCTCCAACTTTTTCCCATGAAATGAAGTTCTGAGAGAATATTACATTATTAGAAGAAGAGATGAGAAACAACACAGATCAGGAAAGATAAAGAAAAACTTTTTTCATTTTGTATATCACCCCATATATCAAGAGACACTAGGTGACAACATAAAAAAAAAAAATAAAAAAAAAACTAACATAAGCAATTCTATTGGGCCAATAACACTCAAAAGTAATACAAAACATTATTTGCTTTTGAAAGTATTCCCCACATGGGAAATATTTTTCGATAAGCATCAACTTAGAATGAGATGAAAACAACCCATCTAGAAAAAGACCTCTCTAGCTATTTTCTGCCATGTGAGAGCCTTGTAATAGAGCCACATGAAGATATGTGAGTTCACTGTACATTAACAAATTCGATCGTTACAGTTCTACACAAGATATAACTTCCTAATGGAAACAGGCAAATCATTAAGTCACTTAAGAAAGGGGAACTATGACCATGCGATAATCTGAGATGCAAATGAATCTTATGAAAGAGGAAGCATGTGACCAAAAAATATGAAAGCAGCATAGACCTGAAAGGTGTCTCTGATTAAAGCATAATCCAAAACTTGCAATTCACCAGCCACAATAATCCTTCTTCGCAAACCATCGATGCGAGTAAGAAACAGATCTAGATACTGCGATAAAATCTTGGATAAGAACACTAGGAAAAATAAGATGAGATAACATCTTGTCTGACCAAAGAGCATTTATATTATGATGAATCAAAATAGATACCAAACAACAAAGACACTCATCATCTTTACAATCCCAATTCCTGAATGATAAAGAAAGACATCCATAGCACAGATAAATCATTTGTCCTCACAAAACTTGAGTATTATTCTACAGTACCATTGAAGATTATACAATTCCTCATGAAAGAGTTTTCATTCAAAGTCCAAAGGTTCATTTCAGATCAAAAATTCATCAAAAGAGACAATTCCCACAAAAATTTGCTGGACAACTACATTTTTCTAGACTCAAAAGTAAAAGAGACGTTAGATAGCTTTTCATCAATAAGTGAACAAAAGATTGAGATCATTTAAGGAAAATACCCTGATCACCAATGTGATGAAAAATAATTATATGTCAAACTGTGAGATTGTGAGATTATAAATGTTGTAATGCTATGACACAGCTAAGTACTGATCACTAATAGAAAGAAATTTTCACAACTCTAAAAAAAATACCAGATATAATATAATACTTCCTTATGCATTAAGTTCCAAGATATTTATCTTAACCTCTACTAAATGACAATTTTATGATTTACATGCCAAGGAGCAATACAAAATTTGAACTGTATGTGAAGCAAGGATTTACAAGTAAACCAAAAGAATATAGAAGATACCTCTTCATAACTTGAAAATGAACATTGAAGGGCCTTCTCAAACACCTAACAATGGACAAACATTTCAGATAGTAACTTTAAGGTACAAAAAAATGCAATCATTGATGTGCAAAATTGCAAGCAAGGAACTCAAATGTCAGTACAAACTAGATATTCAAAGGTAAATACTCTTTACCATGATTAGAAAGAAAAACCACATATATACATAGTCAAAATAGAAATAAGTATTTCATTCTACCACCTCTTCTCTTATTGATTATTTTGGTCTTTGCTCCCTTTCTCTTTCCCTGGAAGAAGCAAGGAACTTTTGCAATCAAACTCCCTTTATTCTTTTAGTAAGAATATTTGTCCTTTACTCTATCCAACCATAGAAAGGGGAAAGTTGAACATTCCAACAACCAGAGTAAAATGCAGATTTTCATCAAATCCAACAAAAAATGAGAATATACAACAAGTACCTTTCAAGTTTATCTGCCGTGAAAATAAATTAACATTTATAGAGTTTTTCCTACTTAATGCTGCTTCCATTAACTCTGATTCAGAAGGGATGAACTTTCAGACCTCAAATCAATATGCTTCAACCTCTTTGTCTTGTTGATAAGCATTTTAGTCAATTAAGACTTAAACTCACTACCTTAATAATCAAAAACTACTTTTTCATGTATGTACCTATGGTGATATCACTCTTGTTTGAAATTGACTCACCAAAGGATTCATCATCAATAGAAGCTTTAATTGTCATAAATCAGCAGTCAAGCTGAAAAAAAGCTCCAGTATTTGAATGATAATTTTACTGGTCTAAAATTGCCACTATCTAATTTTCATGCATTACAGTCAAAACAATACCTTCATATTATGATACAGAAAAGGTACCACATCAAAAAAAAGTGGGAAAAATCATGTGGCAAGAATATTTTGCGATTCTTAGAGAAGTCTAAGCATCACTCTTCCCAAGTATGTTTAATGTAGAGATGGTTGGCCGGCTAACCTAATTAAGTCTATGGGAATTTGAGACAGATAAAACATGACATAAATATGAGATGGTAAACAAATAATAATAAACCATGAGAATTACACAAATAAGTGATTTTGTCTTTGCCTCCCATTCATCCCCTTAATACCCTTAGGTCAAAATCCCATACTATTGAAGCCTGGAAGGTCAAATTCTTCTACATAATGATAATGTTTACTTTATGGGGACTCGGAAGAGGAAAAAGTACTATTAATCTTTTTCTTAGCGATTGAAGCAGTGGATTTATTTGTTTGGAAGGTTCATCTTGTCTTTTCTCTAACAACTGCTTACAATGGAGGATAACTGTGATGAATGAAGTAGACCACTAAAATATAGCTTCAAACATCAGATACTATCTAAACTACACCAAAACAGGTAGCATACCAGTTTTGAAAACAGCTCTTCAGATCACTCATTACTGGATAAATTGTTTACAGGCAACTGACAATGAGCTAGCAAATAGATTTCTCATACAAAACCGTTTAAATAAGAATAAATTATAACATACCAAGGAAATTTCATCCTCAGAAGCACGAGCCCGTTCCAAGCAAAGCAATTGTCTCACCCAGAGTTCCCCAACCCAGGGACAATTCCTAGTGGCTCTACTAATAACATCATTTACAACTTTCCCAACCTAAAATAAAAAGTTGTTAAGAAAATCAATTACGGAATATTATAAGAAAGAAAATGATAATAAGCTAGTAACAATTGAAAAAAAAAAAAAAACCTTAAGTGTTTTTTCCAAATAGCGTGAATAGTCAATCCACAAATCACTAGATATAGGAAACTCGGTGATAGCCCGTTCATAAAGAATTTGAACTCGTGCAGGGTCACCTGCAGACTCCTCGAATTTCAAGTATCTCTGAGGAAAAACAAAACAAAAATATTAACTACATACTAAAACAATAACCAAAAGGATTCCAAAAGTTCATCTATCACACTCACAAAGAAAACTTCCCTGCCTAAATTTACTGATTAAAGTGATACTATGATTATGAAATAATGAAAAAAGAACGACAAAGAAGAAATTGTTTTTGAACAAGTGACTACCAACAACAATGTCAATGTCAAAACCATAATCTCAATAGGAAGGGTTGTGTAAAAAAGAACGAAAAGTTATATTTCTGCATATCTTGCAACTTACATGAAACCTTCCGAAGTCATGGAAGAGTTTTTATGGAAAAAATCAAGTGGTTTCTGTTGAAGTTGTTAAGCAAATGTTCCTATCAGATTACGTAAGTGTATATTTGAATTTTGGCCATATACTTACTAAACATCGCCCTAATATATCTCCAACATATAGTTACAAATATCCACACACACACACACAACCTTGAGAAAGTAACCAAGGAATTAAGCACTTAATAAGGGATTTCAATAAAGAAACAAAAAGAAATTAGTCACTTGAAATATATTTCTTTATATTACATACTAAGTGATCAATGAGTGCCACAAAAACAACTAAAAGATCTTTAAGCAAGAGTTAATGTTCACAGGTACTAAACATAAAATCTAGGCATGGCTATGTAATTCTAGGCAACACAACATGTTCATACTACATACCATGGAATAAAACTCGAACATTCTGTAATGGGTTTTGAATTTGCCGTTCTACAAAACCCCATTATGTAACGTTGCGACAAAAAACACATCCTTCTACTGGTGTCGTCCATTACGTTACAGTGACTCGCCGCATTAAAATGTTTTCTAACCCGTTACTCCCGTTATTTTGTCAAAAATCACCAAAATATTTCATTTATCTACTATATAGTCTATAAAACAAGATATTCAAAGTAAATATAGGTTCACAAAATATATAACCCACTCAAATCAGGACTAATTTATTATAATACATTGAAAGAATGCTTTTAACACCCAATAAAGTAAATGAGTTTTAAACCCATTAATGTTTATTTTTTGAAAAAATTCACACCAGCATTGGCTACAATCTGTTCTATTATCTATTACTAACTGCATCAGCGATTATGTGACCGTTACCGTGATCGCAACTGCATCCGCGATTTTTTTCAATGCTTACATACCTTGAAGAGAGGTAGCCTTTCTGTATCTGGTACATCAGATTTAGAAATTTGTTCTTCCAGAGTTATGCGAGCATTACGCATCTCCAATGCCTTCTTATAAGCGGAAGCTACATGAGAAGATATACCTTCCAGTTCACTAGAATTGACATCAATATCATTGCTATGCTCCATCTCCCACACCTTATATGCTAGAAGACTTGAATTCATATCAGCCAAGGGTACAGATAACTGTCTGTGAAATATATTTCGAACACGCTGAATCTGCTTTTCTTTCCCCTAGAAAACAGGAAGCGAAGAATAAAAAAATGACATTTTAAATGCGTCACAAAGATGACTTGTTAATAGAGTAAAACTAAATCAATAATATCTGAAAAAAGTGTCATTGAGCTTAAGCTAAAAATATTACAGTTTGACCTCGATACAAAAGACTGAAATTTCAGAAATTCGTGACTATCATGATAACTTAAGGAATGGTAATGAAACATGAACAGGAATAAAATTAGTTAAGAGGGTTTAGTTTCAACAGGAATATGCAGCTTTTATCATGTTATGTAATAAGAATGCCAGAGAAAAATGGAGAACATAATAACTACGCACTTTCCATGACCACTTTAAATTTTGAACAATCTTTATAGCTCAAATCTGGAGAATGTGGTACCTTTTATCCGTATCACATGTTTGTATCATTCACATTCTCAACTCATGCTGAAGCTTTATGATCATCTAAAGATTACCCCAAATGAAACCCATTCTAAGTTACAAGCATAAGCAAATCTAGCAAATAGTAAACCACATGGAACAGAAATGCAACAATATTTGTATCCACATATACGTTGACATGTTGAACACATCTAAACTTCTGTGTAGGAAGATGCGAATTTGTACAACTGGGGAGCACACGCATAAATAAATAAAAAATTTAAAAAGGTTACAACAACAGAACGATAGTGAGATCACAAAACACACCTCAGGATCAGAATCGCCAACTGTAAGGCAGAGAGCTTGCTCAAATTCTTTATAGGCTTCCCATATTTTACAGCCTTCGCTAAAATGCAAACCCGCAGCTGTAAGAGCACGCTCAAATAAGTTCCTTGCCTTTGTAATGCCAGCAGCAGAACACTTACGGATTGAGGGATCATGTTCTTGCACAAAATTTAAGTAGTCGCACCAAAGGGGGACAGACTGCCAGGGGAAAATGGAAAAAAAAAAAGAGTAAGATCAATTTCTTTGATTCAACATATGAACTACAACTAAAGAAACTGTCAATGATATAATTGTTAGGAATAACCCAACCCATTTCCTTTTGATGATGGAATGTAATAACCGAAGCACTAAATCAATTGTTAGAACTAAAGTTATAGCATGAGGTTACATATCAGCTCATTTTCTGTTGGTATGGAAGGCATGATTGAATCAAATCCCTATATCCTGAAACAAAAACCAAATAATACTAACCCTGTTTAACAAGGATTTGACAAGATAAAACAAAAGGACCAGTAGGAACTTGGAGGTCTTGGATTATTCTCACATTATACATAAACCCAACAATTTTACAAAAATGTGGCAACTTTTTCTGGACATCCTCAAGAAGTATATGTGACTTCTAGGTCCAAATAGCAAGAGTAACACCTCCCATTGTTTTTATAGAAGCAAGCTTAAAATATAAAAACAGCTCACCAAATAATCAGATACACCATGCTCATAAAGCTTTTCAATAGCAGGTACTGCCTCAGGCCTAGCAAGGATAATAAATGCCTCAGTATAAGCTAGTCAAGATATTCTAAATAAGTAATAAAGAAAAACAAAAGAAAGCACTAACCAAACAGTTTCATACTTTAAAACTCAAGGCAGAGGAGACACAACATTGAATTCTTTTGAAAGAGAACAAAAGAAAAGAATCAGAAGAGACTGAGATATAAAGATCTTCTAAGCATTGTGGTAGCAAGGATTTTTAGATCAGCAAAAAAAGCACTCTATAGTTCACATTTCACAACAGCTTTACAACGTAGTTAGTATGAGTACTGATAGTTCACTGATGATGATAAACTCTGTTTTGACAATACATTGACAAATAGGAGAGGGAAGAATTCAAATAATTTGGCTATAATACCAGGAAATTTTCATTATTTTATCTTAGATAAAACTTGATTGACCAGCTCAAATTATATATCATTAAGGATGAGCAATCCATTATAAAGAAATTTTTCTTTAAAAGATTTCTAGTAAACTTGGGGTTAAGTGATTTCAAAGGTAAATTAGAGCGTCATTCATTTCTCAACTATCCAGAAAAGAGATTTCGATTAACATATATATTTTGTTCTTTCAAGTAAATTTATCTATGAACGCCTTAAGATCAACCCACATTGCAAGAATTTGCCCCTCTCCAATTTCACTAAAAGTCTGCTGTCCAATTACCAACCTCAGGTGAAACAAATCTCTGAATGATCTTGAAACCAGTAATAGGTCAACTAAAAGACCAAATAGAACAATTTCAACTTCTATATGTGTGTATGTTCAGAACTTAAAGTACCCATTTAAAGCTAACAATGTTAAACTATTGTAAGGGACAATTTTATACTTTGAATAATCATTTACAAAATCAAAAGTCTTACTAAACTGCCTTTTATTTCTTTTTTGTTTAGGAGTAAAAGGTCAAAGCACCTTTCAAATTAGAAGTCCATCAAAATCAGTGTCTCAAATATTTGTCAAGCTCAAGCTAGCAGATCCTCCTTTGGCAATTCTAAGGGAGGATACATACATCTAATTCAAATCCTTTATTTTTACCCCATTTATAGTGAGAACCTTGTCAAAGGCATAAGGATAATGGTCTGGCATAATGTTTAATGTTCCAGCACAAGGAGATCCATTTCCACAAGAAACTCTCTAAGACATAGCTTTCTGAGGTGAGTAAGTTAAGTGGCATTGTGTTGCTTATTACTTCAGCTTAATACAAGAAAAGGTATGTTGATTATGGGCAACACTAAGATTAAAAGATCCCTTTAAAAGCATGCCCCATGAGCAATTTTCATATTGTTGTATCAGTAGAAGAACAAATGTCACATGAAGATTAGAAAATCCCTATGACCTTCTTTGTAAAGCTACTTGCCGTTTCCTTGACTTCAAGTAGCCCTTTCTTGTCAAGCTAACACCGGAAAGTAAATGTCTAAATTCAAAATGACACTTATTGAGTATTGGATGACATATGTTCTATCATTTTTACTTTGGGGGTAACATTTTAAATAGTTGACTATCTAAATAATTAAAAGACATTACTTCATTACTCAATAATGACCGGCAGTAACATCTAGACTCGTATTGAATCTATACAAACTAAAACTAAAAATCCCAAGTTTTACACACAAATACATGGCCAGAACCAGTGTCTCATCAAGTATATAAAATATCAAACAAAAAATGAAATAAAATTCACTAGATACTAGATACTATACCCTTTGATAACAAGCAACCAACCAAGATAAAAAGTTACAAAACTCTTTTGAGGGAACATATGTAGGCTATAGAACAGACATCAACCTTGACCTCGCTCAATCAAAAAGACGAAGAGGAAGTAGTCCATCCAAAATATGCTAATTCCTAAACTTGAAAGATCACTTGTAACAATTTATCGTGTTCTCACCACGTAAACTTCAATTTCAAAGCAGAAACCCGGCTTCACAAGTAAGTCCTAAATTAACCTAAAATACAATGGACAGCAAGAACCGCATGTTGAACAATAATAAGAAAAGGGGGTGAAGGTTTATACCGAGTAGACATAGTAATCTCATCTTTAGCCCACTCCTGCCACATTGAGGGAGTTAAGGGAAAAATCACGCTCATCGATTCCCTAGCTTGTCTGAGTTTATCAATCTCCCCCAATTTCCTCAGCAATTTTATGCACTTCAAACAACAGAAAGCAAAAACAAATTAATAACCACCAAAAACTTGAGAAATCAAGTTATAAGGGTTGATGTTCAGTTATACCTGAACATGAGCATCATAGTTAGATGGATTACGAGCAAGTTCCGATTCTAGGGTTTTGAGCTCCTCCGCTAGTTGCGTTTCGTCATCCGAGTCGGAGTCGGAGTCCGAACCATCGGAAAGGGGGGCGGGCGCAGTTGAATCGATGGTTTCCCGGTGCACGGTGCAGTCATTAGGGTTAAGTTCTTCGAGATTTTCTGACATTCTTACGTCCTCTGCCGCCGGGGTTTCCGCCATACCAGAAGAGAGAAGGGGAGAGAGACGAATGTGGAGTAAAAACACTCTTGGGTATAGAGATGTCAAAATCCGGTTCGAGAAATTGTTGGAAACCGAATTTAAATGGTTATAACCCGAAAAGTGTGACTTATTAAACAACTCAACCCTATTTGAAATCAATCCGAAATTTCTTTAATCTAATATTCGAAGACCCGAATCAGATATGTGTCAGGCCCACTCGACCCGAAAATAATTCGAAATCAATTAAACTCGACAAATAACCGATATGACTGAATTTAGAACAATTTCAAACAGTTCTCCTTCTTGAAACTCTCGTCTTATAAATTATCGCCTTGTAATGATTCGAACCCAAATATGATTAAATTTACTTGTATGAACTTGTCATTACCTATTCAAACTAAACATATTATAAGTTTTTCACTTACATATTTATATAAATCTAATATCGTATATTATAACTTTTAAGTTTATATTAATAATTATGTATTTATAAATATATCAATATTACTTAGTGTCTGTATTTATTCAATTCAATTAAATCTATCATACTCAATTGATTATCCAAAATTAAAATTGTTTGATATATACATCTATATATGATATTTGATACTTGTTCGTATTTGATAGAATAATTCAATCATTAAATGGATTATATATTTATATGATATGCACTAATGCAGATAATACAATGATATACAAATTCATTATATTTGTATAACTAAGATAATAAATTCATTACCTGAGACCTTTAATTCTATAATTGAAATATTCATGCAATAAAAAGTTCAACTTATACTTCAATATCACATCAAACCAACAATCACAAACTTTACACTTGCAATTATGACACTTTTTTTGTACATATGCACTTATTCAATATCCATTTCAAAGTCCTTAACTGAGACCTTTATTTGTTTATCGAGAACTTCCTCCCCAAAATGGGAATCACAGCAACAGTCATTGACCCTGTTGATGTTGAAGGCCTGAAATCTGCATTGGATGAGCATAATTATACTCTTCTCTTCACAAAGTCTTCAACCAACCCATTTCTTAGATGTGTTGACATTAAGCTGGTGTTGGATCTTTGCCATAAGAAAGGAGCTTTAGTTTACATAAATGGAACGTTTGTCGGCCCTCTTAACCAGAAGGCCCTTACTCTAGGAGCTGATCTTATTATGCATTCAATGACTAAATTCATTGGGGGACATAATTATGTGTTGGGTGGTTGCATTAGTGCGTAATATGCATCATATTTTTGGTGGAACTCTTAACATTCGTCGCATGAAGACCCTATGGACTGTTGCAATGTTGGACGTCACACCAATATGTTAATGTGACCGACTCATCCAATATTTTCACATATATCATATACTCGTTTGATACAACAATACACATTTAATAATCATTTTCTCATAAATATTTTGTTTTGTGTCACTTTTTGCATATTGAGTTTTTTTTTGGAAAAATGTGACACCATGAAGATGAAAATATTATTTCCCTTTTCTCTGAGGAATAGGGCTAGAGAATGGTCACGGGATGAGGGAATAGGTACATACGATACATAAGAAAAACTTACAAATGGCTCTCTTATGAGATTTCTAGATTATGACAAGACAGCCAAGCTAAGGGGTGAAATCAACAATTTTCATCAACTGTATGATGAATCGTTCCATTAGACTTTGAGAAGATATAAGAGGATGTTGAAGCATTGTCCTCATCGTGGATGACCAGATTAGTTGCTTCTTCAGACCTTTTAAAACTGTATGAATCAGCTAATGAGGAAATATTCAAAATCTGACATTAGGAAGGAATCTTCAACAAATGCTGATATTTTCAAGCTAGTTTCCCCTATGCAAGCACTAACAGATAGTTAGGTAAACTCCATGGGAAGTCTGTTATGGTATCATCTTGTGAGGTATGTGGTGTTTCAGGACACAACATAGGTGAATGCCAGCATAACTTAGGTGATGTGAACAAGCTAATGCTATTTGCAACACAATTAGAGGAAGTCTACAATGAGTGATGGAAGCAACATCCTTTTCTTTCCTATAAGAATAACTATATGTACCAAACCCACCTCAAGCTTAGGGTCGGCACAACAATTTTTACCCTCAACAAAGGCCTTTAATTGCACTCCTTTCCAAAAACAACCTTAGGCCTCACATAAATTAAATTTAAAAACAATGATGGGGTTATTTATTTTGAACAAGAGAAGCATAACGCTGAACTATAGTATCAAAACAAAGTTTTGATTTGTTTTGAGCTCTTAACTTGATGAATTAGCTCAACAAGTTAGTCATCTTTCAAAGGTTTTGGGAAAATTTCTAGGAAACACCAAAACCCCTCCTAAAGAACAAATAAATGTTGTAACTTTGAGGAGTGGTAATGGGTTAAATTATCTGCCGATGAGAACTAAGGTTATTTCGGGTAAAATTGGGGTTAATGAATCTTCTATTGATGAAGTTAATGAAGATAACAAGGAAACCACCAGTGCCCCTATCGCACCATATAGGCCCCTCATTCCATTTCCGAAGAGATTAGACTAGCTCAAGCAAAGTTTGAGAAGAAGTATGGGAGATTCATGGAAGTTACATAAAAAGCATTCCAGAAACTGTCTCTCACAGGTGAGTGTAGTGCCCCTCATTAAAGAGAATGCAACTGTCTCTCGCAGGTGAGTGTAGTGCTATTCTTCATAATACCCTTCTTAAGAAGTTAGTATATCCAGAAACTTACTCCATTTTAGTGAAACTAGGGGATAAGGAAATCAAGAAAGCATTATGTGATCTAGGAGCCAATGTGAGCCTGATGTCCATATCTATTGATAAAAAGTTTTAAATAGGGAGTTGAAACCCACATGCATTTTCCTTAAGTTGAAAGATAGGAATGTGAAATTTCCCTTAGGTATTTTGGAAGATATTCCACTACGAGATGAAAAATTCTACATCCCATGTGATTTTATAGTAATGGAGATGGAAGAATATTTGCAGGTCCTAACTATTTTTGGAAAAACATTTTTGTCTATACTGGGGCCATCATCAATAAGAAAATGCGAGCACCATCTATGGGTGAGACACTTTTCAAGGTAGACATCGCCGATGAGGTGTTGCTAAGTATTCTGATGTCGATGGTGCTAAAGATCCCTTAGTGTTAGTTTTAGTAGGCCATACAGGAGAAGGAAGTCCAAAGACTAGGAAATATACGGACCTTCTTAAAGGCGCAACAAAAGTGGATAAGGAATAGCCATCAAAGGAGCTGCAGTCACCTATGGATGATCCACCCCATGTAGAGCTGAAACCTCTTCCATCCACATTAAGGTTGAAGAAATCTATTTGCTTCTCCAATCTTATAACCACCTGACTGGAACCTCCAGTTTGAGATAATGTGTGACGCTTATGCCATTGGAGTTGTTTTAGGCCAGAGGAAGAATGACAAGTTGCATTCCATTTATTATGTCAACAAGACCTTAGACAAAGTTCAGATAAATTACACTATAATTGAGGAGTTGTAAGAAGAAGTTTATGCTATGGAGAAGTTTTGTTCTTATCTGGTTGGGTTAAAGGTTATAGTGCACATTGATCATGCAACGTTAAAATACTTGATGAGTAAGAAAGATGCTAAACCCCCTTTGATCTGATGAATTTTTTTGTTGTAAGAATTCAATTTGGAAATACTGGTGCAGAAAATCTTGTCGCTAATCATCTTTCCCATATTGTTCCTAAGAAGAAGGATGATGATCACCTGATTGATGATTCCTTTCCTGATAAGCAACTTTTTTCACTATCCATTATTGAATCACCATGGTATATAGATCTTGCAAACTACTTCGCTAATGGGATAATCTCTCACAATTACTCTTCTCAACTGAAGAAACAATTCTTTAATGATGAGAAGCATCATTATTGGGATGATTCTTTTCTATATCTATCATGTGAATATGGAGTTATTAGGATATGTGTTCCATATAGTAAAGTGAATTGTATCATCTCCCATTGTCATGATTTTTCATGTGGTGGGCATGGTAGCACTACCAAGACAAGGGCAAAGATACTTCAGTGTGGTTTCCACCGGTTGACTATGTTCAAGGATGTTCATGCTTTTATACAAGCATGTGATCGTTGTCAACAAAATAGGAATATTTCTAAGAGGAATAATGATGTGCTTTCATAGAGGATACAACAAGTTTTTAGCTTTAGGGAGGGGTATTTGACATTTTTTCCCTTATTCACATGTTTGGTTGTCATTTTTAGTTTTCTTGATCATCTTCGTATCTTCATTTTTCATCCTTGTCAATTTGGGTAACCTTAAGTGCATTTGTATTTTCACCTTCTTCTTGCATGATAGTAGGTTGAAAGCGCAATGATGATCAATAAATACACATGTACCTTTAGAAATTCGCTCTTAAAAGGAAATTTTCTTTTCCGAAACATGTACTTATATACTTAGAATTGTGACTTTAGGCCTGCTTCTCTTAGAATCACCATATACCATAGACTTGTGTTCCCTGCAAAGTTTTTGAAGCCTTTAGGCCGATGACATTTTTTCAGCCTCTATTTTTCATGTGTGTTAGATTCATCCTCTATGACTTTTGAATCTTAGATTTGTCTTGCCACTATTCGAGACTTTATACTTCTTACTTATAGAATTATTGAATTCTCTTTTAAATTATTAATAGAACTATTTTCTCATTTAATGAGGATTTTTACTACTGAAATTTGTTTCATTCACTCATAATAAGAAGATCCCATTGAACCATTGTTTTTCCCCTTTCTTGGTACCCTACATTTGCAAGCCTTAGACCTTTTTGTAGGTTTATTTTAAAGGAATACTTTGAATAATAAAGTAATTTTTTTATGTTCACTAGTTGACTTTCTAAGCTCAAAAAATATAAAGAGAAAAAGAGAGAAAAAAATAAAGAAAGAAAAAAAAATCAATTCAAAAAGTTTTTGGTTAGCTCACTTCCAACCCAACTTTCAAAAAAAGTCGAACTAGAAGAGAAGAAAAAAGAAATTGGAAATCAAGGAAAGATGCTTGGTAAGGTTGCTTGGAGGATATAAGGATGGTTTGAAACCCCATTTTTGGATTTATGTACTTGAATTACGTTAATTTTAGAGCACCACATTCCCAAATTTCGTCGTCCTACCCATTTTGAGAATCATGACCTTTGAGTTAGTATTATTTTAGTAAGTGGAGAAAGGCAAGAGGCAAATCTAAAGAGGATCATTTCATAAAGTTGGTGTTTGTTCTTAAGATTGAGTGTTCATTATACACTTACTAAACACATGAGTGACTTTTCCTTCTTATGCACGCCTAAATTTATAAGTCTTTGGCATATAAATGAGTCTAGATTGGGGAGTATGTGGCCATATATTGTTCTATTTCGAGTGTTTGAAGTCCCTAGATATGTAAAATACATATTGATTTATTCTTTTCAAACCTTTGCTTTTTCAATGCTAATTTTTGCAAACTATGGCATGTGTGTTTCCTGAGGGACATTACCCTTTGAGTTTCATGTTTGAGATGCTTAGTAACAAACATCAATCTTACTGGGAAAGTTTGATAAGTCCTATTTTGTACGCAATTTTAAAGCGTTTTTTGGATCATTTGCATGTAGTTCAGGTGTATTTTGGCCAGTATTACGATGGGTTAACTCTCTTGTGCTCTCTCTATGCTTTCACAGGTATTTGCATGGTTTGATGCATTCCAAGTAGAGGTAGATAGTGGGACAATTTAGCCCGGCCTAACCCTGAATCGACCCATGTTTTTGTCCTGTCGCCCCATCCCAAAAGAAATCCAACCTGGATTCGATTCGTCCCACTATCTGGGTGGACCAAATACGAATTCAGATTTTCAAACCTTGACCCAATTCAATTTGAATCACAAAAAAATTCATTTCGGCCCTAAATCTTTTTGGCCCCGCCCACTAAATCGGTTCAGATTGACCCGTTGATCCAACCCGTCCTTATTCGGCCTGCCTAAAACTTCTAATTTTGTAAAATTTAGTTTATTTAAATTTAGTTTAGTTTATATGAATGTTAGTTTAGTTGGATTTAACTTAATTTATACGAATGTTAGTTGATTTGCATATAGTTAAATTTATATGAATGTTAGTTTAGTTGAAAATACTTTAGTATAATTTATATAATATAATGAATTTAAGTTTAGTTGAATATAGTTTAGTTTATTTTAATCAATGAATGTTAGTGTAGTTGAATTTAATTTAGTTTATATGAATATTTGTTTAGTTAAATATAGTTTAGTTTATATGAATCAATGAATGTTAGTTTAGTTGAGTATAATTTAGTTTATATGATATGATTAGGTCTTTTTGTGATTATATATTATTTATGTAAATATGTAATGAATATGAGAATATCTCTCGATATTACTAAAGAATATATAAATATTGACAAAATAAATTAAAAATAAATGTGATTAGGTGAATATAAAAGTTTATAACGAATGTCATTATGTGAATATAAATGTTTAATTATTTTCAAAACAATTGATTTCTTCTAATTTATAAATGTCATTTTGTGAATTCGGTCCGACTCGATTTAACCCGTGAATTTGATTTGATTCGATTTGGTTCGTTAATTTGATTCAATTCGTTAATTAGATTAGATTTGGTTCGTGATTCGTTTCAATTTGGTTCGTAATTATGTTTTCGATTCAATTTGATTCGTTATAGGATGAACTCCGCAAGCCTAGCCCCTAACTCGCTTGGCCCTCTAGCACCACTGTTTTGGATCTAGTCCAAGCCAGCCCAGCCCGCTCCCAAGCCCAGCCTAGACCAATCGGCCCGAACCAATGGCCTCCACTAATTCCATGTGTATTTGGTGCCATTTTCATGGATTGGTGAGGATTTATTTACATTTTGAAGATCCTAAGGTTCTGAATTGATGCTCTAAGTTTCAATGCATCCAAACCAAGTAAACCAATAATGACATAAAGTGAGAGAGGAAACCATGGTGTTACTCATATCCATGTGTAGATTTTAAGTTTTAAGGGTCTTGAACCCAACTAGGTTTCAGGTGGATGATTCAATGAGTGAATCATCATTACGGAGCCCGATTTTTCACAACCTAATCGTCCTTTCTAGGTGAAGGGGCTCCCCCCATTAATGCCCTAGAAGTTTTTGTGCAGCTATAAGGATCGACCACGCAGCTTAAATACTGGGTCAAGGAGTCGCCACCAAACCTTTAAGGGAAATTTGGACACCTAATTGGGTTTGAATCCCAAAAAGACTCGCACATGGATGGGGAACAAATAAGTTTTAGCTCCTAAGCTATCATAAAAAATACAATGGAAAATACACTCTAGATTTTAGGTGGTTTGACAAGTTAAGAATTATGCACATAAATCTAGATTAGGTGATCCCTTTGTTAAAAAGTCCACAAGATTAAGGGTCCCTATAGCCGGTTATCCAAATTTATCTTATTAGGCGTGATTGCATTTAAGTAGGTTGAGTTAATGCAAAAGATAAAAGTGGTCATACACAATTACTACATGGTAAGATTCATGAAATAAAGTTGCAAAATTAAAAGTGCAAAATTGAAATGAAAACATTAAAGAACGATATTGAAAGATGCAAATTATGAGTTATGCATGATGATGAGTTGAAGATTTACTAATCAAATGAAGATTGAGACTTTTCTTTATGACATACTTAAACCAAATAAGTATCTAGTTCATAAAGGACTCATATGTTTTAGCCTTTGAACGACATTGACTCAAAAAATAAAAAGAATATCAATGTATGCTTTATGAAGCTTATCATAAATAAGCATTAGGACAACACCTAATTAAGAGGAGACAAATCTATGAAGATGGTACCTTGAATATGATGCTCAAAGTTAGGGTTTTGAGGCTTGACCTAGTGAAGTGAGGAGTTGCTTTAGCTCTTTACATCATAGGTAAAAGATACTTAGAAATAAAAGTTTAGGAGTTGATCATAAGAGAACATCAAAAGTGATATTCTTTGGTTGATTAAGGCCCACCAAAGTTGTAAAAAAATATTAAAATAAGACGTTTATATAGAAGAGGTTCACATCTTCTACAATCATTACAAAACATATTCTAATCTCAGACTCTTGAGTGGATGAAAACCACTAAAAATAAGATGGATAGTGAATGGAGTAGAAGCAAACAAAAGGAAAAGAAAGTGAATTGAATTTATAAGGGTCCTTAGTGAATATCGTTGAGGGATGTTCCTTTTATTGAGTCTTGATTGAATGTGTGTTGAAGGAGTTATGATTCCCTAATTAGCTAAGGTAATGTATGCCTTAAATGCACTTTGAATATGTTCAGGAGAGGTTTGTGAGTATTTTGGCAAAGTAACAACATTTTGGAATGTGAAAAATTTAGATCCTTTGTTCATAAAATTTTGGGGGTATTTAGAGGCAAAAAGAGGTCGGCTTTCGAGCGTTGGACGCTAAGTTAAGGTGTCAACTGCTTGCATAGGGTGTCGGACCCCCATGTTATGAGTTAAACGCTCAACAAAATAATATTTTTCTCAGATCTAAAGGGGGTTGAAAGGAGCCAGGAGAACTTTTGAGGGAGCGCTCAAAGTTAGACGTCAAACGCACTATATAAGCATCGAATGCTCAATGCTAGAACTGAATCAGATGCTTTTCAGTTTGAACGCTGCAATTAGAGGGGGCGTTGAGTGCCAAGGCCAAGCATTGGACACTTGAGCAAGAGTTGGATGCTTAAAGTAGACATTGGATGCCTAATGCTGAACCTGTTTTAATCCTTGCAATTAGCACTTACTTCGAAAGTTAGAGCTTTGAGTAATTTGGCTTTGCATAGATTAAGGGTTTCTTAGTGTTTAAGGTTTTGATTTTTGTGATTTGGGTTTTGTGTTTGCACCAAGTAAGTATTTTGGGCTCGATTTATGTTTAAAGCTGAAGACTCCACCTTGATTACTAATGTTTTTATATTTAATGATGGAAGTCAAAATGCAAAGTCAAATAGAGTTGAAAACTTGATGGAAACCAAAATGCATAGAGTTGACAATGTGTTGGAAATAATGGAAGCTATAATGCAAAGCTTTATGCATTCTGTCAAAGGACGAGAATAACTCTTGAGCCACGTCTTCAAAAGCTTGAGCCACGTCTCAAAACACAAATAAGTGATGCTCATATATGTTGAAGATTGTTCAAGTTAATTTTGGTAAATACCAAAATTCAAGCATTGTGGTTATGGAAGACGAAATCTGTTTTGAAGCTTCAAAGTGCAGCAAATAAAGTGGAAATATTCTTGCTGTAATATATTCAATGATATCAATCTTCTACAGCCAAAATGAATTATTCTCTACAACCATATTGGAGGAAATATTGCTGAAAGTATTGAAGGCAAATCAGATTTTCAGCAGCCTATTTTGAGCCTCCTTCCAACGGCCTGAAATCAAGTTCAGTATATATATTCAAAGCTTTGAAGCTGAAGAAATGAAAGGAGACAACGTGAGACACAACGAAACAAAAAGAGAAGAGCAGAAGCTTTAATCGTAAATTTCAGTCACAAGCACATCAACAAAGCTTCATTATTTTCTCTCTAGTTCCATAAACTTTTCTTGTATTTAGATTGAGAGAAAATCAAAGTATAATCTCTTGAGTGTTTAAAAGAATTTTTTTTTAGAGAGTGTTATACTAAGAGTATACCCATAATACTCAAACGTATAGAAAAAGAGAGAGCTTTTTATTACTAGGATCTGAGATGCTAAAGTGTAGCTGGGGTGCTATGGAGTAGAAGATGGGGATTAAGATCTTCTAGGGTGCTTTAGGTCTCTAAGGGAAGTAATAAAAGAGCGAGTTAAATCCTAAGGGTTGAACAACCCTAGGCGGAGACGTAGGCAAATTAGTTGCCGAACTTCGTATCAAATCTCCGTGTTTTGTCTCATCTCATTTCTGCCTTCATTGCTTACGCTTTATGTTTGCTTCGCTCATCAATCAAAGCAGCGAACAGTCAAAGCTTGAGCAAAAGCCTTTGAAACCAAATTCAAGGCTTTGACGTCCAGTTTCAAAGATAAGCCTTAACGCTTATATTCCGCCTTTGAAATTCAGTTCAAGACCTTGAGACCCTGAACGCGAAAATTGGTTATACTCTATTCACCCCCCCTCTAGAGTATAATTAATCATATTCCATCTCCCTATTGATTCTTCAAAAGCCTTTTGTTGGTTTGGCTCTGAGGCAATTTTGGGTTCTTATACACTAAACCTTAAGTCAAGATAAGTCCATCCGCAAGGTTTGGTCTGTCATTGAACCGCTAGACGGGGAGGCATAATTTTGTGTCTACAAAAGCCCCTTCTTTGATCGAGTCTTGGATAAGACAAAGGTCAAAGTACAACTCGAGACGGAGAATGACTTGAGATGCTATGCAATCTTAAATCTTTCTTCTAACGTCAATATCTATAAAACAAATTAGGGCTTGTTACGGGAAAACTATTCATCGAGTTGTCACGTTGAAGATGTTGGTGGGTCAACTCCTATGGGGATAAGACTTGGTGCAACTTACGGTGATTGGCCTGAATACCCAAGGAAAACCTACTGTTGGGGTAGCGTGACTTAAGAAGTTAGCCTAAAATTCTGATGGGGAGCCACAACAGAGATGGTGCAGCTTAAAGATTGGCCTGTTGTGCTAATAGGGAACCGCTGCCAAGATGACACAACTTAGAGATAGGCCTATTATATTAAAGAGGAGCCGCTATTAGGGTGGCACAACTTAAAGGTTAGCCTGATGTACTAAAGAGAAGCCTCTATTAGTGTGGTATAACTTAGATATTGTCCATTCGTGCCAAAGGGAAGTCGCTATCAAGGTGGGACGGCTTAGAGTTTAGCTTGTTGTGCCACAGAAGAGCCACTATCAAAGTGGCACATCTTAGAGATTTAGGAAGGACTACGACTATTTTTCCTTATGCCCATGTGACATATTGAGGAATCTTTAGCGCTTTCAGAGGGTGCTACCTAGTTCCGGTGGGGAGGGCATCAAAGTGGACAAGCAAAGGAAGAGGTCATTAAAGGCTTACCGTAAAGGCGATTAAGAGTTTCTTGGATCACGCAGGTTTTTATTGGCATATTATCCAATACTTCTCTAAGACTACTAGGCCTCTAACTAAGCTTTTAAGCAAAGATTCTCCATTTGTGATCACGAATGTGTGTGATAAGTCCTTCAACAGATTGAAAGAAGCTCCCGCCATAACTTTTGTACTTCAGCCACTAGACTAGATCTTACCGTTTGAAATCATGTGTTATGTAAGCCATTCTAGTATAAGGGCACTATTGGGACAAAAAGAAGTGGGAAAACTACTTGCCATCTACTATTCAAGCAAAACACTTGATCTAGCTCAAGTGAACTATGCCACCATGGAGTCATTAGTAGTAGTGTTTCCGATGAAGAAATTTCGTTCCTACTTAGTGGGCTCAAGGGTGATAGTGCATATAGATCATGCGATACTTAGGTATTTAATGAGTAAGAAAGATGAAAATCCTAGACTAATTAGATGGATTTTGCTTTAGAAAGAATTTGATTTGGAGATAAAAGACAAGGGAGCAGAGAATGTAGTTGCTAATCATATCTCCTGACTAAATCTTAAAAAGGTTGAAAATGAACTCCTAATCAATGATTCCTTCCCTAATGAGTAGCTTTTTTTGATGTCTATCATAAATATGCTTAGGTATACCAATCTAACAAAATACTTAGCCACAAAGACTACCCCTCATCGTTATTCCTCACAACAGAAGAAGAGGTTCTTCCATGATGCAAAGTGTCATTTATGGGATAACCCTTTCCTGTACAAATCGTGTGTTGATGGTATTATTAAGAGATGTGTTCTTGAGAGGGAAGTAACCCCCATCATTTCTCATTGTCATGATCTGCTTTGTGGTGGTCACGCCAACTCAACCAAAACGTGTGCTAAGGTCCTTTAGTGTAGTTTCCATTGGCCAACCATATTTAAGGATGTTCATGCCTTTATACAATCTTGTGATCATTGATCATCTTGAAGATGAATAAAATGCCTTTGAACAACATTTTGGAAGTTAAGATTTTTGATGTCTAGGGTGTTGACTTTGTGGGTCCTTTCCCGTCGTCCTATGAGAATCGCTATATTTTGGTTGCTGTAGATTATGTGTCTAAGTGGGTAGAGGAAATAGCATCATTGACCAATGATGCTCAAGTTGTCAGTAAATTTTTCAAGAAAATGATTTTTCCTAGATTTGGAATCCCTCGGGTCTAAGTGATGGGGGATAACACTTCTAGGAGAGTAAATTTGAAGTTATGTTGAAAAAATATGGAGTGCATCATAGGGTTGGTTGTTCCTATCATCCGCAGACAAGTGACCAAGTAGAGGTGTCAAACCAGGAAATCAAGGCCATTTTGGAGAAAACAGTGGCAAACTCCAGCAAGGACTAGGATTTTAGAAAAGATGATGCAATGTGAGCGTATCGGACATCATTTAAGATGCCTATTTGGAACGAGTCCTTACAAGTTGGTATATGGGAAAGCATGCCATATGTCGGTTAAGCTCAAACATCGTACTTTTTGGGCCGTTAAGCGCATTAACTTCAATCATCAACAATCTTGTGAAAAAAGGCTTCTACAGTTTAATAAACTTAATGAGTTTTGGTTGGATGCATATGAGAGTTCACGGATCTATACGAAAAAGACAAAGAGACGACATGATCAGCATATTGTGATGCTAGAGGTCTAAGAAGGCGATCTGGTGTTACTGTTCAATTCCAGATTGAGATTGTTTCCTAGGAAGATGAAATCTAAATGATCTAGTCCATTTCAGGTGAAAAAAAAAATCTTCCCTTATGGTTTTGCAGAGATTTAGAGTGAAACATCCATTTCCTTCAAGGAAACTGGTCATTGCTTGACCCATTATCAAACGTGAGATCCTATTCACATGAAGGCTAGCGTGAACCTTTTCAATCCTACATCATCAATAGGCTGAAAATCAAGGGGTCGAGCTTATGACCCAATAAATAAGCGCTTAATGGGAGGCAACCCATTTTTCTAACTTTTTCTGATTTTTCTTTTGAATTTTCTGATTTTCTTGGTTTTGATAGGTGATTTTTAGCTTTGTGTATGTTTTTGTGTTTGTTTTGTAGGTTTAAGGTCATTTTAATCATTTATGGTTTGTGTTGAGTGTTTTTAGGGCTTAGAATCATGTTAGGAGTTTTGGGGAAGATTTTGAAGTCAAGAGCATGAGTCATGTAGAAGTTCAGCTGAGAAAAAGCATTTTTCCTTAGACACTCGATTGAGTGTGCAGAGCACTTGATTGAGTGCCTTGTGGAAATGTTAAAACAGAGTTGTTGGCAGAATGGGTGAAAACGCACTAAAACTAAAACACTTAATTGAGTGCACAGAGCACTAGATCGAATGCCCTCTATTTAAGCATTTTTGAGTTGATTGTAGAATACAATAAATTGAGATTTATACAGGGGACTCGATTGACTGTCCCCCACTCTTGATCGAGTGCTCCTCAATCCACCTCTTTTAAATAAACCTTTCAAACTTATTTCACTCACTTCTCTCAACTCACTCTCCTTCTCACGTAACCCTTCTCACTCAAACTCCAATACCCTATCCAAATTCATTTAACCCACTCAATAAAACCCCAAAATCTTGCAATTTTCAACACTCATATACACTCTTCATCGCATTTCTTCACAAAATTCACACCAAACCACCCATTCCACCCCAAAACCCTAACTTCCTGAAATTTTAGGGTTTCTTGATGTTGTTTGGATTTGTGCAAATTGGTGGTTCTAGGGGGTTCCATACACATTGTTGAACGTTTTGGAAAGAGATTTCGGTGCTACATTACTTTAGTATACTCTTTCCCTACTCTTGCTCTTACTTCACTATTTTTCAATAATTTTATGAATTTATGTTCTTATATTTATTGGATTTGTGTTATATATTATTGTGTATGTGATTTAATGTTGAATATTGAAATTTTGGGAATTTTTAGAGCAAAAACCCTAGGTATACTAGAATCCCTTTAGAACCCATCCTTACATTGTAATTTATAACCCATTAGTGTTTTAAATAGTAGATAATCATGTATTTCTTTAGGAGAATGAAATCTAGGAGGCAAAGGGATCCTACCTCCATTAGAATCAAAATCTTGTACATCTCATCAATTTTAGGACTAGTGAGGAGTATATGAGGAATTTTATGAGAAATACCAATATAAGCCTCATCCTTACGCAATTCTATGACCCGTAAGCCACTAGGGTACTAGGTCTCGAAGGGGCGGTAAGTGAGCTTTTCTCTAGGTTCGGGTGGGAATCCTAGCTAAACCTTCATTCCCCTCGGAAGCTTTATTTTCTTTGTCCATTTAATTACCAATGAGTCTAGGACTATTTTTAGGGTAGATAGGGCCTTTGGTACTAGGATCATTTATCCGGCGGACTGTTTATTGAATACTTGAACTGTTGAGTTCCTTAAGTTTTGATGTTTTGAATGATGACAAACAGTTAAGTTGGAACTGTCTCCTTGACTGCTATGCTGTAAAGCAGTCACATATTATCTATTGCATGTTAACCATGTTATATGTGCAGTAGTTAAGCTGATTCCAAGACTTGGAGCATAGAAGCCCTTCGAAGATATTCGAAGAAAGATCCTTGCTCAAGATGAAGAATTCAAGGAAGATTCAAGTCTTGAAGATTACATGAAAAGAAGAGCATTTGCCTTTACTGTTAATCTAGTTTTTCATGTAATGTACTCCGTAGTATGACTTATATGAGTAGGTAATATAAGTGTTTTAAGTGTGATAAGTCATGTTATGAATTCTGGTACAAAGCTGGAACAGAATTCATAACTTACTTAATTCAGGGAACCAGGTTCAGGGAACCGGGTTTACTGAAAGGAATATCAAGCTGCGTATCTTTGAAAAGATTTTGTAAAAATCTTTTGATTCTATCTATATGATTAAGTCAAATAAGATAAATACTTTCCTAAACTCACATAAGGTGACAACTCAAAAGATTATGTGATTTTAGGAAAGCCAGGGTTTTTGTAATCATATATATAAACTCATCTAATCAACCTAATTCAAAAAGTCTCTCACGTGAAGAAAACTGAGTTTATCTCTAGAGAGCATTATACACACTTAAGCATAAAAACCTTTCATTAAGTCATATACACGAGCACCATTAGAACTTATATTTTTCTCTCATATTAGCTTTTAGAAACAAGATCAAAGGAGAGTTTGATTCTGTAAAGAGCCTTCAACAGAGGGGTTGATAGGCTAGGAGAGTGTTTGTGAGTTCAAACACAAAAGGGCTTCCTAGTGTAAGTCGAGTGCACACTCAGAGTAGAGTGTGGGGTGAACTGGTTCCCGGAGTAGGGAAACAGTTGAGTGTCTGTGTTCTTTGTTTTTCAGAGTAGATTAATAAAAGAGCATAGTGTAGGAGGATGTAGGCCTGAGTTGGCTGAACCTTTTTAAATTGTGTGTCTTCCTTTATTGCTCTACATACATTCCGCTGCTAAATAGGAACCAACACAACTGGTTCCTCCCACTGATCGAAAAAGGGAGAAAAATGCCAAGACTATTTAACACTCAATTCACACCCCCCCCCCCCCCCCCCCCCCCCTCTTGAGTGCTCTAAAACCTTCATGAACCAAGTAGTTGGGCTCGACCAAGATAACCGTAGGAAGCCTCATTACCCTTCTAGTGTTGTCCAAGGATATAAAACTCTCTAGTTGCTCCCGTTATAAGGAGTTAGGCCTCATCTGTATAATTCGACGCATCCTTTAGAAAATGCAATGGATTCGACCCCGTAGAGGTCGACACTAGGGTTTTAAGTGGCTTGTGGGGGCACCTGACATGGGTTATCCCCCTAAGCCTTCTTGCCCCGGGGTCACCTCCCTCTTTTGGAGGATCCTGAGACATGTATCCTTCCCCCAGACTTCTAGTGGCCCCCACCGGTTGCCAAAGGTGATCCACTCCTCGAGGAGGGTAGAGCACTTGAGGCCAGTCGGCAGGCCTCTATAGGGATGAAGGAGGAACCTATGCATAATTCCCCCTAGTATGAGGCAAACAGTAGTCATTCTTAGTCCTATGAGGCTTAGATAGATTCCTTATAGCATGACTTTGGTCTTTTACGAACCAATTTTGGGCATATGCGGGATAGCTTCACAGAGCTGAGAGCCTCACATCAGTCCATGGCCTATTCTTACTATGAGATAAGGACTGATTATCATGCTATGTAGGTGTCCAACCGGGCTATGAGTGCATAGTTTGATTAGATGAGGAATGACTACAACACCATGCGGGCTAGGTTCTCATCCATGGAAAAGGCTAGGCAGAGGTATTTTGAGGGTGGTCCCAGTTCTTCATCATGCTATGGCTCGTCTAGATAAGGACCTGGCCCTAGTTACGGACCCTACTATCCCTCGGATCAACATTAGTTTTTCCTTTTCCTTTATTTCCTTTTATTTTATTTTGTTTGTTTTGGTGTGTTTTGTTTTAGGTTAGGATTTTTGCATTCTCCCCCTTTGTTGACATTTCCTTTGATCTCTGATGCTTGCATTGAAGATATTGCAAGGTTTGGCTTGGGGGGGGGGGGGGGGGGGGGGGGTGCATTACATTATAGAATAGTTTTCATTATTTCCTTATTAAGCTTTTTCTTTTCCTTTTAGAGCATTCTCAATATCCTGCTAGGTTTTTCTTTATTTTCCTTTTCTTAGTATTTTAGTCATAATTTTGTTATTTAGTTTTTTCGGTCATTACTTCCTTATTCAGTTTTTCATGCATTTTATAGTTTAGAGCATTGCATATATACCATATTATTTTATTCGTATAATTGAGATTAGCCTTTTAATGAGGATCAATAGATACATATGTCTCTTTTTTAAAATGGTTTTACTCGATATATTAGTTGATTTTCAAAAATCATAAACATTAGACTATTAAGAACTAGGTTATTTCTCCCTTTTGCAATTATTCTCACCTAATATTATAGACTTGTATTTACCAGTGAGGACTTGAGCCTTAGACCGATGGTATTATTCCAATATGTTTCTTTTCATGTGAGTTCGATGCAATCCTCTTCATGATTTTACTCTTGGGTTTGCTATCTGGCTATTTGAGACTCTTTGGTGGTGCAACTCATAGGAATGGTTGAACTCTCTTTAGAATTAGAGCCATTTTTCTCATACTTAGGTTATTTTTCCACAAAATTGTTTTCTTTTCATTAATGCTTAGGATGAAACCTATTGAGCATGTATTCCCCTTTTCTTGATGCCTATCATTAAAAAGTGGTAGAGCCTTTTTGCTAAATTTATTTTTGGAGAAGTGTATGTAGTTCTCAATGTCTCTTGCATCGAGTTGATCACATCTTGTAGTAGGGCTTTGGCTTTCATCCCCATCTCTAGTACATATCATAATAAAGAGAAGAGTAGTAGCAAAAATAATAGGAAAAATAAGAAAAAGATGAAAAAGAAGAAAATGTGAAAAATCAAAAAGAAAATAAAATGAAAATGAAGAAAAACAGAATAAAGAGAGAAATAATAAGAAGAATAAGAAAAGTGGAGAATTCCCTAAGTCTATGCTCATCATCAAAAGAGCAATGAAGTTATTCATATGTAGTGTAGTTAAGATGAAGCATCGATTCCAATATGAAGAACGAGAGGACATATTTAGGAAGAATAGGAGGTTATAAGGTGGTTATGAGCCCATACAACAATGTAGTAGTGGAGTTTTTTTTAGGTTGAGTACTATTTTCCTAAATAACATCGTCCTACCCTATTTAAGCAAGCCTACCTATTCAGAGAGTCATGACCTTAAAGAGTTTACACCATACTTAGAGTGGAGAAAGACAGAATGCTAGCCTAAAGAGGACGATTTCACAAAGTTAACGTGATTACTAGGTTGAGTGTTTATATTTTAAACCCAAAACATATGAGTGGATTATTTTCCCTATGAACACCTAAAGTAAGAAGTCTATAACATATGATCGAGACTATCTTGGGGGAGTATATAGTTGACATTCTTGGCTATCGACTTGTTCGTGGATTTTATAAATTCATATATGTGCGTATTGGTTTTTAAAATATGTTGACTTGGGTTTAATAATATTGAGGCATGTTATATTTCCTAAGGGGGCGTTATCTCATTTCTCTCGTCTTTGCTCTTGAACGCTTGAGGACAAGTATTCGTTTAGCTTAGGGGAATTTGATAAGTCCCAATTATACTCATATTTTAGGTCATTTTGCATGTAGATTATTGCATTTTAGTTTATATTTAAGTGAATTTTGGTCATTTATTATCATATGATGCATTCACGTTTTTGAATTGTTTATGTTGTTTTTCAAGTTTCCTATTGACTTAGTGTCATTGGAAGAGTTTAAGACCTAAGGAATAGACTTCCAAATAAGTGAAGAACGCAACGATTGAGTGTGTAGAGCACTCAATCGAGTGTCCTCTCCAATAGATAATTTTCCCTGAATCAAAATCTGAAAAAAGAAGAAGGACTCGATCGAGTGCCTTTGTCCTTAGACCGTTTTTCAGGAGTTATTTAATGAAGCCCTAACTCCATGTATATATATTTAGGCTTATTTTCACGGTTTTAGAAGCAATCTTAGTTATTTTAAGCCTTGTTTTAGGAATTTTTATTAGGTTAAGCAGCAATAAAAAATTTTAAATTCTCTAAGATTATGTTTCTTGTTAATGGTTTTGCATTGAAGTTTCTAGTTTTCCACTCTAGCTTAGTGAACACAATTCGGTTTGTCTTAATTCAATATTTTCATACTTTAATTCCTGTTTGTATTTTAGAATTGTTTCCTATTTTTGCTTCCATATTATTCTAGCATAGATTATGGCATTTATCGTTGTTTGTGTTGATTTTACAATCAATATGCGTGAATAGTTTGTTAATCTAGGAGCCCAATAAACCCTTATGAATTAGGTATTGATGAATCCCAAGAACTTAATATAAATGCATAAAAATAGTTATTTTAATCTTTTTTTGGCTTTAACTTCATTAAAAGGCTAGAAGTAGTTGATTAATGGCATGGATTAGGTTCGCGGCGAGACTCGCTTCCTAATCTACATTAGAATCACTAATTAAGGTGTGCTTGATGATCACAAAATTAGAAGTCGTCATGACCATTAGGACTTATAAAAAGATGTGTTTAATGTTTTGCTATAGCATAAATCCACGAAAGTAGGTAGGATTGCTTTAGGAGGAAGCTATTAATACTCGAGAGAGATCCTTAGTATTGTTTAGGGTGCATTCATCCTAGGAATTACTTTATGTATTGAATTCACTAGATTGGGATATAAATCTATATATAAGTCATAATAGTGGGGATTCGTTGTCCTATATGTTTGTCTTATATTAGTAATCTAGTTTAGTAATAATTCATGTTTTATCCTAGTATAGCTTAGTCATTAGTTAGAATAACCTTTTTTTGTTTGTGACATTTCCAATGGAGATTAAAACTAGCATAAAAAACATTAGAATATGATAGTCTCTTGGAATTTTGATCCAACATACTTGAGCTACATTAGTTTAGGTGAATAGGTTATTTGATAGGGTGGCGACAGCCCGACCACACATGCTTATGCTTTTGTGTTGCTTTTGAGGTTGAAGAATCAATAGGGAGATGGAATATGATTAATTATACTCTAGAGGGGGGGGGGGGGGGGTGAATAGAGTATAACCGATTTTCAAAGGCGGAATATAAGCGTTAAGGCTTATCTTTGAAACTGGACGTCAAAGCCTTGAAATTGGTTTCAAAGGCTTTTACTCAGGCTTTGACTGTTCGCTGCTTTGATTGATGAGCGAAGCAAACATAAAACGTAAGCAATGAAGGCAGAAATGAGATGAGACAAAACACGGAGATTTGATACGAAGTTCGGCAACTAATTTGCCTACGTCTCCGCCTAGGGTTGTCCAACCCTTAGGATTTAACTCGCTCTTTTATTACTTCCTTTAGAGACCTAAAGCACCCTAGAAGATCTTAATCCCCATCTTCTACTCCATAGCACCCCAGCTACACTTTAGCATCTCAGATCCTAGTAATAAAAAGCTCTCTCTTTTTCTATACGTTTGAGTATTATGGGTATACTCTTAGTATAACACTCTCTAAAAAAAATTCTTTTAAACGCTCAAGAGATTATACTTTGATTTTCTCTCAATCTAAATACAAGAAAAGTTTATGGAACTAGAGAGAAAATAATGAAGCTTTGTTGATGTGCTTGTGACTAAAATTCACGATTAAAGCTTCTGCTCTTTTCTTTTTGTTTCGTTGTGTCTTATGTTGTCTCTCTTCCTTTCTTCAGCTTCAAAGCTTGGAATATATACTGAACTTGATTTCAGGCCGTTGAAAGGAGGCTCAAAATAGGCTGCTGAAAAATCTAATTTGCCTTCAATACTTTCAGCAATATTTTCTCCAATATGGTTGTAGAGAATAATTCATTTTGGCTGTAGAAGATTGATATCATTGAATATATTACAGCAAGATTATTTCCACTTTATTTGCTGCACTTTGAAGCTTCAAAACAGATTTCGACTTCCATAACCACAATGCTTGAATTTTGGTATTTACCAAAATTAACTTGAACAATCTTCAACATATATGAGCATCACTTATTTGCTGAAAATAAGATATATCTTTGACAGGAAAATCATGTATAAATAAGTTAGGTTAGAGCATAAAATAAGTGAAATAGGGAAAGGATAAAACACAAGATTTAGGCAATTAGAAGATTCTTATCCTTTGACAAAGTGTTTGAACTTTGCTGACTGTTTTGAGACGTGGCTCAAGCTTTTGAAGACGTGGCTCAAGAGTTATTCTCGTCCTTTGACAGAATGCATAAAGCTTTGCAATATAGCTTCCATTACTTCCAACACATTGTCAACTCTATGCATTTTGGTTTCCATCATATTTTCAACTCTATTTGACTTTGCATTTTGACTTCCATCATTAAACATAAAAACATTAGTAATCAAGGTGGAGTCTTTAGAGGTCTTCGAACCTCTATTTTGTGATGTTTTAGGCTTGGAGCCTTTGGTTTGTAGGTTGATTCTTGATGTTTAATGTTATTTATTCCCTAGGCAGGACAACACTGCGTACTCAAGGTAAATAATCCCAATTAGCACACAAGGTCGAAGAGCTACTGAAGGAATTAGAAAACAATCATCGTTAGAAACATCTTCAACTACCTTCTCCTTTAGCAGCTCTTCGACCTTGTGTGCTAATTGGGATTGTGTTCCTACTAAGGGAGACACCTATCTTATAGAGAAGTAAACCTAAAACAAGCCAGGGACGACTTGGTTTCGCCGAAAAGAATGATCCTACAAGACCTTGCGTTATAGATTTTGTGGTAGGATTTAGATTGGTTAGGATATATTTGACATGAACTAGCATATTTTAGGATTTAATGCTTAGACTCTAATTTGCTCGATTTTTGCATGGATTGAACTAGGACACGTAATTTGGACTTTGTAATGACTGTTGATGGCATTTGTTGGTGCTTATTTGTTATGTGTTTGTTGTATGCAATGGTTATCTTCACTGCTCGAATGATGAATGAGTCTAATGCATGACTCATTATGATGATGCACATATGCATGGCTCACTACTATATGCGGTGCAATTTGTAAAATACAGGTGCATGGACGTTTTGAAAAACTATGCCCTGTTTTTGGGTTTTTGGAGGGTACCGACTCTCTCCCAAAAAAAAGAAGATAAATTTAGGGGAAATTCTTGCAAACTTTTTGATGGTTTAACGGATAGGTCAAAATTGATTTAGGGTTCAATTTTATTTAAAGATGGGTCAAAATTGGTTCAGGATTTAATTTATAGTTGAGAAATAGGTCAAAACTGGTTCGAGATTCAATTTGCATCAAAGAAATAGGTTAAAATTGGTTTAGGATTCAATTTGCACTTTTTCTCTTAGTTTAGGAATTTGCATTTTGAAAAGGGATTAGCGAATTTGAGAGCTTTCCATGTGCTTAATTTGAGAACAAATGGACATTTATGTTGCTTTTATCCAATTAGGCTTAGCCAAAATGGGGACCAAAGGGCTTGAAACCACGAGACGACAACAAATAAGTAGAGTGTCAAGAACATAGGTTGGGCGCTCGACGCTAACTTCTAGCATCATACGCTGAGCTAGAGTTAGATGCCGGATGTTGGCACTGAATGCTCAAAGAAGACATCCAATGCTTAAAGTTGACGCCTAACGCCTTAACTTGGCGTTTGACACTCAGGCTTTTCGTAAATGTTTTGGCTATAAATACCCTTGGATGGGATTCCATGCTCTTTTGCTACCAAAAAAATCTCTTAAAGCATATTTGAATTCCTTTCTCTCTAAAAAATGGCCTCTAGGTCTGAGATTTCATTGAATGCATGGATTAGCTCTTTGACCAAAAGTGAAAAGCTTAAAGTTGATACAATGTGTCTAGGGGTGCTTTCCACCATGAGATTTGTGATGGTTGATATTAATCTCCTTAAGGCTGCAACTAGGTGTTAGGATCCCATCTCCTACACCTTCAAGTTTAAGAATGATGAAATTATGCTAACATCCAAAGAGATCAGGTCCATAATCAAGGGCAATCAATGGGCCTTCATGCCTTCCCCACATATAAGAGTATTGTTATGCGCACTTTGAGCGTATCTCGGTCTCAAAGGTAAGTCTCTTGGGGATTTTGTATTTGGGAGTCGGGTTGACTTGGAGTGCTTAGTGTCTCATTTTTCTCCTCCTACTCAAGAGCCAAGAGCTCAAGTGTTCCGCAAGAGGGCATTGCACTATTGCCTCTTTACTCATTTCTTCTTTGTTAACGAGGGCATCTAGGAGGGGTACACTTTGGTGCTAAAGATCGTGGAGGAAAGTGAAGGGGGAAAGAACCCCATGCCCATAGTGTTAGATGAGCTCATGATCGGCTTAGACCTGCACCAAGTCAACTCCACTCTCAATTTCGGTGGATGTCCGACTTTGTTACAAATAAGTAATGCTTTATAATTGATTTGGTTGAATTCCTTTGATTTTCAAAGTCTTGAACATTGATTTTGCTCATTATTTTCCTTTTTTTTGCTTTTAGGGAAGGTATGGTTGATGGAGAGGCTGATGCTTATTGCCCCTCTAAAAAAATCTTACCAAGTATAACAAGAAGGGTTTTCCCATGAGGAGGAAACTCTTGGAACATGCTAGTTTGGAAGAGTGGGAGGCATATTTTTCCAAGGGAGAGTTCCTCATCAAATGTGTTGTACCTTGGTGAAAGGTAGTGGTTTTGATCGGAGTAGACAATGGGTGCATTGTCTAGGTTCCTAGCCTTTTGGTGCTTACCTTCTACACCCCCGTGAGAATCTTGAGACAATTTGGGTGAAAGAAAGTGGTTTTGGACAACAAAGTGGAAAGTGCCAAGAGTCTTCCTTTCAAGGAGGAAAGGGTGACGCTTTGGGAGTCTTATTGGAGAGCTAAACCAATGTGGTTTATCTAAGATCCGCCCTAAACTAGCATGCTCTCCGAGAGCTACCTTACTTGGATGTGGGAGAATAGTTGTGAGATCAAGGTGCATGCATCCTCATCTAGGTTGAGCCAAGTGCAAGATTCAAAGCCTAAGCCCCTAACAATTCATGACTGCTTAGGTGTGTAGGGCATTCTACCAAAAGATAGGTTAGGGAAAAGGGTCAAATCAGTGAAAGATAGGCTTAGCAAGTGACGTTAATAGGTTGAGGCAAAGAAATTGTGATGTAGAAAGAAAAAGGCTTAGCAAGTCATGCCAGGGATTTTTTGCAAATTTTAAGGGTCAATGAACCCAACTAGGTTTTGGGTGGGTGATTCGATGAGTGAATCACACTAGTAAAGAGCCCAATTTCTTACAACCCAACCTTCCTTTTTTTCGGTGAAGAGAAAGGAAGGGCTCTCCCCCACTAGTTCCCTACTTAATTTGCTCGTCATTAAGGATCGGTTACGCGGCTTAGCGAAATTGTACGGGTCATGGAGTCGGACACCCATTGGGTTTTAATCCCAAAATGACTCACGTTAGTCGGACACCCATTGGGTTTGAATCCCAAAATGACTCACGTTAGTAGTCTTCGAACCATGAGAAGGTTTGAGAATGAGCAACTTATTTTAAGTCAAGAATTATGTGCTAAACAATTGGCTTAAGATGGAAAACAAACTAGGTTTAGTTCCAAGGCAAACATGCAAAAACAAGTATAAGCACACTCTAATTTAGTTGGTTGGCAAGTTAAGCATTATGCACACAAGTTTAAATTAAGTGACCACTTTGTTAATGTCCACTAGTTTAAGGGTGCATGGTTAATTTGTCCATGAATTATCTTATTAGGCGTTATTTGCATAACAATAGGTCTTGATTAAGTGGATAAATAAAGGTGATCATACACATTCATTGCAAATTAAGAATTATGAAATGCAAGTGCAATAATCAAAGAAAAGAGACAAGGTTAGTATAGTATAATGCAAGGTATGAATGATGCATAATGAGTTGAAGGATTTTGTTTAATTAAATGAAGAATGGAGTCTAGAGAGACTCTTCCCCATGATGTTCTTCAACTTAGAATGGATTCTAGTTCATAAAAGCTTATATGATTTGGCCTTAAAACATCATTGAATTAAGAATGCAAAATAGAAATCAAAGTATTCTTGATGATGTTTAGACATAAAATGAGACTTTGAATAACTCTTAAATATACATCCAAGTGTGATGTATACCTAGTGTTTGCTCATAAAAATGGGACAAAGGTTGACTCTAGAGAGATTGGAGATGTCGAAATCCTTACATCAAAGGCTAAAGAAAAATAGGCAAAAGAGACATGAAATAAATTACAACAAGTAAGATGCAAGGGAGAGGGGTTGATAAGATTGTTAGGAGGAGATCAATCTATAAAGATGGTTCCTTTATTGAAATGCTCAAAATGAGGGTTTTGAGGCTTAGCCTATTGAAGTAAGGAGTTGCCCCTAAATCTTCACCTCATAGGCAAAAGAGGCATAAATGTAAAGGTGTAGAAGTTGATCACAAGAGATCATCAAGAGTGATGACTCTTTGGGTTATTGAGGCTCACTAAGTAGTACATAAAAGTTGAAATAATAGTTCATGTAGAAGAGGTTTGCATCTTTCACAATCATTACAAAAAGAGGCTAATCTAAGACCTTGAATTAATGTAGAACCATTAAGACCAAAAACTAGAGAGTGAATGGAGTAGAAGTAGACTAAATGTCAAATAGAAGACTGAATTTAAGAGGCGTCCTCGGTGTTTACCGTTGAGGATAATTCCTTAGCTTGAGTCTTGCTTAAGTAAATGTTGAAGGAGTTATGATTCCTTGATGTTTAAAGGGAAATGGATGCCTTGGATACTTGGATTTGTGTTTGATTTGAGTGTGGGAGTGCTTGGGAGTGTTGGAGAGGTTATTTTGGCAGAGTAGCGGTGCTCTAAAGTTGTGAAAAATTCTAGACCCTTTGCTCAAAAAATCTTTGGGTATTTATAGGCAAAAAGAGTCGGTTTCCTAAGCATTGAACACCAGCTTAGGGCGTCAAAAACACATGCTGGGCGTTGTACGCTCTAAAAGGGAATATTTTGCTCAACTAAAGAGACGCTCGAAACAAGGCAAGAGGGCTTTTGGGGGAGCGGTCAAGGCTTGACATTAAGGGCTAGGTGTTAGACGATGGAACTATCAAGGAATCAGATTCCATTTCAGTTTAGGCATCTGGAGCAGAATGGACGTTTGACGCCAAGAGCTAGCATCAAACTCTAAGCAAGAGCTCAATGCAAAAACTTGGCATTGGACGCTTGAAACTGACTAAGATTCAATTCTTGTGCTTGACGGCAACTTCGAGCTTCGGGCATTTTCCCTCCGAGCAACTTGCTTTTACATAGTTTGGAGGTTTGATTTTGGGTGTTTTTTTTTGTTGATTTTGGATTATGTGTTTGGGCCAAGGTGTTTTTTTTGGCTCGGGTGTGGGTTTAGGGCTTTCCGGGGTTCGACTTTGAGGGGGTTTCAGGTTTTCACATAATCAATTTCGACCCAAGTTAAGTCCACCTACAAGGGTTGGTTCGTCATTGGACCGCATGGCGAGGAGACACAATTTCGTGTCAACATTGGGATATTACTAAAAAGTTGAATGACTAACTTTGAGAGGAATTAGGAATTTGAAAAATAGAGGGTACGTGAAGATGTATGTGGAAAGATTGAAATGAGGATTTCAATTGAATGGAAATGGGTATTTATTAAAAAAAAAATGTGTCAATGTGTTTAACGACTAGTAGATTTGAATGCAAAGGCTAGACTAGTTCACAAGCCAAGCCGGGTTGATGGGCTGTAGTTCGAATCAGATAGGGCTTTGAAATTTTTACCCATAACCAACCCACCATCAATCGCAGACTGAGCTTGTTTAGAACTAAGTTGGATCATGGCGGGTCACAAGCTACCTGGCTTACTAGCCATCTCTAATTTCAACTATTATAGTATAAGCATTAAATACAATAAAATTGATTTAATTATGGGAAAATCACATGTAGAACTAGGCGTTATTAACGAAATGCTTGGAAAAAAAATACAGGAAACAATATATTAAGAAAAAGCTTGAGACAATCTAATTAATTTTGTTACCTTGTAAATAAAGCATCAAATGAAACTGATTTGTGGAATAAATTGTTGTACATAAAGTTTCCAGAAACAAGTAACAAAATGAAACACATCTATGTTTTACCATCAAGCCACATCAATGTTGGCAAGATCTTACGCAAGAATATTATAAAATCTTCATCAACAATGGCATTCCCGGATATCTCAAGCTGAGTCAAAGCTGAACCTTTAAAGAATATATAAGCTTCCCAATAACTTTTTAGTTGGTCGACATCTCCTGACGGTAGGTCCAATTTCCAATCACTTGCTAACGTGTGAGACAAAGGAGAGGCACTCAAGTACCTGGTAGTGTCAATGGAATGCTTCCCAATCTCATTGTGAGAGATGTTTAGCACTTTAAGTAACTTCAAATGCCTTAAAGGATCCAAAGCAGTAAAATTCTTGATCTTATTATAACTCAGGTTTAAACAAGAAAGAAGTTGCATGGCTTCCAACCCTGCGATGAAAAGCAAAATTCTAAGCTTTTCACATGGTAAAGCATAAAAACATTGAAAGATAAATTATCTTTGGTCCAGATAATAAGCCACACTAGAGTTAAAGGTATTTAGCTAACAGACACAATTATCTTTCACAATTCATATTTTTACATCTTCACCACACCAATCTAGCCTTTTGTAGAAATTCTAGTTTAAGCGTGATGTGGGAAAGTTCAAATTCCACTTACTAAATTTAGAGTGACATAATTTGAGGACAAGCTGATATAGAAATATGGCTAAATACGCAATAGGTTTGAAGGAAAACTGTTTATAGGGGGCAATAAGACTATAAGAATACTGACCTATGCTCATTTAGGCAAATACAACTAGAGAAAATTAGAACTGAATTTTTTATGGAATTGAAAGGCAATAAAGCTATGAATATAATAGACTTTGGTGATCATGTATTCTTTCCTGATTAGGCTATGGACCACTAGGAGTCCCAACCCTCTGAAATAGTTACCAATTTACAATGAAGTTGTACTATCTGACATGAATACTTCAGTTCTGAATTAAAATCACAAACCAGATATCACTCAGAGAACTTCAGAAGAACTCTTGAAAATAAGTTGGAAAACCATTCAACACATATATGTAATGTTTCAGCATCACAACAAAAAACTCCAACCTGGCAGACTGCAGACAGCCATTACCAAAACTGAAAACAAGAACTTCAGTCAAGAAACATTGTTACCTTCAAGTGATCCAAGTTTGTTGTGACTGAGATCTAGCATATGAACCCACAAGAAATTTTCAATGGATCCAATTCTTGCTAGTGACAAGCTATTTAAACGCACACAAATAAATTTCCCATTATTTGATTGGGCTGAATTCCCGTAGTGCCAACAATATCTCAACAGGCTGTCCTTGCAGCAAGTAACCTACGGATCAACAATGCAATTAATATAAATATTGTAATTAATCAGATGCACATAAGTTGACGCTATCCAAAAATAATAACTAAGGAAAAACAAGGCTTCACTTAACATGTAATTGATCACATGTTTAGCAATTGTAATTACAGCAAGATAGCTGAAAAACAATCAGCAGCTATTTCTATTTGAATAATACAAAGCAGCCTACCAAAATAAGCTAATAGCTAGCTTATTTTTGCTCTTGGAATTTGCTCTCTGTAACAATAAATTCACTAGATGAGAGGGTTCACATAATCACATATACATGTTCTCTTCTATGCTTAGCTGCTTCATTGATTGGCAAAAAAAAAATTGAAAAGTGAAGATCCTTGATAAACAAGAATACTAAGGATCCATATGGTTCCACAGAAAATGATTTTTCATGGAAACCTATTCAAAACAAAAATACATTTGTGAATTAGTTTTCCTTTGTCTGGTTTAGATAAAAATCGACAAAAACCCATAGAGGAACCCAAATACGATCAAACACCTGCAATCTCCATCATTTCATCTCAATTGATCAACATTATCTCAACCTCAGTCAGATCCCTTCTCTTCCTCAACAATATTAGGCGATCAGACTCTCTTCAACTATGTCAAGAACAGCTCTTTCAACTATGCTAAGAACAGGAGCCCAAGCAATCTCCACAGGCCCACAGTCCTCTGCCTCTCTCACACCAGATTGTCTCTGCGAAATACTTACTCAAATACATGTCATGATGGCATCAATGGAAAACTCCTTTAGTAGGGGACACTGCCACGTGTAGCCAAAAACTAACCTCATTATAAGGAAAAAGATCTTGTAATACTGGACTGGAGGATGTGCTCAAGATAGAGGAAAGCAGGGAATCAGGTGAAATATGATCCATTAGTTTGAGGACACTTCTATTGATTCATGGGAGGAAGATAAAAGAGAGATATTTTGGAAAGGAAGAGACAGTGGTAGATTAAGAAAGAGGATCTTTAATGCCAATGCATGTATGGAATTCTTTCTAACTAGTTGAATCCTAATTCCTCTAGAATTCATCATATCTTTACTAATCCTACTTTAGGATTGGATGAGTTTACTAATTCAAATTAGATTAGGATTTGTGCTATTTTTCCAAAACTGATTTGGATAAGGTTTTCGAATATTTCACTTTTCCTAGTAGAAGTAGGAAAGGTTTCTTCTACTAATCCTAATTGGTTTAGGATTTGCTTTCTTAGTTTACTATCCTACTTGGGATAGGTTTTAAGCAATAAGGAGTCTTTTATTTTCAATAGGAGTCCTATCCATCATATTATGTGTAGAGGCCATGGAAAAGAGGATTGGTGAAGGTTTCTTGAATAAAAGAAACAGTATTGAATAGTTTCTTGAAGATTGAAAGAAAAAAATTGCAAGGAGAGAAATCCTTAAGACAAAGGCCAATGCTTTATTACATCTTCAAATGACATAGCAAGTGACGTGGCAAGTTTGGAACACGTGGCAAGGGACGTGGATGCCTATTTATGATGGCTTATAATAGAATCTTAGTTTAAATATAAGTTGGTTGCTTATGTGTCAAAAGTAGTTGAGTTGTAATTTTATTTTTTAATAGGATAGAATTCTTAAACTACTAGGATTAGGACTACTCAGGTGGCAATGTTAGAATCCTAGTCTAATTATGAGATGATGCATTGGCAAATTATAAACCAATCATTTGAGTTCATTGTTCTATTAGGACAAGCATTCCTAAGTAGAGTAGGATTAAGACACTCAAGGCTTAGGGTATAATATGATGAGCACCCAAGCCTTACAAAGCATTCAGAATTCGAGTTTCGAATTAAGCAATAAAACATAAAGTGTTTTGTCTTCTTTGTTGTGTAATGAAAAGAGTGTTTTGTGAGTTGGTGCTTTTGCTCTATAATCACGTGAGGATAGTTCTAAGGATTGAGGGTGCATTTGCTTTAATCAATTCCTACGATTATACGACCTAGATTCAAGCTTTTGGTGCTAAGGCTTTACAAAGTATGTTTCTAGTCTATCCCTTGTTTTGAATTAAGATTTCTTATCAAGATTCACATCAATCTTCTTTGGTGGTGTGATAGTTTGTCTAACGATTTGGGTGAGAGATAATCAAGCTTCCCTAAGGAAACGAAGAAAAAGATCTTCCTATGGTTAGTAAGTTATTTTATGCCAAATTCTTCCTTTCCCACTCCTAGTTGAAACCAAACATTGAAAAGGTGGAAAAGTTGTGCCCAACCAAACAGAGCCTTATTGAAGGAACTACTAAAAACATCCTTATTGCAAAGAGAAAGCTTAAATGCAAGGAAAATGGTCACTTTCACCAGTCAATCATGAACAAGTTAGGACTAACCTGTCGTAATAATGCCAAACTGTGTTCTTCTTTATAGTATTGTGAGTGTGATGGGTCCATATTCATTAAATCACTATATAAAGCCAATATTTCTTCAGTATGTAGCAATTGGGAAGAAATTGAAGCACTGTCATCTGATACAGCAGTATCTAAAGCTGTCAACAGCCTCGCAAGTGTGAGCTTTCCAATTTTGCTGCAAATACAAAAGCAGTGCATAAGGATACAGAACTTACAAGGTTAGCCTGTATCCTGGTCTAAAAATGGGCCTTCATTGGCAAAAACCAGGCCCGACCCATGATCAGCTAATAGGCACTAGCTTGCTATACAATTTCCAAAAAAGAACGGCATAAAAGGAATTTCTAAACTGTAAAGTGAGGCATACTTGTCTTCGGTAGAGAGCAGATCTCGGAAGTTTTCAATTTCACTGGCCAACATATCCATCTTCCATTTAGAAGTAACACCTCCTTGATACTTGCCAATTCTCAATTGGTTGATTGATGATGATAAATTCGATTCACCAAAGTGTGTTTCATAGTTTTGAAAATTTGAATCTTCCCAAGAAATTGCCTCTGTATTCTCCCCTTCAGCATGTCCTGAATCAGGCTGCTGAAAGCGGACCATAAATTTGAATTGAAACTCATGACTTAAGGAGCCCCCGCTAAGAGAGATTAGCCCAGGAGAGTCTCCCACACTAACTTCAACAGGATAAGTAAAGGAATAATCAAGCTGAACACTTGAGAAATTAAGCAGTGCAATCCAGGCCTGAGCACACCCATATTTGTCTAGTGATAGGGGCCTCCAAGTAATATCTCTACTTTCTGGAAGTGTAGATCTGACAACTACAGTAGAGGAGTTTACACCTTTGACAGCTTGATTAAAATATAGAATCACAGGTATTGCACCCCCATCAGGGGAGTAGTTTGCAGAAGGAGAAACCATACAACCAGATACTGACTTGTCTGCTGATATAATGAGCTCTGAATCAGAAGCAGGCCATGATGAAATCAACCAAGGAGTATCCCTCGTGATTGTTTGCTCCAGCAACCAAAGATGATAAAACCAGCCACTTTGGTCATCAGGATCAGTAAAAATTGCTTGGTGCACAAGATCAAACTCTTCAGCTAAGATCTTCTCTTTTGGAAAGAATCCCTCAGCTTTTCGACTCAATAAACTCGACAGTAATACACTGGAAAACAAGTAACCCAAAAGTAAGAGAAACATAACAGGATTGAAGGGTACATGAAGCATGCACAACTGCAGAAGCAAGTGTTAATCAACATGTACAATGCTTCTTTACCTATGACTGTTGTTTCAATGATTTCCATGTCAAAGCAGCAAAATCCCAAAACACACACCAAAACCTAAGCCAACAACATAAAGGGAAAATCTTTGACTATATCCAAGCTAGAGAAGATGCTACCTACGATTATGCCACGCAGAATAATTGCTAAAGTTTCTATCTATCATATCGGTGGTATATTTCACTTCATCCTCTTCAGTGATACTCTTCAGTGCAGCCACGAATCTGAAGTATGTCAGTAAAAGAAAATAATAAGAAACGCTATAAACCAATGTTCAAACTATTATAATCAAATCTCTAAGCAGATTTCACCTGCGATAGTTCCATGCGTGAAAATTACGTGGATCGGCCTTCTGAAACTTATCCAAGAGACGTAATTCATTGTCTACAGACGAATGGCCCTTGCTAAGCACCCATTTACGATGATGCCAAGCTCCATATGACTTGAAGTTTTGTCTCAGAGCACTCTCCGCCTAAATTAGTCTCAATTCATTTGATTAATTAAGAACACTCACAACAAGTAGCTCAACCTAAAATAAGTAATATACCTACAAAAAAACATCGCAATATTCCAACAATTCCTCGACTGGCTCGACAACTATTAACATCTCTGGTATAAACTAACATTGTCAGCCCAACAACAAACTGCCTCAAAACACGATACCACACTCGGATTCAATATAAACCATCCCCAATATTTTGAAATTAAAAGCACCCACAAAACCCCTGATCAAACACACTCAACTCTCCCTACATTTTCTGTATAATCCAAAGTTTTCAAATTCAAAGCATTCCAAAATAAACATTAAAAAAATTACTGAATCCAGAATCCAAAAGACTTACAACTTGGAGTTCCTCATTCAAAACTGACTCCGGATCCGAGCCGGGTTGACTCAGAATATGCTGAACAGCGAGTTTGCGATAATTCCAAGCGGTGTAAAACTCCGGGTTAATCTGGAGCAGCTTTGCGCTAACTTCAACAGCTACTTCGTCATACCTGAAACGGCAAATTCAAGAAAGATGAGAAATTTCGAAAATCCAAATAAATAGATTGGATTTGATTACTGGTTGAATGAGAAAGAGTACTGTTTGTTATGATGATAAGAAAGGAGTTGGGATTGAAGTGTGCGCAGTTTGGACGCTTTGACCGCAGACGCTGCTTCATCTTCAGGTACTGACGGGTTTCTGGGTCGACCGTGCATCACTCCCAACAAATGGTTTGAGGAGATCTTTGAGTTGAACAACTTAGGGAAGTACACGTTCTATGTGTGTTAGGGAACAACAAATTATTTCATTTTTTTTTTTTTTTGGTCCATCACATAATTCGTTCACTATGCTTTCTAAAGTCAATTGCTATTCACCGTTAGAGAATAAGGATATTAAAATCTGACCCGATCCACAAAATTGCCTAAAACTGACATGTACTCAATCTAATTATAACTTGAAAAGTGAGACACGTAATCGTCCCAACCCAACCTAAAGTTAACACGAAATCGATTAGACCCGATATTCCAAGACCTGATATTACAAGACCCGGACCCGATTTGCATCCAACCCGAAGACAACCTGACCCGTTAATGACTCGACCCGAAGACAACCTAACTCGTTAATGACTCGACCTGAAGATATCCTGACCCGTTAACGACCTTACCTGAAACGATTTGTGTCTGACTTAAATGCGACATGTCTGGCCCGTTAATGACCCAACCAGAAGACAAATTGATCCATTAATGACCCGACATGTTAATATCCCATTAAACTAACTTTTCTTGAACTACGTGTCAGTATATGTTATTTGATACTTGATAAAATGTATCAAGTTCAACTGATTATATAAATTTGAGTTTATTTGAAATATATGTCTATAGATGATATTTGATACTTGTTCGATATTTGATAAAATGTTCAATCATTAATTGATTTTATGATATGTAGATGATTGATATAGATAATACAATGACACAATGATATACTAATATACACATCTCATACTAATCCATCACAATAATACACATTTAATAATGAGTACCTAGTATATATTTTGTTCCCCAATGACTTATAGTCATTATTATTATCTAAGTAATGAATTGACCATCATATAAAAACAAGTTATGGAGTGAGCTGGTTTGAGATTATCTGACATGACTCGAGAGATACAACAAATAGTAAAAAACTGAATCATAAACTGGTAATAATACATAATCATCAATTATCGATTCAAACTTGATAAGATTTGTCCCATGTTTCAATTTAAATGGAATCGACCCATTTTAATAAGCGACTTAACCGAAATCAACTCTAAACAAAATAACGCATTTAGGAACCGATTAGGATTGACCCGAACCGACTATGACCCGATCTCGAAATCTACTTGAACCAAAAATAACCCACCATAACCTGTCCATGAACCAATTTGAATTAACTCAAACCGAACATGATCTAAACTCGTAATCTACCTAAACTCAAAACAACCCACTGTAACCCGTCATGGAACCGATCCAAATGAACCTCAACCGAACTTGATCCAAATTGATATGACACGACCTGAACTCAAACTGGAACCCGACAAAGCAAATACCCGATTTGATTCGACCAAATAATGACCCGACCTAACCTAACCTGACCTAAAAGGCCAAATTTACCTACTTCAACCCAACGCAATAAAAATCGGTCCGTGAGGGGTTAACCCAGAACCAATCCATGGACCTTAATTGACATCCCTACTAAGAATACTTAAAATCATTATTTTTGTGTCCAAAAAATAACCAATATTCCATTTTAATGAGTTGTTGAATGATTATTCCATTTTTCTGACAAGGTCAGATCACTAGCTAACCAACTTTACTCCATAACAATTATATTTGATCTCACCAAACTTTACACTCATTAATTTTCCCAACCAAAAATTAATAAAATAACTTTATATAAATGGGGCAAATAATTAGAGATTAAGGGAGTAGATCTCAAACTTAGTGCATACTCGATGGTTAGTTAAAGATGTCCCTATTTCTCACTCAATACGAATTTTCAACCAAAATTTAACCTTTAAATTCACTTTAATTCGAATTTCAAAATATCTTAAATATTTTTCAATGATTTTTTTTATAAATGTCATAAATAATTAGAAAATATTAGGTGTAATGGTATCACTATGTGTTTGTGGTGACATATGTATGTAATCCCCCCAAAAATAGGAGAATTCGATTACATTTTATCGAAAATATTTTCTATGCATTAATATAATACGTATACTCTACATATATACATACATATTTCCAAAATAAATTGCAAAATATTTTATTCTTTTTAATTAAAACTCTTTTCTACAAATTATATATTTTTTATTTTTCCTAAGAAACCCACTAAGCCTAAACTACCTAAACCTAGTACTACTATTTTATCAAAACTAAACTACCTAAACTTAGTACTACTATTTTATCAAAACTCAACTACCAAAACTTAGTACTACTATTTTATCAAAACTAAACTACCTAAACCTAGTATTACGTTCTTATTAAAACTATACTACCTAACCCCAATCCCATTTATTTTCACAAGCTCACAAAACCCTAAACACTCTTCCTCTCCCTCTCATTCTTCCTCTTCCTTTGTTTTCTCTTCTTTTCTTCTTTAATTATTATGCCCTAGTATACATGTTTAATATGTTTTTATATGATTTTTGTATTGATTTTATTATGGGTTAAATTTTTATTAAAAGTGTATAAATCTTATATTCTGGAATTTATTTTGTGCATACTACTAGTTTCATAATATTTTATGCATAAATATTAATGCCTAGGCATGCTAGTGCCATAAATTAGAGTTTTTGATACTAGACTTTTGATTTTCACATAAAATCTTAAATATTTTGTGGATTATCTATGTTAAATTTTATGGGGTTGTTATTTAAATGAATTTTCACATTTTATGATCATATATTTTGGTATAAAAATATTAGTTTTAATGATTTAAGTCTTAGATTCTTATACTAGTATTTGGTTCATAAAACTTTGACTATATTATGAAATATTTTGTTAAAAATTTAATATTAAGGTATTTGAAATAAATTTTCAGATTATTATACATAAATGATCATGGTTTAGTTGTTTAAGATTTCATGTTTTAAAGTTTGAAAGTATATACTATAAGTATATACATTAGATTAAGACTATTCTAAGGTACAATTGGGAGTAATTTGAGTTTTATAACATATATTTTATGAGTTTTCAAATAATATTTGTAGTATTGTGTTGGAGATACTAGATTATGTTTTGGGAGACTTAAAGATGTTTTGGAATTATTTTAAAACCCTAGAAAGATTAGGTTGATTGCTATAATTTTGGGTAATGGTAAATTGATTTAGGTTGTATAATTTGGTGTAGGAGAGCACTTTGTAGAAGGTGCTAACTAGTAAGGAAAGTGGTCACCCGTGTATTTTACTCCAGGTACGTACAAATTACGAAGAACGTTACCTTTAGGAGCATGATCTAGGGTGAAATGCAAAGTTAGTATCATGTTAAGGAAACCTTTTGGATGAGATTGTTTGGTTATCTATTTGAAAGAATTCATGTTCTTTATATTAGGGGCATGTTTTGGTATTGTTTGTGAGAAATCGTGATTTATTAAATTTGTATTAATGTAATTAATTCATGAGGTTGTTTATTATTACTCCTTCATTACTGATAGAATAATGGGAGTAAAGGTGAATCTTTTTAAGTCTTAATGATGAGGATAGTTGACTTTGTTCAACAGATTTAACAGTTGATATTGAAATTAAAAGGTTAAAAATTATAGTATAACAGAGATTGATTGTGTTAATGTTTGCATGTGTGTGATGTGGTGATTGTGTATATTGAGTTTAAGCAATAAATCATGTAAAGAGAAAGAGGATAAGCAATAAAACTCTGGGCTAGTGCACGTCTAGACTATTGACAATCAGAGGTTATAGTTTCACAAGGTATTATCCGTGGCTTTTATTGGAGGCTGTGTGATCTACGAGTCTCTCTTTTATAAAGTTTTAAACTTAAAATTGAGGTTAGTTGAGATCTCATCTAGCTATGGTGACAGAGTCATGTCCGTTTACCATTTGGATTTTTATATTGTATTTTAATGCTCTTCGACGGAAGTGCATGAGTTATTTATTTATTTGATGTCCTAATGAGGACATGGGGGAGACAACCTAGTCTATTGCTTAATCCAAGTCATTAATTAATTTATCATATCAGTTGAGTAAAATATTGCGTGGTACATTCTTACATTTTGTAATTATTCTTATTTAACTATTATTTCAACTGTTATACTTTATAATTTGTATGTACTCAACTTGTTGATTACGTGCTTTGTGTGTTTTTGGTTATGACTTTTGCCTATAAATGACACTGTGATGATCCAATACTTATATTTGTATTATTGGGGAGCAGATTATTAATAGGTATCCAAACGAGCATTCATGCATGGGTGGATTAAGAGGAGCGTTATTTTAATTTAGATTTCAGAATAAATTATGTTTGTTTGATTTGATTTTAAACTGTTGATTTTGGATTAGAGATGAACATTATTTGGTACATTGCAGTAAGGGCCGTAGTGGTTCCCGTTTGTTATGTTAGGAGTTTATTTTACGTTTAATGTTATTTCAAAAGTCTTTTGGTTTTCCGCTGCAAAACTCTGTTTTATAGCCTTAACGTTTGAACACGTGGCGGTAGCACATCGATATTTTCCTAAAGGTTTGGTTTTCGGAAAATGAGAATTATTGGGGTGTTACAATGTACATATAGTAGGTTGACTTTGTGTTCTTTAGATAATTTAGGAATATAGTATGGATAATCTCATAATTTTACTTACTCAAAATATTAAGACAATAATATATTCCTAGATTCTATATGAAATTTTAATATATTATATTTGCCTATTTTTATGAAATCTTAAATCATAATCATTATCAAAATTAAGTTAATTTAGCTTAATGTTTTAATAAATTAGAACGATAATACTCATAATGTAAATAATAGAGCTTATACTAAACAAAGTTATAAAATTCTTAAATTTATAAATAGAAGGATAACATACTTTTAAAGATTTACAATTTAGTTTCTATCTTACGCTTTTCTAATAAATAGAAATTCCAAGTTAAATTTGTCTAAAATGTCTAAAATTTTCACTAGCTAGTCATAATTTAGAAATACACTTAAACTAATTAAATATATATTATGTAATTAAGTTGCTCCAAAAATTTGGGCTACTACGCCTAGAGCACCCTCGCTAGCTCTACTATTAATGCTCCTTCCGCCCTAACTTTCGTATAGTCTTCAACAAAGTTTGAGCAACTACTATAACTTTAGCCGGGTCCGTCAACTCCCATCCATGGCCCAATCTATTGCTTTCAAGCTAGATGTTTGAAGCAATCATGTTTCACCATGTAGCGATCCTGTAACGAACTAACCCTTGTAGGTAGACCTAGCTTGGCCTAAGATTCAGTGTGCAAAACCCCGAAACGCCCTCAAAAGAACCTCACTCTCAAAAAGGTCCAAATGCACCGAGTCAAAAATGCGTACCTTGGCTAACCAAAAACCAAAATCTCAAAAATCAATCATTACTCGTTAAGAAAATCTCAAATCTACAAAAATTTAGAAATGCTTGGAACACAAACGCTTTAACTGAGCATTAGGCACCCAAGCCAAGGGCATCCAATGCCTAGTCTCGTCGCCAGATGCCCAAGCCAACGACGTCCACCTCTTATTCCTAGCATTGGATGCCCACCTCTTTGGCGTACCCCTAAAAGTGATCATGGCTCCTTGCCTTCTCTTCCGTTAAGCAAAAGATACTTTGTTTAATGTTTGACGCATAATATGGACACTAGACGCCCATGCAATGCGTTAGACGCTGGAACTTAGCATCATGAAGTCATAAACCGATCTTTTTTGCCTATATATACCTAAATTTTTTTATGAGAAAATTGTCCGAGATGTTTAACAAACTAGGCACTGTTACTTTACCCAAATTACCTCTCAAACACTCTTAAACATCCTTCAATCCTTACCAAGGAGGCAAGGATCAATTAAGGCATATATAGTTTAGACACGTTTAATGTATTTTTAACATGTTTTAGCTCATTATTCGTTCTCATATAATGCATTCACAAGTATTTTTAGTGTTTTTCATCATTTTCGGGAATATTAGAGCAATCTAGAGTTTTAACATGTGCTTGACTTGTCATAGAGTGATCCACGAGACTTTGAGAGTGGTTATAAAGAAACTCAAGTCTTTAGAGCATGAAATTTGAAGGCTTGATCATGTGAGAGTAGAGACATATTGCAACGACTAGAATCAAGCACAAAAGAGGAAACTCAGAAGTGCTTGGAGAGCACCCGTCTAGGCCCTAACACCTTGAAGATTAGAAAGAGATCAGAAATTTCAAATTTTAAGATATAGAGGAGACTAGGATGAGTCTTTAGGCCACTCACCTGAGTCTAATCTTGAAAGTGGATTTTGCTTCTAATATGTTCATTTTGACGTTTTGGGAGTAGACACATCCGAGTCTGTAGAGACTCATCCGAGTTAGTTTCCCTAGGCTTAATTTTCTGCGATTTTCTTTATTTAAGCTCGATGTAAATATTATTAAGTATTAATAGCCTCCTAGGTTTGCAAAGAACATAAACTTAGATTTTAAGACTATTTTGGAGCGCGTTATCATTGTATAAAGAATTTCCTTCATCTTAACTACAAATCTTGTTAGTTTATTGATCATCCTTAAGTATATATTCTTCTTTTTTCAATTTTTACTTTATATTTTGTTTTAATCATGTTTGCCTTGTTTAATTGTATTGTTTTCTTGATTATCATGAGTGAATAGTCCCCTAATATAGGGTGTTAATGAACCCTAATATAGATTGATGTAGGTTGATCCCATACTCGGAATCTCTAGTTTTTATTTAGTTTCTTTATTCTAAGGTTGACTTTAATCTCATTAGAAGGCTAGACATAGTCTATTGAATGAAGGTGATTAGGTTCATAATGACGATTGGTTCATAATTGAATATACAACCCTAGTTTAAGGAGTGATTGCCATCACAAAAGTGGATATCCAGGTAATTAGGATTGTAAGAATTGTGTACACGAAAGTAGGTAAATTGCATTAGAGGGAAGTTGTTAATATTCAAACGAGGTCCTTGGTAATATCTAGGGAGCATTTGTCCTAGGAATTGTCTAATTATCTAAGCTTGAGGGGCTGGGAGCATTAATTTGCATTAGTTCGTATTAGAGGGGATTTTTTACTCTTAGTATCTTTAATTCTTAATTTACAACTCAATTATATTTTCATTATTAGAATTAGCTTTAGATTTATAATCATCAACCTTTTCGTTACTGACTTAGCAATAGTTTAATTTAATCTAGCTGTATGATCCTTCAGTCTCTTAGGATTTGATCCTACTTTTCAAAACTACAATAATTTCATAAGTGAAGGTAGATAAGTATTTTTGATAGGATGTGACAACCTTATTAAATTTTGGCATCGTTGCCCTGGACTAATGGTTTTTGAATAGTTATTTTAGATTTACTCCTACTAATTCTAGAGTTTTCTTTCATTACTTCGGCTATTTTGTTTGTTTATTTGATCTTTTATCTGTAGTTTCCTTGTTTATGCACACTTAAAGGACATGTCAAGATGATTTGATTCCCCTAGACCCTGAAATCGAGATAGTTTTATGCCAATAAGATGTAGAAGGATGTAGAACAAAAACAAAAAGGCAGATAAAATGGCCAACAATCAACCACAGGAAAAACTTTGTTTCTAGATCCTTAGAGTATGTCTAACATCTCTAAACCACAAGTCATAGCTGAAACCTTATAATTAAGCTTGTTTTCATACAATTTATATCCAATGATTTATTCGTTGAACTTCCTACTGAATGTCGAATTTCAGACATCTAGATTTTTCTGGAAAAAGTGTGGTACAATGAAATTAAAGGATTGTTCTGAAGATGTTGTCAAGCTTCTCCCTTTTTCTATGAGGGACAGGGCACGAGATAGGTTATGGATGAAGGCTGAAATTGAGATAAGATGAAGGCTGAAATTGAGACAACAACAAGGTAATAAAGAAGTATAAGGAGGAAGAACAAATATAAAAAGGCATATAAAATGGCCAATGATTAACCACAGAAAACTTTGTTTCCTAATCCTTAGACTATGTCTAGTATCTCCAGACCACAAGTCATAGATGTAACCTTGGAATCAAAGCTTGTGTTCATATAATTTTATCTAATGATTCATTCACGGGAATTCCTACAGAATATGAATTCTAGACATCGAGAATTTTCTAGAAAAGTGTGATAAACTGAAGGATTGTTCAGAAGTTGTTAGCTGCAATTATTCCGTTTTTCTTTGAGGGATATGGCATGAAAATTGTTATGGGATAAGGGTCTAGATATTTATAATATATGGTACAAACTTACTAAAGGTTTTTTCATGAATTTATTACATTAGGACAAGACAACCAAGTTGATGGCTCAAATCGATCAACAACTCTCATAAGATATATGATGAATCATTCCATGAGATATGGAGAAGGTACTAGAGAATACTTAAATATTTTCCTCATCACGAGGTGCCATATTGATTACTACTTCGAACTTTATACAATGGTCTAAATCACTAAATCATGATTCCAAATTTTATATCAATATAACTTCAGTGGGTAACATTTAGATGAACAATGCATGATACTCAAACTTTGATTCAGAAGATGGCTGATATAGATATCCTCATTCTCTGAGGTCTAAATCTAGGAAGGAGTCTTCTTCAAATTCCAATATCTAAAACTAGTATCCTTTATGCAAGCACTCACAGATAGTTTAGGTAAGATTCATGGGAAGTCTGATGTGTTATTTCTTATGAAGTGTGTGGTATTTTGGGGTATGATATGGTTGAATATTACTTCAAGTGATTTGGGTAGTGAGCAAGTGAATGCTATCCATAATAATTAGATGAAGCCCTATTGATTCTTTCTTGAACACCTACATTGAAGGTTCAAAGCAACATCCCTTCCTCCTACAAAACAACCAAAATGTGCTAAATCCAACTCAAATTCAAGCCCTATAGCACAACAACTTTAATTAAAAGCTAGGGCCACCTGGTTTCAATGGAAGACCACCTTTCAATCCTCTTGATTTTCAACAACCCCAGATCCCTTAAAAGTCAAATTTAGAGATCATGATGGAAACTTTCATAACTTAACAGAGCAAAAAAATGCTAATAAAGAAAAATAAACTCCCGAATCAAAAGTTGATGGGAACTTAACTTGATCAATTTGTGGCTTAGTAGGTCAGTCACCTCTTAAAGGTTCTAGGATAGTTTCCAAGGAACGTTGAAATTCCTCCTAGTAAACAGTTGAATGTAGTGATATTAAGGAGTGGTAAGGAATTAGTAGACCCACCAATGAGAGCTAAAGTTATTTTGAATGAAGCCAAGGTTAAAAAAATGTTACTAATATGGCTAAAGTAGGAAAGAAGGAATCTTCTTATAAACTTGTCGAATCATATAGGCCACTGATTCCTTTTTCTCAAAGATTGGCTCAATAAAAAATTAAGAAGTATGGTAAATTCCTAGATAGTTTGAAGAAAGTGTATATCAATATCCCATATTTTGCTACCATTTCAAAGATGCCTTCATATGCTAAGTTCTTGAAGGATATGCTCTCTGACAAAAGAAAGATTGAAGAGAATGCCTATAGGGGCTATTTTTGAGTTTAAGGGTCGGTGAACCCTACTAGGTTTTGGTGGATGATTGGTTAAAGTGTGAAACCTAATCTCGAGCATGGATATTGGTTAAAGTGTGATTTTTGTTTGTTGATGATTATAATATGGTGTTTTAATATTAGGTTTTGGTTGGAACCTAGATTTTGCCATATAGGTTTTATCCTTTCATGTTCCTTGGTCAAGTCATTGAAAAATGATGATTTGGGTAGTGAGCCTAATGTTGGAGTGTTAATTTTTGAGCTCTTGATTTGTTGTTTAGTCTCTATTATATTGCTGGGGTTGCTTTAGATAACAATTAGGGGAGAAATCATGATTGTAGTGTTTGCTTCCTTATAGATGATCGAAACGTTGGTTTTTGGATAAAACCCCTTCCCTATAACATAGTTTAGGTTAAGTTCATGAATTGATAGTTGGTTTATGAACCCCATTTTATCTTATTTCCGTGTCCAAATTTTCGCTTTACCTTATTCATATTACGTATGATGTTGAATCCTGAGACCCCTAATGCTTTACCTATCCTGTATTAGTTGTTTCAAAATCTTGAATTAGTAGCCTTAGTTAGAATAAGTATCTTTTCTCTATTTAGTTAGAATTATCTTGTAGCTGAGTTGTTAAAAATTGTTATCTATTAGTAGCCATTCTTTGTGGATTATAAGCCTTACTTGCCCATTACTAGTAATAGGTAAAATCAAGGTTTTTTGATAGTGGATGTCATAGTGACCGATCTATTCGCTTATCAACAAGTTTAGAGTATGGCATGTGGAAGGAAATGTTGTTCTTTTTTATGTTTGAAGGAAATACTAGATCAGGAGACTAAGTTTAGGGGAACAAAATAAAAGAGAACAAGCACATCATTCAGATTAAATGATGCGGTTTTCTAGAAAGCCGCAACACTATTAATCTCAAGTGTTGTAGTGTTCTAAAAAACCACACATTTGATGTTTTCTAACTTTTATATGTTCAAGTTTTTTGAATCTTTAATTATCGCAATATTTGTACCAAAGCAATTGATTGATTTTCTACTAGTGGTGGTACACACCATCTTCCCTTGTATCTTAGGCTACCATCCTCATGGATTTCAAACTTGGATTCAGAACCAGAAGTCACTCTATCTCTAATTTTCCACAAAGACTTATCCTTAGCCTTTTTTTCTCTAATTTCCTCGAGTATAGATGGATCTATTGATAAGGCACCCAATAGGTTCACTAATTCCCCATGATTGCTAACTTAAAGGTTTAGCCTCTTCATATCCTCACACAACTCATCGGCTACTATTTAAGTATTGATATTGTGACTTGATTTCCAACTAAGAGCATCTACAAAAACATTCTTCTTTCCCTTGTGATTCTAGGTGTATAAATCATAAGCCTTGATCAACTCTAACCATTGAAGTTATCGCATGATAATGCCTCTAGATCTTCAAAGAGAACACAATAGAGATGAACTCTAAGTCATGAGTTGGAAAATTGGTTTTATGTAGTTTTAACTGTCGTGACACATATGCTCTGACTTTCCCATTCTACTACAGCACACATCCCAAACCATGTTTCTAGGCATCACTATACACTTTAAATTCTTCATTCTCATTAGGCAATATTAGCACTGGCATGGTATTTAATCACTCTTTGAGAGTTTAAAAAGCCAACTCACAATTTTCATCCAACATAAATTTGGTCTCCTTTTTTCATCAGAGTGGTCATAAGTTGGGCAATTTTAGAAAATTCTTTCATAAACCTTGATAATACATAGCCAAACCCAAGAAAATTCTTACATCAGTCATGTTTTTAGGAGTAGACATTCAATAATAGCTTTGATCTTTGTAGGATCTACCAAAAATCATGTTTAGAAATATATTGACCCAAAAATGCAACTTACTCTAACCAAAACACACATTTGGAAAACTTTGCATGCAACTTATTACTCTAAGGGTCTCCAAGATTTTTCTCAAATCTTTAGCATGATCCATCTTGTTTTTCGAATACACCAAGATGTTTCAATGAATATTACAACGAACTTTCTAGGTGCTCATGGAATACTCGGTTCATCAAGTCTATAAAGATGGCAGGTACATTGGTTAATCCAAAAGGCATAATTATAACGTCGTAGTGCCCATAGAGAATTCTAAAAGAGTTCTTTGAGATATCTATGTCAGATATTCGCAATCGATGGTACCCCAATCTCAAATCAATCTTTGGAAACACATTTGTCCTTTTAGTTGGTTGAATAAATCATGTATTCTGGGTAATGGGTACTTATTCTTCACAGAAACATTGTTCAGCTTCCTATAACCAATGCACAGTCTCATGCTTCCATTTTTCTTCTTTATGAACAACACTGCTAGGGTGATGCACTAGATCTAATGAACCCCTTATCTAGAAGTTCTTAAATTAGGTCTTCAACTACCCTAATTTAGCTAATGCCATTTTGTAAGGTGCCATAAAAATAGGTGCAGCCCTAAAAACCAAGTCTATGGTGAACTCAACTTCTCTACTGGGTAGCATTCCTAAGACTTCATTTGGGAAAACGCATAAAAACTTATTTAATATAGGGATATCTTATTTTCTTTTACTTTCTTCCATGTTTAAATCTTAAACATAACATAGGTACATTAGATACCCCTTGGTTATTAATTTCCTCATTTCAATTGTGGAGATCAAACCATATCCGTTAGGTTTCCCAAATTTCCTATAAGACATGGCTTTCCCTAATGGATTCCTTAGATGCACCTTTTGCATCTCATAATCTACCTTGTTTTTATATAAGTTTGCCAACCCATTCCCAAAATCATATCTAAGTCCCTTAAGTCAAACTCAATATGGTTTGATGGGAAAATAGTTTCCTCGATCTTTAGAGGTAAATTTTTGGAGTTTAGTACATAGAACTAATTTACCTATGGGTAAACAAACAGATAACTTCATATGACTTGATTTAGGTGAATGCAAAAGGGATAATATGGATGCATTAATAAAATATTAGGTTGCTCTAGAATCAAACAAAGTTTTCACAGAATTTGAGTGAATAGAGAAAGTACGAGTGATTACATCGGAGGATCTCTCCATCTTCTTCGTGCCCATCACATACAGACACCCGGGATTGAAGTTTCTCCCTTGATTGGCATAGTTATTGATATTAGAGTTGTTGGTGTTGATGTTGTTGTTACCATTATAAGTTCTTCCATTTTGGTTACCTGACCTATTTTTCCTTCTTCCTAGTTGTACGGGGTGTTTACTCGTTGATTATTCCCACCACTTTCTTCGTGTTTCTTCTTTATAAGATACTTGTACTCCCTATGCCCCTTTGTAGGGGAGATTTAATGTACTAAGGGATCAATGAATCCAACTTGGTATCGGGTGATTTGATGAGTGAATCACTATAACTTTTACAACCCAACCTTCCCTTTTCGGTTAAGAGAAAGGAAGGGGCTCTCACCCACTAGTTCCCTACTTAATTTTCTCATCGTTAAAGGTTGGTTGTGCTACTTTGCAAATTTGTACGAGTAAAGGGGTTGCCACCAAACATTTATGGGCTATTTTAATACCCTTGGGTTTGAATCCCAAAATGACTCACACTAGTGGTCTTCGAACCTTGAGAAGGATCGAAAATGAGAAACTTATTTCAACCTAGGAATATGTGCAAAAAATTGGGTAAAGATGAACAAATTAGGTTTATTTTCTAAGCAAACATGCAAATACAAGTAAAGATAACACTCTTGTTTAGTTTGTTGGCAAGTTAAGCATTATGCACACTAATCTAAACTAGGTAACCCCTTTGTTACTGTCCATAATTTTTAGGGTTCCTATGGTCGACTATCCATTGATTATCTTATCAAGCCTATGATAACCGTTCTTTTAGGTCGTTTAACTAAAAGAATAGTTATGCAAACTAAATTTGTAAACACCCTAATACTACTACAACTAGTGTAGTGGTAAGTCGGGGATCGAACCACAAGGACAAGGGGCGATAGCTTTTAGACTTGATGCAAAGGGTTTATTTGGAGATGTGATTAGATGAATCTAATGAAAGAAAAATAAAGCAAGAACTAAAATGATGTTATGCTATGAAGGGAAAACAGGGACAGATCAGTTCCACCCTAAGAAGGACAATCAAACTATCAATACGCTAAATTAGGAGAAATCAGTCAATAATGAATCATAACACTCAAGATGACGAGAGGAAGTTTATGACCCTATAAATCACACGAACAACCTATAATCGCCCTATGTCTCCAAAGGAGTGGCAAGACAAGATTCGCATCGAATATCAATCAATCAATCATCAACAATCTCAAATCCTAACTCTACGCATGAAGAACGAGCCAACCTAGGGTTTCATCAATCAAACCCCTAAGAAAACTACTCATACATAGTAATAAAGACTAAGGAATAAACAACGAAAAAGAACATGATTGAAAGCACAAACTAATTGAATGTAATGAACAAGATAATGAAAAACGAAGACCTATAACAAAACCGACAACTACTCTATCAAAACTGTAAATGAAATAACGATAATAGAAAGAGGAATGAAATTCAGAAAAACAATACTTAAAAGCATTAAACGAAATAAAACAGAAAAGAATCGATACCTTGCATAAATGAAACTGCGTGAACGAAAGAGAATCCGAATCCGAAATACAAAGCTTGAAAACGAGAACAACGAAAGCTGTAAATCTAAACTAATGCATGAATGAAATGAAAAGCTTTAAAGTGATGTTCTAGGTTAAGGCACAAAAGCTCTCAAAGTAGGCATGAGGGTTATTTACAGAGTAAGAGGGTATTTATACCCTAGGGACATAAGGGGTAAAACCCTAGGAAAAACCCTCGAGCGCCGGCCTAAGAAAGAACCAAGAAAGTCGAAAATAGGATTCATTCGGCCGAATGGAGGAGGTATTCGGCCGAATGAGATACCATTCGGCCGAATGAGATACCATTCGGCCGAATGGTTACCTCATTCGCCTATATCAGAAACTTAACGTTTTTGCACCCTGTCCACCATTCGACCGAATGAGTGCAACCATTTGGTCGAATGGGCCTTGATTTGGCCGAATGAGTGTTCATTCGGCTATTCCCGAGAGCTTGAGTTATGTGCTTGAATCTCTGACTTCCATTCGACTGAATGGATGTCAGATTCGGTCGAATTTGAACCTGAACCTTGCTGAACAGCTCCTTTGAAGTGTCTAATGACTTATGGAGTTTATGGGATCTTCGAGAATGACTTGGAACGCATGCCCAAGCTATGATATGTGCATCTAAACTCTTGATAAGAGTGTCAAAGCCTCAAACACGTCTCATTTTACCTCGAAATCATCAAAGGTACCTGAAATAACCTAAAAACAGCTCGAGGACAAGATCAAGGTAAAACCGGACGTAATGAGCATAAAACCAATACAAAATAGCGAGACTCGACACTAAAATGGGGTTGTAAACGTGCTCTAGAATGAGCACATCAGCCTAGCTTGTAATTAATAGGTCTTAATTAAATTTATAAATAAAGATGATCTTACACATTCATTGCAAAGTAAGAATCATGAATAAAAGTGCAACAATCAAAGAAAGGGACAAGAGACAAGAGACAAGAGACAACATTAGTATAATGCAAGATATGTATGATGCATGATGAGGTGAAAGATTTTGCATAATCAAATAAAGAAGGAATCCTAAAGGGACCCTTCCCTATGATGAACTTTAACTTAGAATATAGTCTAGTTCATGAGGAATTATATGATTTAGCCTTAGAACATCATTGACTTAAGACTGCAAACTAGAAATCAAAGTATGCTTGGTGATATCTAAAAAGAAAATTATCCTTGGAGTAACTCCTTAATATTTGAAGAATCAATAAGGAGATGGAATATGATTAATTATACTCTAGAGGGGGGGGTGAATAGAGTATAACCGATTTTCGCGTTCAGGATCTCAAGGTCTTGAACTGACTTTCAAAGGCGGAATATAAGCGTTAAGGCTTATCTTTGAAACTGGACGTCAAAGCCTTGAAATTGGTTTCAAAGGCTTTTACTCAGGCTTTGACTGTTCGCTGCTTTGATTGATGAGCGAAGCAAACATAAAACGTAAGCAATGAAGGCAGAAATGAGATGAGACAAAACATGAAGATTTGATATGAAGTTCGGCAACTAATTTGCCTACGTCTCCGCCTAGGGTTGTCCAACCCTTAGGATTTAACTCGCTCTTTTATTACTTCCCTTAGAGACCTAAAGCACCCTACAAGATCTTAATCACCATCTTCTACTCTATAGCACCCCAGCTACACTTTAACATCTCAGATCCTAGTACTAAAAAGCTCTCTCTTTTTCTATACGTTTGAGTATTATGGGTATACTCTTAGTATAACACTCTCTAAAAAGAATTCTTTTAAACGCTCAAGAGATTATACTTTGATTTTCTCTCAATCTAAATACAAGAAAAGTTTATGGAACTATAGAGAAAATAATGAAGCTTTGTTGATGTGCTTGTGACTGAAATTCACGATTAAAGCTTCTGCTCTTTTCTTTTTGTTTTGTTGTGTCTCACGTTGTCTCTCTTCATTTCTTCAGCTTCAAAGCTTTGAATATATATACTGAACTTGATTTCAGGCCGTTGGAAGGAGGCTCAAAATAGGCTGCTGAAAATCTGATTTGCCTTCAATACTTTCAGCAATATTTCCTCCAATATGGCTGTAGAGAATAATTTATTTTGGCTGTAGAAGATTGATATCATTGAATATATTACAGCAAGAATATTTCCACTTTATTTGCTGCACCTTGAAGCTTCAAAACAGATTTCGTCTTCCATAACCACAATGCTTGAATTTTGGTATTTACCAAAATTAACTTGAACAATCTTCAACATATATGAGCATCACTTATTTGCTGAAAATAAGATATATCTTTGACAGTAAAATCATGTATAAATAAGTTAGGTTAGAGCATAAAATAAGTGAAATAGGGAAAGGATAAAACACAAGATTTAGGCAATTAGAAGATTCTTATCCTTTGACAAAGTGTTTGAACTTTGCTGACTGTTTTGAGACGTGGTTCAAGCTTTTGAGGACGTGGCTCAAGAGTTATTCTCGTCCTTTGACAGAATGCATAAAGCTTTTGCATTATAGCTTCCATTATTTCCAACACATTGTCAACTCTATGCATTTTGGTTTCCATCTAGTTTTCAACTCTATTTGACTTTGCATTTTGACTTCCATCATTAAACATAAAAACATTAGTAATCAAGGTGGAGTCTTCAATCTCCCCCTTGATGGAAGACAAAACATTATATGCAAATGTCAAAGAATAAAATGCATGACCAAAAATATTCTCCCCTTTAAATAGATAATACATAAATACTCTCCCCCTTTTTGTCTTCCGACAAGGTGGGAAAATATAAATGTTGGATCACAAGAAGACTTGTTCAAAATAACGAAAAGATATAACACAGTAAAACCTTTAAAGACATGAAAAAAAAGCGTTGTTTAAAAAAAGGTCAAACAGTCAAGGCTTTGAAAGCTAAAAATAAAATACGCGGAAAACTTTGAAAACAGCTTCAAGGCCATGAGAATCTTTAAAATGAATGGAATAAGATTTTAAAAACATTGAAAGCAAAAGCAACAAATCCATCTGTAATTTATGTATCCAAGACATTTCAAAAATCATTTAATAAATATTTGATAATTATCTATAGGATAAGTACCAAACATTTTGATCCAATATTAATATTAAAAAGTGACAGTACGTCAAGGCAATGACAAGAGTGTCAAGACTTTGACATACACATGCAAAAATAAACATATACAACTTACTTAAATAGCTCCCCCTACGAGGATGCGTCCCCATTTAACATTCCAAGCTCAAGAAGAATAAAGTTAAATCGTTCTTCGCTCAAAGGCTTGGTGAAGATGTCAGCGAGTTGCAAATCAGTAGAAATAAAAGATATAGATATGTCTCCTTTCTCCACATGATCACGTATGAAGTGATGTCTAACATCAATATGTTTAGTGCGAGAGTGCTGAACTGGATTCTTCGTTATGGAGCACTCGTGTTGTCACACTTAATAGGTATGCCTTTGAAGTCTAACCCAAGGTCTCTTAATTGTTGAGATATCCACAAAATTTGTGAACAACAAGCACCAGCTGCAATGTATTCGGCTTCGGCAGTAGAGAGTGCCACCGAATTTTGTTTCTTTGAATGCTAACTAATGAGAGATGATCCCAAGAATTGACAGCAACCTGAAGTACTCTTTCTATCTACTTTATAACCTGCAAAATCAACATCTGAATATCCAACAAGTTCAAAGTTACTATTACAAGGGTACCAAAGATCGAAATCCTTTGTCCCATTGAGATAGCGTAAAATCCTCTTAACTGCACTCAAATGAGATTCTTTGGGGTTAGCTTGAAAACGAGCACACATACACACACTAAACATAATATCTGGCCTACTTGCCGTGAGATAGAGAAGAGATCCAATCATACCTCGATATTCCTTTTGATTTACTAACTTACCATTTTCATCTTGATCTAAAAGTAATGACGAACTCATAGGAGTCTTAGCCTCTTTAGATTGAGTCATATTGTACTTCTTAAGGAGATCTCTTGCGTATTTGCTTTGATTTATAAATATACCTCCTTTCTCTTGTTTAACTTGCAATCCAAGGAAGAAGTTCAACTCACCCATTAAACTCATCTCAAATTCCCTACACATAATCTCAGAAAATTCTTTGCAAAGGGAATCGTTAGTAGCACTGAAAAGAATATCATCAACATAAACTTGAACTATTAATAAATCTTTACCTTTCGTTTTCACAAAAAGAGTTTTGTCAATCAACCCTCTTTTGAAATTATTTTCTAAAAGATATTTTGAAAGACGCTCATACCAAGCCCTTGGAGCTTGTTTCAAACCATAGAGCGCTTTGTCAAGTTTAAAAACATGATTTGGAAATTTCTCATTTTCGAAACCGGGGGGTTGAGCAACATATACTTCTTCTTGTAAATAACCATTTAAGAATGCACATTTAACATCCATTTGAAATAACTTAATTCGCATAAAGGAAGCAAAGGCAAGGAGTATTCGAATAGCTTCCATTCTAGCCACGGGAGCGAATGCCTCTTCATAATCTATCCCTTCTTCTTGATTATAACCTTGGGCTACTAATCTTGCTTTGTTCCTCACTATCTTTCCATTTTCATCAAGCTTATTTCTGAACACCCACCTTGTTCCAATAATTGAATGATCCTTTGGTCTTGGTGTGAGTGTCCACACTTTATTTCTTTCGAATTCATTTAGCTCACTTTGCATAGCTAAAATCCAATCGGGCTCTTGAAGTGCTTCATTGATATTCTTCGGTTCTACAAGAGAAACAAAAGCGTGAAATGCACACAAATTTTTTACATTAGAGCGTGTTTGTATACCATCTTTTGGATCCGAAATTATATTGTTTGTTGGATGAGATGAGGAGTATTTGAACTTTCGTGGCAGCATCAAAGGAACTGATGTAGTTTCCTGAAGTATCCTTTCAAGGCCTTGAGATGGGTCTGAAGGCCCTGGAGTGGCTTCTGATATAATATTGTTCGTCTGTTCAAGACTTTGAGATGGAGTTTCAAGATCTTGAGGCTGCTGGTTAAGGCTTTGATCTAATTCATCTACGTCTAAAATTGGCTCTTGCATATTCTGGGCAGATTTCTCCATTTCATTATCTGACGAACTTTCTTCTCCTTCTGTCTCAAATGAATATCCTTTATGCTTATTCAAGTTTAAACCTGTAAAACCATCACTCAAGATACCGTTCTCGGTTTCATCAAAGATCACATGTACACTTTCTTCAACAACTTTAGTACGCTTATTGAAAACTCTATAAGCTTTAGAATTCAAGGAGTAACCTAACAGAATTGCTTCATCACTACGTGCATCAAATTTACCAAGGTTATCTTTGCCATTATTATGAACAAAGCACATACATCCAAAAGGTTTGAAATAGGAAATATTAGGCTTTTTACCTTTAAACAATTCATAAGGAGTTTTCTTTAAAATAGGGCGAATCAAACAACGATTTAAAATATAGTTTGTTGTATTAACAGCTTCTGCCTAAAAGTATTTTGGCAAATCATTTTCCAAAAGCATTGTCCTAGACATATCCTCAAGAGTGCGGTTCTTTCGTTCCACAACTCCATTTTGTTGAGGTGTCCTATGAGCTGAAAAATTGTGAGAAATACCATATTTAGCACAAAAGTTATCAAACTTTAGTTGATCAAACTCTCTACCATGATCGCTTCTCACAGCAACTATGAGTAGGTTTTTTAATGTTTGTAATTCTTTGCAAATTTTTGAAAACTCTAGTAAAGCCTCTGATTTTTCACGCAAAAATGAAATCCAAGTAAAACGGGAAAAATCATCAACAACAACAAAGATGTATTGTTTACCTTTAGGTGATTTAACACGCATAGGACCACATAAATCTATGTGTAGAAGCTCTATTGGGCGAGAGGTACTTACAACCTTTTTGGCTTTGAAGGATCCTTTTGTTTGTTTACCTCTTGCACATGCTTTGCAAAGCTCTTTTTCTTTGAAATCTAACTTTGGTAGTCCACGTACTAAGTCCTTTGAGAAAAGCTTCTTCATGGTATGCATATTAATATGACCTAACCTTCTGTGCCAAAGCCTTAAGACATTAACATTATTGCAACGAGGAGCAATTAAAATAATTTTACCGTCCACCTTTCTTTGTACCTCGCATTTTTCTTCATTAAAGATGACTTTATTACCTTTATCGCATAATTGAGAGATGCTAAGCAAGTTGTATTTAAGACCTTCAACTAGGTACACATCATCAATGCTGTTTGATGCATTATCTCCAACTTTTCCAATACCAATTATTCTACACTTTCCTTTATCACCAAGTGTAATTGTTCCAGCAGATTGCTCTTTGATCATTGAAAATAAAGAGGACTTCCCACTCATGTGCCGTGAGCATCCACTATCTAGAATCCACTTATAATCTTTGCTCTTGGTGATTTCCTACAAAAGAACAAAACATCAAACCTTTCGACTAGACCAAATTGCAAATTTAGATTCATAATCGGGATGGACCATGTTAGGTGGTCTAGTCCCTTTAGGAACCCATACTTGCTTGATCTGGTCTCGAAGAACAATAGGAAATGAATTTTTAAGAATTTGAGGGTCATTCCTACGAAAAGGACAAGTTAGCTTAGTATGACCCTTTTTACAACAGTAAAAACATGTAGGTGTTCGCCAATTATCCTTTGCTTTTACAAACGTGGTCATGGTTTTATTTGGAAAATTTTTGTTGTAACCAAGACCGCTTTTATTCAAGGATGATTGGTGCTCATCTAGCATTTTTTCAAGAGTAGATTCGGAGTGAGCAAATCTAACCAAGGAATTATGTTGCTCTCTACACTTCCCAGCCAGTAGCTTCTTTTCCTTCTCCAAGTTATCATTACAATAACTCAAAGAGGCGAGCTTTCATTTTAAAACAGTGTTTTCAGTTTTCAAGGTCTTGACCTGGGTGTTAAAGGATGACTCCGAGGCTTGAACCCTGAGTTTAAAAGCTAACTGAGAGGCTTTGAGATCAGTTAGTTCCTTAGCGAGACTTTCAGAAATACTTACCTGTTGGTTTAGCTTCTCCTTAAGAATCTTGGATTCAAGAATCAAACTCTCTTCATTTATAATCATATTTTGCAAGAATTCGGACAGAACATCAATTGGACTTGAGATTAAATTTTTCACCATTACCTCAAGATGTTCTTTCTTTGCATCATCATGATTAGCCATAAGACATAGGTTTGCTTGTTCATCTTCTGAGTCACTAGATGAATCTGAATCACTCCATGAAGCAACCATAGCTTTCTTCTTATAATCCTTTTTGTGGAAAGGCTTCTTCTTTCGTTGAGGGCAATCTTTCACTAAGTGATCTGTTTCACCACACTCATAGCATGTTAGTGTATTAACTTTATTCATTGAGTTGGATGACTTACCCTTATATTTATTTGAATGATAGTCTCTGCCTCTTGAGTAATTCTTCTTCATTTTCAGAATCTTGGCAAGACTTCTAGCGATGAGAGCAAATGGATCTTCATCATCACTATCATCACTATCTTCATTGTCCATTGTAGCTTCTTCTCTCTTTGCTTTGAGTGCTAAATTTTTGGTTGAAGATGCTGGTTCACCATCTTCTTCATTAAGAGACATCTCATGTGTGATCAATTTTCCAAGAAGATCATCCAAAGGCAAGGTTCTCAAATTTTGAGCTTCTTCTATCGCGGTTACCTTCGGACCCCACTTTGATTTTGGAAGGCACCGTAGAATCTTTCTCACCTTTTCTTCATTTGTGAATACCTTACCAAGAGAATCCAGATTGTTCACTATTTGGGTAAATCTTGTGAACATCTCTTTCACGGTTTCATTAGGCGTCATTTTGAACAACTCATATTGTCGAAGGAAGATGCTTATCTTGCTTCTTTGACTTGACTCGTTCCTTCATATGTGACCACCAATTTATCCCATATCTCTTTAGCACTTTTGCAAGCAGAAACTTTATTGAATTCATTTGCATCTAAACCACAATAGAGAAGGTTCATTGCTCGATAGTTTTTAGCAACACTTTCCAAATCCGATTGAGTAAAATCATCATCTTCTTTAGGAACCATTGTGCCGCTTTCATTAGTCTTCATTGGCACCCTAGGACCTTTCTTGATAATGTCCCAGAGTTCCAAATCTTGATCAATAACAAACATTTGCATCAATGAACGCCAATGGGCAAAATTTTTACCACAAAATAGAGGAGGGCGATTAGTAGACCTTCCTTGAGCGAAACCACCATCACCTATTGAATTCATTTTTCCTCACAGATGATTAAATCTTTTCCTTGTGAGTCTAGCTCTAATACCAATTGAAGAATTAATAGGAAGATGGAATATGATTAATTATACTCTAGAGGGGGGTGAATAGAGTATAACCGATTTTCGCGTTCAGGATCTCAAGGTCTTGAACTGACTTTCAAAGGCGGAATATAAGCGTTAAGGCTTATCTTTGAAACTGGACGTCAAAGCCTTGAAATTGGTTTCAAAGGCTTTTACTCAGGCTTTGACTGTTCGCTGCTTTGATTGATGAGCGAAGCAAACATAAAACGTAAGCAATGAAGGCAGAAATGAGATGAGACAAAACATGAAGATTTGATACGAAGTTCGGCAACTAATTTGCCTACGTCTCCGCCTAGGGTTGTCCAACCCTTAGGATTTAACTCGCTCTTTTATTACTTCCCTTAGAGACCTAAAGCACCCTAGAAGATCTTAATCACCATCTTCTACTCTATAGCACCCCAGCTACACTTTAGCATCTCAGATCCTAGTACTAAAAAGCTCTCTCTTTTTCTATACGTTTGAGTATTATGGGTATACTCTTAGTATAACACTTTCTAAAAAGAATTCTTTTAAACGCTCAAGAGATTATACTTTGATTTTCTCTCAATCTAAATACAAGAAAAGTTTATGGAACTATAGAGAAAATAATGAAGCTTTGTTGATGTGCTTGTGACTGAAATTCACGATTAAAGCTTCTGCTCTTTTCTTTTTGTTTCGTTGTGTCTCACGTTGTCTCTCTTCATTTCTTCAGCTTCAAAGCTTTGAATATATATACTGAACTTGATTTCAGGCCATTGGAAGGAGGCTCAAAATAGGCTGCTGAAAATCTGATTTGCCTTCAATACTTTCAGCAATATTTCCTCCAATATGGCTGTAGAGAATAATTCATTTTGGCTGTAGAAGATTGATATCATTGAATATATTACAACAAGAATATTTCCACTTTATTTGCTGCACCTTGAAGCTTCAAAACAGATTTCGTCTTCCATAACCACAATGCTTGAATTTTGGTATTTACCAAAATTAACTTGAACAATCTTCAACATATATGAGCATCACTTATTTGCTGAAAATAAGATATATCTTTGACAGTAAAATCATGTATAAATAAGTTAGGTTAGAGCATAAAATAAGTGAAATAGGGAAAGGATAAAACACAAGATTTAGGCAATTAGAAGATTCTTATCCTTTGACAAAGTGTTTGAACTTTGCTGACTGTTTTGAGACGTGGCTCAAGCTTTTGAAGACGTGGCTCAAGAGTTATTCTCGTCCTTTGACAGAATGCATAAAGCTTTTGCATTATAGCTTCCATTATTTCCAACACATTGTCAACTCTATGCATTTTGGTTTCCATCTAGTTTTCAACTCTATTTGACTTTGCATTTTGACTTCCATCATTAAACATAAAAACATTAGTAATCAAGGTGGAGTCTTCAATCTCCCCCTTGATGGATGACAAAACATTATATGCAAATGTCAAAGAATAAAATGCATGACCAAAAATATTCTCCCCTTTAAATAGATAATACATAAATACTCTCCCCCTTTTTGTCTTCCGACAAGGTGGAAAAATATAAATGTTGGATCACAAGAAGACTTGTTCAAAATAACGAAAAGATATAACACAGTAAAACCTTTAAAGACATGAAAAAAAAGCGTTGTTTAAAAAAAGGTCAAACAGTCAAGGCTTTGAAAGCTAAAAATAAAATACGCGGAAAACTTTGAAAACAGCTTCAAGGCCATGAGAATCTTTAAAATGAATGGAATAAGATTTTAAAAACATTGAAAGCAAAAGCAACAAATCCATCTGTAATTTATGTATCCAAGACATTTCAAAAATCATTTAATAAATATTTGATAATTATCTATAGGATAAGTACCAAACATTTTGATCCAATATTAATATTAAAAAGTGACAGTACGTCAAGGCAATGACAAGAGTGTCAAGACTTTGACATACACATGCAAAAATAAACATATACACCCTAACCTAGTGCTAAGTGCCTGATGCTAGGGTCCAACGCATTCCCTACTTCTAGCATGTCCCAACTCCACACGCTCTAGCCTTGTGTGCCACTTCTAAAGAGCTCTTGGCTCGCTTAGATCTTATATTCATTCTAGTAAAATATTCCCTCTTGAGTGCTCGACCCGTACAAGCCTAGAGCTTGACGCACAAGCTGTGCACCTCATACTTGGTCTTGGCATCCAATGCCTAAGAATCTAGCTTTTTCCCCTATAAATACCCCCTTACTTCCCTGGCCTAAGAGGTCAACAATTTTGAAGTCTTTGAGCATCATTACTCTATTCAAATTCACTTTCAAATCCTACTACACACAAATCAAACACCATTACTAGTCTTCAAAGCAACCCTCAAGCATCAACCCAAAAGTAACCACATCTCCTTCCTCAAGTACTCAATCAAGACTCAAGCAAAGGAACTATCCTCAATGGTAAACCAAGGACCCCTCTCATCAATCTACTCTTTTACTTCATTGCTTTGTCTACTTCTTCTCCCTTTACTTCCTAGTCTTTTGATCTAGTGGTTTCCATCCACTCAAGACCCTTTGATTAGGCTTATTTAATGATGATTGTATAAGGTGAAAACCCCTTTTACATGAACACTTATTTCAATCTTGCAACCTTTGATGAGCTTTGATATAGCAAAGAAACCTCATCCTTGATGATCTCTTTTAATCAACACACACACTCTATTTTTAATGTCTCATTCTACCCATGATGTGAAGAGCAAGGAGCAACTCCTTCTTTACTAGGTCAAGCCTTAAGTTTCTAACTTTGAGCACCTTAATCAAGGAACCATCTTTATAGATTGGTCTCCTTTCAACCATTCAAGCAAACCCCCTCTCCCTTGCATCTTAGTAATTACAAGTTGCACTTTGTCTCTTTTGCCTCTTTTACACTTGGTCTATGATGGTAAGATTTGGATATCTCTAATCTAGTTAGACTTATCTCATTTGACCCATTTTCATTAGAAAACCCTAAAATGTGTATCATCCTTGAATACATGTTTGGGAGTTAACCTTAAAGATCATTTCTTGCTTTAGATCTAATGACTCTTACTTTGATTTCTATTTGAAGATGCAATGTCACTGATGTTCCATGACTAAATCACACTTGTCATTTAAACTATACCTATTACTTCAAGTTAGAGCATCATCATGAGGAATACACTTTCTAGACTAATCTCTTCATTTGATCAAGCAATATTCTTGAACTTATCATGCATTACTCTTACTTTGTATTTCCTCTAACCTTAACATTAGCTTGTATCTTGTCTCATGCCTCTTTGTCTCATTTAAATTATGCACCTTTATTATATAATTCTTATCTTGTAATTTCATTTCCACCCTTTATCTTATGTTTATAAATAAGACATATTGTTTGTAGTCATGCCTATTAAGATAATCTTCGACAACCGGCCATAAGAACCTTAAAACTATGGTCAATTAATACAAGTGGTCACCTAATTAAAAATATTTTCATAAAGCTTAAGTTACTCAATCAACCTAATTAGAGTGTACCATTTCTTGTACGTGTTGTTTGCATATGAACCAAATCTGGTTAGCTAATTATTTTGCACACATTATCGGATTAAAATAAGCCGCTCATTCCCAGACCTTCTTAAGGTTCACAGACCACTTACATGAGTCATATGGGGATTCAAACCCCATCGCTTCCAAAAAATCCATTAAATGTTTGGTGGTGACTCATTGACCCGTTTAATGTCTCTAAAAGTTGTATAGTCAATCTTTACTGATGAGTTAACCTATAAGGCACTAGTGGGAGAGAGCTCCTCCCTCTTTTCTTCACCAAAAAGGGGAGGTTAGGTTGCAAAAACCAAGCTCTATAGTGGAAATTTACTTATCGAATTTCCCACCCAAAACCTAGTTGGGTTTTAGACCCTTAGCACCTTAAAAAGCCCCTTATAATTTAGAGACTCAGCTAGGGAGGGGTTAGCCTAAATCTTACTTGGCTATGCATGGAAATGAGTGACTAAAAAATCCGATTTGTGTGCTTATAATTGTCTAGAGATTGTGTTAGGCATACATGCATTCATGCATGTAACTTTCCTCGTGTGGAAGTTACACCATAGATCTTCATCTTATACAGTTGTGTTCTACATTCAAGATAACTTGGGAGTGTGATGTATTCGTTTTAGAGCACGTTTACTACCCCGTTGCAGTGTTAAGTCTCACGGTTTTAGATTTATTTTATACACATTACACTTGATTTTACCTTGATCTTTTCTTCGAGTTGTTTTAAGGTCATTTCAGGTGTTTTCGATGATTTCAAGGTGAAGTGCGACGTATTTGAGGCATTGACACCCTTATCAAGAGGTTAGAGGCACGTATCGTAGCTTAGACACGCATTCCAAGTCATTCCCAAAGATCCCACAAAGTTCGAAAGCCATTAGACACTTCAAAGAAGTTGTAAGCAAGATTCAGACACAGATTCGACCGAATCTGACAACCATTAGGTCGCATGGTAGTCCATCATAGAAGCTTGTGCTTTGTTCTCACTAGGAAGGTCGAATGGCAGACATTTGGGCAAATCGCGCACAGATAAGAAATCACTAGAGCTGCTGGAATAGGCAAATGGAGAACCGTTTGGGCGAATGGTGTTGCATTCGGGCGAATAGGTCCTCCATTCGGGCGAATTGACCTCTTTTTCTGCGAAAATTTTACTTCTTCTCTAGGCCGGCCCAAGGGAATTTTTGGGCATTTGAATTTCTTTTGTTTTAAGTTATAGATACCCCACTTTCTGAAGAGAGGGGAAACCCTAATTTTCATTAGTTTAGCTTTGATTAGCCTCTAAGCCTCTCTTAGTTCATTAAGCCATAGTTTTCAATTTTCTGTTTTCTCAAACATATGTACTCCAAGATTTCGACTTTATAGTTTGGATTCTAATTGTGGATATTGCATTCAATCTTCATTGGGTTGTAAGTATCAAATTCCTCTTTACTTTTGCGTTCGTTTTATTGCTTTTGATATCTAGCCTAATATTTATTGCTTATCTAGAATAATTTATGCTTTTTCTTTACTCTTGTTGGATTCTTTTGATGATTATTATATGTTGCATTGTTTTATTGATTATCATCATGCCATACATCTTAAACATGTGTGAGTAGTTCTCTTTGGGGATTGATTAGTGAAACCCTAGGAAAGGCTATGTTCTTCATTGTCTAAGATTACAGGAATGATGACAATAAGTAGCCCTCGAAATCTAATGCGAATCTTGTCTTGCAACTCCTTTGGAGACATAGGGTGATTATAGGTCGTTTGATGTGATTTGTTGAATCACCAACTTCCTCTCGCATACTTGGGTGTCCATACTAGTTATTGTTTGATTTCCTTTAACCTATTATGTTCTCTTTTAAAATCACCTTCCTAGGGTGAATCTAACCTCGTCCCCATTTTCTCCCTTTGATTTTCATCTTTAGTTCATCGTGATTTATATTTTTGTCATTAGTTTTAGTGTCTTTTCAAACCAAAAAGTCCAGTTATGTTAAGAAGCGGAGTGTATTGTTAACCCTTGTCCTCGTGGTTTGACCCCCTACCCCGCCATACTTGTGTGGTTCATAGGTTGTTATAAGTATTGTTTGGTTCAAGGTTTAGCATAAACGACTGTGAAAATCTTGTTATCAGAGTGGAAGATTAGCCAATAACGATTAAAGCTCCTGATTTGACCTTTGGCTTTTTCGAAACTTACCAAACTATGGCGTTTGGCACATGCTTCTGGCATTGTGTTGGTGGGGTTGCCCTCTTTCAAGTAGTGGCTCTAGGTAAATGGATCTTCCTTAATGCCATGGACCCTTTGACTCTTGTATCCAACTCTAGTTCAAGCTAAAACGTAGAACCTTGGCTAGATGGAAACTTGTATTTGTCGCATTCATACAAGCATGAGCGTGACATTGTGATCTTATGTTCTATTGCCATGTTTTTTTCACTAAGGGTGGATCTAGCTTTGCAAAACCTTTGGGAAATCTAAACCCCTAAAACATGAATTACATGTATCCTTGTCACGATCACCAATTCGTCTCATTTGCATCATGTCAACCGCATCTAAACTGCGTCATGTCCATCCCAAGCCTCATTATGCCCGCGTCATGCCAAAACATGTCACCCGAAATCCTAGCCTCATGCTACAAAGATGACCCAAACATGGTAAAATTCAGACCTTACCTCACAAAATGAGTCAAATTGCGTCTCAAATTGCCTTAAAACAATGAAAACCTAACATCATTCATCAAATGCACCAAAACTATCAACCACCGAGTAAAAGCATGCCTCTCCTTTGAAATGACCCACGCATCAGGGAAGTTAATACCTCACCACCGAAATGCTTTAAGCTATCGGTAAAAATCTTACCTTACCTCTGAAATGCCCTAAACAACGATAAAAAGCCTACCTTACCACCAAAATGCCTCAAGCTATCAGTAAAAATCTTAGCTTACCCCCGAAATGTCCCTAGCTCCATTAAAAATCTCACCTTACCTCAGAAATGTCCTATGTTCAAAGTAAAACCCTGAGTTTACCTTCGGAACGCTCACGTCCTAGGAAAAACCTCGAGTTTACCTCTAAAATGCCTCATCATACCTAGTAGAACCCCGAGTTTGCCTCTGAAATGCCTCATATTCCCGGTAAAACCCCAAATTTACCTCTGAAATGCCTCATATCCCCAGTAAAACCCTGAGTTTACCTCATATATGACCCATGACTCTAGTAAAAACCCGAATTTACCTCTAAACCACCTCACCGGTAAGGCCTTGACCTTCCCACCAAAACCCTATTAGGGTAAAAACCTAAAATTTCCCCTTCAACTGGTAAGGCCTTGACCTTCCCACCAAAACCCTATTGGGGTAAAAACCTAAAATTGCTCCTTCAACTACTAAGACCCAGATCTTTCCACCAAAACCCTATTGAGGTACAAACCTAAAATTGCTGCATCAATTGGTAAGGCCTCGACCTTCCCACCAAAATCCTATATGGGTAAAAATCCAAAATCACCCCATCTAAGTTATAAAAATCTTACTTTTCCATCAAAACCTTATATGGGGTAAAATCCCAAAACTATCCCTCACTGGCTAAAACCCGAAATTTCCCTATCGGGTAAAATTCTTAAATTACCCTTGACCACCACAAAAACCCTTTACCCTAACACGGGCATTATGTATTGAGTCCATACCTATTGAGTCTGTCTCATGCATTTAGAGTCATCTTATAATGGAGGCCGACTCCCTAAGTTGAGCCATGCATTCATATGCATAAGAGGTGATCGTATAGTTACATCTTACTTGTAATTGCATCATCCATGTATCATCTCTCTTGACGCAAACCCCAAAATACTTATCCCTTAATTGAGTCGAATCCTAGTGTCCCATGTGAAAAGTCTTGAAGATTGTGCCTTTTTTAGGAGTTTGTCTGTTTCGGTTAGACGGCTTGGGAAGGTTAAGAAGGAAATCTCTACAACAACTATTGCCAATTTTTGAACTGGCATCCACTATGCCTTCTAGCTCTCCCTATAATCCTCTCCAAAAAATGGCAACTCATAAGCAGGTGGCCCAACTCCTAGCTAGAATCAATTATTTAGATAAGTCTTTAGGGGATATGAAAACCTGTCTAGGTAGAATCACGAGCATCCACTCCCCAAAAAATTCAATGCGGACAGTTAAAAGTATAGTCCAACAGTTCAACAATGGTAGACAATATTCTGACAAGCTGAAAGAGAAAACCATCTGCCCCGAGCAATTCTCTAATGAAGACATTTCAATGTTTATGTAAACGGATGATCTAATACATCATCTTCATAAATTTGGAGCCATCATGCACATCAAGGGGGGTAAATACTGGATTGTTCCTAGTATTCTTTCCTATGTCCTTGGACTTGATCTATCAAGAATGGTTCTACTCATTGAGGGACATTTATAGAAATTGAGGCAAGGGAAGAGATCATTAATGCATTCATGAATTAGTAAATACCTAACATGAAATAACCAATAACTATACAAGAGTTAGAGACTTTTTGATAAGGATACAATGAAGGGTTCATGACCTATTCGAACCGTTGGAAAAAGTTAGACTCACAAGTGGTCCCAAAGCCATTTGAAGAAGAAATTGGGAGATTTTTCTTCTTGAGCATCCTATCAAAGTAGAACCAGATGAGGCACTTGGGTCTCAAATCTTTCAAGCATTCCTATAGCATTGGCATCAATCTAGAAGGTGATCTGGCAAAGATTCATATCACCATAGAAGATGAAATTGAAATTGACTTCCTCCCTAAATCTAACGAAGTTGATATCCTTGAAGCTATAGCATCCTGAGATACTATCAACAGCAATGACTCTATCAACTTACTTACAAAGAAGGATGGTTCTGTAAGCAAGATGCCTTCTTTGATCTCCTCCAGGGGGGGTCTCATCACTAAGCAGGAAGATCATATTATAATATATTTAAATAATCAAAGTCCCATTACAACTTTGTCTATTCTAAACTAATAGTGTTAGGTTTAGACATGGCACAAGGATGGAGAAAGTCCCTAAAGATAGCAACCATAAGTGGCAATAAGGTGAAGATTGTCACCGATGAAGGCCCAAAAATGGATGAGGCAGAATCGTCGGAGTCTGAGTTTAGGTCTGTCGAGTCTGAATGCATAAAGTTCAGGGCCCTAGTGGTTACGCCACCAAAGGAAATCCCTGAAAAATCCCTTGATGTAACTGCATTTCTATTTCTACTTACTCCTCTTCTTCCACCCCAACCCCTACCACTAATTGCTTTGTCTCAAACGAATCTAATTTTTCAAATTATTAAAGCAATGGAAGAACACAAAAATAAGACTTCTATAATTGAAGAAACTAAAAAAACCAATATAGGTGAAGAACTAGAGAAGGAATTTGTGCAAATTGGGCTAATGTTATCCCTAGAAGAACGCAAAGAGCTAACATAATGGCTTAAAGAATTCATCAATGTCTTTATTTGAACTTACAGAGATATGTCAAGGATAGACAAAGACATTGCATAGCACATAATTCCAGTCCTCTCGGGATAACAAAAGATGTGTAGAATGAAACCTAACGTAATTCTGAAAATCGAATAGGAGGTCGAGAAATAGTTAGAAACCAAATTCATCAAAGTTGCAAACTACCTTAATTGGATTGCAAACATTATTCCCATTCCGAAAAAGAACGGCAAGGTTTAAATGTGTGTGGACTACTGAGATCTGAATCGGGCTCGCACTAGTAGAAAATCTCTCATTTACTTCAATATAATTGCTTTGACTTTACACAAAATGAAGCAATTGAGCACCAAATGTTTCGGTTCAGCCCAAAATCGCAGCATTTGAATAATTAATCTACGAGATTAGAATAAGTTCTTCAGTTTAGCCTATAACCGAAGCACGTATAGAACTTAATGCTTTGATTCAAGCAAGAACCCAAGCACTTGTAGAATTAATCAAGGGGATCAGAATTTAAGTCTTTGGTTTAGGAAAGAACTGAAGCATTAAGCTCCTAAGTGAATTATTTCTTTTGTATCTCCTAAGGGAATTCTTTCGATCGTATCTCTTTGTTATAACTCTTTAAATTCCCCAAATCCTCCTCCACACCTTCATTTTCTCTTTCCTGGGTTCCTTTCCTTGGCGATTCATCGATTTTCCTGATCCACCCTTTTTTTTAAAAAAAAAAATAGGGTTTTCTAAATTTGTATTGGTGTGGTTTTTTTTAGTAGAGGAGTGAGTGATGATGTGGCTGTTATGGAAGCTGTTGTGGAAGTAGCAATTTCGGTGGATGTGACAACGCCGAAGTTGATGGTTTCCGATGTATATGTCGGAGCTAGGGTTTGTCCCTCAAAAGATAATGATAGTGGAAAGCATTAAAATGGAGGAATGCGCCTCTTTAATTTGTCATAGAGGTGAATTTTGATGTGATTAGTTTAGAGCATGTTTGAGCTCAATCCAAATTGATCCATGGTTGTTGTTAGGGTTGGGGAGAATAGAAATGTCAAGTACTCTATAGTTAGCGTAGATTATTGGATATTTTGGTCACAATAGAAGAGAATTATGTTGTCAAACCGAGTAATAAATTGCTTTTAGGTGGGAAGAGTTGTGTTGCTTTTCCAAGTATACAGAACATATTATTATTGTTGTAAGATTCCCACCAATTGGTTTTGTTTATTGGTTTAAGTGTATTTCTTCTCTATATAGCTTGTTGTGTTTTGACCCTTTACTGAATCACAATTGAATGATTTCTTGCTTTATTTTGAAGCTTTGTCATATATGTTGGCAGTTCTTAATCCATTTCTATGAGCCCCAACCCCCCTCCCCCCCTCATAGTGTCCTCAATTTTATAGCTTTTGGACTCTACTTGTCTGATGTGTTGTGGCTTATTTCTTTCTGTTATGAATTTTTTAAGGGTTGTTCTAGTGCTCTTAGCTGCAAAGGTGATAAATATTATGTGCATATTGTGTGTTTGAAAGGTATCTCAATTCTCAATTTGTAGATTTTCCTTAAGTGTAAACTTTTTACTGGAATAGCACCGTTTAGAGCCAGAGAGGCCAAGAGGACACCTTAAGTTCTGTCTGAATCTTGTTCAATTTTGTGGCTTGATATATAAAGTGAAAATGTATGCAATCAATTTATTCATCTTCTATTGGAATTCAAATAGAATTGTTTCTTGATGTCAAGTTGCGTATGGAATCATGTGGTTACATCTAGTGGACTAAAACCTTATTGTTCTAACTGACACCAAATGTTTTTTTTTTTTTTTGTTTTCTTTTCCTCATCTCTAGACCCCGTTGACTGTGGAATACAGGGTTGAATGTTTTATATAATTCAAATGCTTGTACATTTTAAGGGTGTTGATACTTGTTACAGAACTAGGTAACAGACAAGAAGACTAACTAGACATTGACTAGAGATGAGGAATTCAACTTCAGAGCAGCTCACTATGCTGATCTTCATGGCCTTTTACTAAGCTCATTTCCTTCGAAAATATTCTTATGGGGTCATCAATTTATGTCATTCTGCATGTCTGATGACAAGAACACTGTCATTTTAAAGGCTATAGTACTCCAATCTGGTGAAATCTTTGAAATCCTTGGTAACACACTTGGCCTCGTTCTTAGAAAAATAAACTAATGCCTTCCTAGTATGCTTTCTATTTGTTTATATAGAAAAATAAACTAATGACAGTATTTAACTTCATGCGTGGTCTCTGTTGCTTTATTGAATAATATATAGTAACTTTATGGCTAGTAACAATGTAAAAACATGGGAACCAATACATTTTGTGTTTTTTGGTATCTAGATTCCTACTTATCCAGATTACATCTCTGTTGGTAACAATGTCACTGTTGGTTTTTTTTGGGATCTAGCTTTCAACTGGAGCTATAAGAATGAAGATTATATCCAGATCTTCTAAATATCCGGAATATTTTAGTAAGAGTACTTTGAAGGGTAAGGGGATGGTATGTAGAGGCCAGTTTCAGCAACTGCTGAATTTAAGTGCCAGATCACTATGAAGGATATCGCAGAGCCTACATCAACCTCTAATCCACCATCTAATACGAGTCATACATCTCCTAGTCCATCTAATTGTGGTTTTGCTGCTTCTGCTAGTTGTGAATCTATGAATGGTGTGATGGATTTTAGGGAGTGGATGAGACAAAGGTAGAACAAATTGCATAAAGTTGAGATTCTTTATACTTTTTGGCAGATTTTGGATCTAGTGTATTCACTTCACTCAAATGGCAAGGTCTTGGAGACTTACGCCCATCTTACTTTAAGTTGTCTTTTCTGGAATATCATACTATCACCTGAACCTGTGCATCACCATCATATCTTTTTATCATGATCTTGTTTGAGAACCCAACATTCTGAATCATATAAGAGAGGTTAATGTATGAAAATAATCTTCTAAACTTTATCTTTTCTCTCCTGTCCAGTAATGTTATTGTTTAAACTTTTGATATAGTTACTTAAGTGCACCAGGATGCATGACTTGTGGGACACATAATCCTTATCAAGTTAAGATTTAGAGCTGCTCACATATGACGTAGAATAAATGTGTTGAAATGGGTTCATTCAAGAAATATTTTATGATTGTACTTATAGATTCGGGATCTATAATTATGTTGTGCAATTTGCAATCCCAGGAGGAACCCCTTTATTCAAGAGCACAGGGTTTGCTTTTAGAACAATTAAATAGATAAAATTTACTGATGTAAAAACTAGTGAGAGAACACTAGAATTCACTAGGACAAATGGATCTCAAATTGGACAGAAATTGTGTTTTGATTTATATGATGAAATGCGTAGGCTTTAAGTGTGAATTATGCACGAAAATAGGCTAGGAAAGGTATGTAATTTCGTGGATAATATGGACTAAAAGATTAATGTGTTCAGGTTTTTAAAAGGAGAAGAAATGATGTGGTTTTAACAAGAAAATGGACAGAAGTTTGTGTGGGATTTTAGAAATGAAAATGGACAGATTTTGATAGAAAGTAGAAGAGAAAAGAAAGGTTAGGAAATAGGGAACACTCACCTATACTCCTAGGATATGTAAAGAAGGAACACTCACTTCTTTACTAGATGCAAATCTCTCAACAAGGAACACTCAACTTGTGGATTGATTTACTGAAATTTGGATGGAAGGAACACTCAACTTCACACTCAAATTCTTCAAGGTAAAACTTGGAAAAACACAAGCACCTCAAGACATGATATTGCAAGTAAAGATATCAAGATTTAAACTTCATTTATTCATTCATTTATTCGAAACACAAACATACATCTCCTATTTATAGTGGACAAAACCCTAGTAACTCCCCTTTTAAATTTGTCCAAAAGGTCAAAATAAACTATCCAAAAATGTGTGAGAGTTTTAAGGAATTAATCCTTAATTCATGCTAATAACTTAAGGAGAACTTCCATGCACCAATGTCTTCTTTCCCATCATTAAACATGCCATTTAGACTAGGAAAATCAGCAAATATCCCTCCTTTAATGCCTTGGACGCACCTAATCAAGAACCCATCCAAAACCTCCCATAATTCCATGTTATTCCCTTATTTATGTCCAAAAGAATCAGCTCAATCAACCCCCTTGCCATAAAAACGCCCAACATTAAGGAACAAATCAATTAACTAAATTAAATCCCTTAATTTAAGGGATTCAAATCTCTTAATTGATTTTGAGAAGAAAATCAGAAAATCTGATTTATTTCCATCCCATTTTCGACCATATTAAAAAGAATATCTTAAGATATGCAAATCTAATCATAACTTCCTTAAATCAAGCTAAAATTAAATCAGATAAATCTTTCCCAAATCCCCTAATTTATGGCTTCAATCTACCTATAATTCTCACCAAAAATGCCATCTATTTAAAGGGAATAAAATAAGTCCAAATCTTTCCTTAACTCATGCAAGAATCAAATCAGTCAAGATCTTTCCTTAATTCATGCAAGAATCAAATCTGATTTTTCCAACCCATATCTTTCCCTTATCTCCATGCCTATTTTAGCAACTAAATCTCCCCAATTAACACTTAATTGGACGAAATTTAATCTCCCTAAATCCCCCTAATGGTCCCTCATCCAAATCTGGCCAGCTTACTTTCATTTCCACGCAAATTCCAACTTAGCATATCACCTCCAATGAAAAAACGTCCCTACTTATTCCTAATTGCCCCTTGATCATGCCATGCATAAAATAGCAACAAATCTTCCCATTTAAATGCCATTCCACCTCAACAAACCCATCAAATCCACACGCCAATCTGACTTTGTTTAACCAATTATTACCCAACTCCTTTAACTAACTAACTAACTACCTTTAATTAATTAACTAGTTTAAGACCAGATTAATTAATTAAAATAAGCAAATATTTTTTTTATTTATTTTACACAAAATTCCTTCAACGCCTTATTCTAGTTTCCTAAGGTGAAAAGACTAGAATACCCTTGCATTAGTAATCAACGGTCCATGCAACCAAAAATGGACCACCCCATTTTTCCTCAAAGGATTTAGCTAAAAAGATCTCCTTTATGGCGCCATTAGCATTAGATGAAAAATCGGAATTCCCATCACTTATTACCAATGAAGTCCACAATGGTTCAGATGAAAAATCGACTATTTTGGATTTTACATCATTTACCCCCTTGGCTTGATCCATACTTTTTTTTAACTTGGTCAAAAGTGCATTCTATTGGGCATTTTAGACCTGCTCACTTAAATAAGCAAATCTAGATTTTTCCTTTTTAAGGATACATGAACACATTTTTCTGAATTATTTTTCCTTGTCTTCTTTTGTCATTAATGCGGTTTTGCTATGTTAACTTTTAACATGATAAAAGACATAGCTAATGAGTTGGTTTCTGCCTTATCTTCCACGTAACTTTTTATCAAAAAACCCTAAGGAAGTTGGGTTTTGTCTGTGGCTACTTCACCCTAAACCTTCACTACTAAGAATGATTACTACATGATGAAAGTGTACATTATGGAATATAATGGGAAATAGGATATGTGAATATTGTAAATAATTGCAAAATTTTGTAGAGTTTAATTTCAATCAATCTTGTAATAGATTCTTAGTTTGTATGTACATTGAATCTATTATTAATGAAATATTAAACTCTTTTGTTCTAATCTTATTAATTAATTATTCATAAGTTTTAAATATTATATATTTTACTATTTATTTTTTTAAATTAACTAAATTCATTATTTGCTTTGGTTTCAAGAAAAATCAAAGCACTTGGTATATTAAGTGTTTTGGTTTTGCTTGGAACCGAAGCAAATAATAGATATATTGGAGATAATTTGATGGTTAACAAGAATTCATTTCTTCGGTTATTTGTGAAACCTAAGCACTTATTGGTCCAAGTGCTTTGGTTCCTAAACCGAAGCAATTGGAGCATTTTATATGTGTTTTGCTTATCAACCGAAGCAATTGAACCATTTTCTACTAGTGATAGTCCTAAAGATGGGTTTTCCCTATCCTATATCAACATTCTGGTTGATAAGACTTCTAATCATGCCTTGCTCTCGTTCATGGACAGGTACGTAGGCTACAACCAGATCGGCATGGGTGAAGAGGATATGGGAAAAACAACCCTCATAACTCAATGGGGCACTTATTGCTATAAGGTCATGTCGTTTGGCCTCAAAAACGTCGGTGCCACCTACCAAAGAACAACAACAACACTAGTCCATGACATGATGCATAAAGAGGTGGAAGTGTAGGTTGATGACATGATAGTCAAATCCAGTGATCATTAGGGGCATTGCATAGCCCTCCAAAAATTCTTTGAACAACTTAGATAGTTAAATATGAGGCTGAATCCTCAAAAATGTGCATTTGGCGTCACATTTGGTAAATTCTTGGAGGTACGTCATCAGTTCTTGAGGCATTGAGGTCAACCTTAGTAAAATCAAAGCTCTCCTAGAGATGGCACAACCGCGGAGTAATAAGGAGATTTGTGGCTTCCTAGGCCACCTCCAGTACATTAGTAGGTTCATATCTAAACTGACAATGATATGCGAGATAATGTTCCAAAAATTGAAAAAGGACACTCCTAAGGTTTGAGATGAAAACTGTTAGAAAACTTTTAATCAGATTAAAAGATATCTCCTTAATCCACCCATGCTTTCGCAACATTTTCGGGAATTCCTCTTCGCCTATACCTCATAGTCATCAACTTAGAGGTCGAGGCTATGCTTGCTTAAGAAGTATAGGGAAAACAAATGCAATCTCCTACATCAGCAAAAAGCTCCTCGAGTAGGAAGCCAGACACACATACCTTGAGAGACTCAATGTTGCATTGGTTTAGGCTACCAAGAAGCTTAGGAACTATATGCTCTCATACATGGTATATACTGTGTCGAAAATGGATCCTCTCAAATATCTATTTAAGAAGCCCACTCTCAATGGACACCTTCTGAGATGGCTAGTCCTACTAGAAGAGTTCAATCACAATTACGTCTCGCAAAAGGAAATCAAAGGATTCGCAGTCTCAGATTTCTTAGCTAAATCACCAACAGAAGATTCCGAGGGAAAAATATAGTCTCTCAGACGAAGATCTCCTGGTAATAGAAAACGACAGCTAGTCATTATATTTTGTTGGTCCTCCCAATCAGAAAGGATGTGGTGCGAGGATACTCCCGATATCTCCAAAAGAAGAGCACTCCTTTGTCAGTCAAGCTAGACTTTGAGGCCACCAATAATGTTGCTGAATACGAAGCATGCATTCTGGTCTACAAGCAACAATATCCCTAGACATTTAGAAGCTTTGAGTTTATGGTGATTCCTCCTTAATAATCAATCAAATATTCGAAAAATGAAAAGTTCGCAGTGAAAGTCTTACTCCTTACCAGGCTTATCTTGAACAATTGGCCAAGCAGATCCCAAAAATTGAATTTACTTATCTTTCTATAGATGAGAATCAATTCGCTAATGCACTAGCTTAACTAGTATCAATGGTCAATATTCTATCAAATTTGACTGAATTGTCCCTCGCCATAGAGAGGAGGTCTGAAGCGGAATATGTCAATGTTCTGGATGCTGATGCAGAGGAAGTTGAACCCTGGTATATCGATATTCTAAGATGCATACAACAAAAGAGTACCCTCTAAACTCCTCTAAAAGAGATCAGAGTTCCTTAAGGCTCTTGGCAACTCAGTTTATCGCTTAGGGCGATCAACTCTACAAGAGCACACCTAAGGGCATCCATCTTAATTGTATAAACAAATAGGAAGCTAGCACTGTAATGTCTCAAGTCCATAACGGTGTGTATGGAACACACATAAGAGGCCATATGCTAGCTAAGAAAATAGCGCGACTTTGGTACTTTGGACAACCATGGAAGGTGATTGTGCTTGATACATAGTAAAATGCGTAACTTTCCAGAAGTGCGCAAACCTTTAGCATATCCCTAATTTATTCCTCAACTTGATTTCATCACCTTGGCCCTTGTCAGTATGGGCATTGACATTAGTTATTAGTCAAAAAACTCATCTAGGCATAGGGGGGTCATGAGTTCATCTTGGTCACAGTTGACTACTTCACAAAACGGGTTGAGGCTAAATCATACAAGTACTTGGGTTCCAAGAAAGTGGCTCAATTCTTAGAGGAGAACATCATTTGCAGATATAGTGTGCCTCATGAGATCATAAGCGACCAAGGAATCCACTTTCAGGTCGAATGCGCAGATATGCTGGCTAAATACAAAGTCCTACACCATCGCTTGTCTCTATATACACCGCAGACGAATGGAGCATTTAGGAAGAAACCAAAAACATCAAGGTCATTATCCAAAAAATGACCAAAAATTACAAAGACTGACCGCTAAAACTATACTTTTCTCTATGGGGCTACAAAACGTCTATTAGTACACCAACAGGCATGACCCCATATTCTCTAGTATACGGGATGGAAGTAGTCTACCTCGTTGAACTTCCTTAATTAGGGATCATTATTGAAAGAAAATTACCCGAAGATGATTGGGTTAAAGCCAAGTATGATAATTTGATCCTATTAGACAAAAAAATAACTCTAGGTCGCCCATCACGTTCAACACTATAAAAAAAGGATCGCAAAGCACTTCAACTATAAGGTCTGCACTCAATTCAATAAAGAGGGAGACCTAGTGCTCAAAGCACTACAAATTATAGTAATGGATGCAAGGGGAAAATTCAGACCGAATTGGGCTGGACCCTATATCGTAAAAAAGATCCTATCGAAAGGAGCCGTGAAATTAGCAAACATGGACAACAATGAGTTTTGTTCACTAACAAACCTCGATCAGCAGAAGAAATATATCTCTTGAGCACCGTTCCATTCTTAGAGCTACGTTTTGGCCTGATTTCCATGGTGGATATGTAAGCAACCTTACTAGAGGCCCAACCATAATCATGCATTTTGAAACCTAAAGAAAAACCTTTGAATAACACCTTAACCATGTGTTTTGAAATCTTAAAAGAAATTTTTGAGTTTTAAATCTGATAGAAATATCAGAAATACAATTGTGTCAATATAAATCAAAGCCTTAATTCCATTTAAAAAAGAAGCAAAGGTTACATAAAATCCTATATTTATGGCCTAAATGCCTTCTTAAAAGCTTAAATAAAGAAAAGTCTATTTCTAACGAGACAAAGCATGAAGTGACCTTTTTAGCCTAATCACAAAGCCTTTCTTTTCTATTTACAAGCCTTACTTTTCCCCTAATCCTATCTACTTGCCTAACCTATTATAAACCAATTTCACCTTCTTGTCTAATTGGTCCTTTGGTTGCACGACTCCCACACCCAAGCGATTCTGAACCGTTGGGGGCTTAGGCTTCAACATTTGGTCTTGGATAGGTCTAGGGGAAGAATCATGCATTGTGACTTCTCCCCTGTTCACCCACATCTAAATCAAACAACTCTTGGAGAGTATAGTTATTTGAGGAGGATCATGCAAATACCACATTGGTTTTGCTCTCCAATATAACTCCCAAAGCTTGACCCGCTCTTACTTAAGAGGTATGCTCTTAGGTTGTTCCATCTCGTGGTCCAAAACCACTTACCTCTCCCTAAATTTCCTCAAGATCCAGGCCAAAGTATAAAAAGACAACACTAAGATACTTGGAACCCTCACAATGCACCCCTTCTTGATGCCGATCATTTCAACAACCTTCCACCACGTGACAATTCACTTTATAATGAAGTCTCCCTTGGAAAAATAGGCTTCTAAAGTCTCCAAGGTCATGTGGTCAGGGAGTTTCCTATGCAAGCTGTTGAGTCCCTCAGGTTCTGATTGATAGTTTGATAGTTTTGAATGATGACAAACAGCTAAGGGAAACAGGTCTTTGAAAGTGTTCAATACTGTTTCCCTAGATGAGTTATTACTTATATGAGATATCAGTTGAACTAACTTATCTTTATACAGGGAACAACTAGATGATAAATGAGTTATGCATCTAAGTTGATTTCTAAGTTTGGAAGCTTGAAAGAACTTTTGATCTACTTAAAGGAAGGTCCTTGGTCAGCAATTAAGTTCATTCATGGAAGCTTTCAAAACTTGACGAATGCATGAAGAAAGACTACACTCGAAGAGTTATTTAGGATCTTCATGTAAATGCTCCGTAGTACAACTTATATAATTGAGAATATAAAGTGCTTTTAGTATATTAAATATCGTTATGAAATTTGGTACAAGGATTGGAACAAATTTCATAACATATTCAGTTCAGGGAACCAGGTCAGGGAACCAGGTTAACTGAACAGATTATTCAAGCTGCGGTTTTTACAAAGATTTTATAAAAAAGGATATTTTCCGAAATATATGGTTTTAAGATATATTTAAGCAGCTAAAAGATAAGATGAGGTTTTGGTGAGCTAAAAACCGGGAAGTATCTTATCCTAAGATGATCTTATCTTATGATCAAATCATTTAGGATAAATACTTATCCTAAAATCGTATGTATATCTTATATGCATGATTTAAGGATCGTATGTATATCTTATACGTATGAGGGTTTAGCTGACTAACCTATAAATACATCTTGATCTGAATAATCAACATATAGCTCTTACGCAATTTTCACAGAGTTTGATCTTTGAGAGCTAAAAGCACTAGTTCAATTATTGAGTGATACACAAGAGCATAATAGCGTTTAATGTTTTTCTCTATCTGACTTTTGAGAGTTAAATTATTAAGAGAGATCTTGATATTGTATTCAGTCTTTAACAAAGGGGTTGAAGACTTGGTGAGTGTTTGTGAGCTCAAACACACTAGGAACTTACGAGGGTAAGTTCAAAGCACATTCAGAGTTGAGTGTGGGGTTACTGGTTCCCGGAGTAGGGAAACAGTAGAGTGAATTGTATCTTTATTTTTCGGAGTAGATTAATAAAGTACATAGGGTAGGAGGACGTAGGCCAGAGTTGGCTGAACCTCGTTAAGTTTGTGGTGTTCTTTATTGTCTGGTTTTATTCCGCTGCATAAGGGAACCAGCACAACTGGTTCCTTACACATAATCCGAAAAGAAGCAAAAATTGCCAACGATTACTTAACACTCAATTCACCCCCCCCTCTTGAGTGCCCATTAAACCTTCAATTGGTATCAGAGCCTAAGCTTCTCGAAAGAGTAACATCTAGAGGAGTTAAGAATGAGTACTCAAGAATTAAGTGCAATCGGTCATGACAACAAGACACCAAAGTTTAATGGAAATAATTATGCCTGGTGGAAGAATAGAATCCAGAATTTACTTTTGTCATAATAGACTAATAGTGATTCAAGACTAGGTCGCCCATTCTTCTTGATTACTGAGTTACATATTAACAATAAGTCTAAACAAAACATAAATTCAAAAACTTGTATACTATAATGGAACAAGAACAAGTTTAAAGAAGAAGAAGGGGTAAGGTTTGAAGGGTTTAGTACAAAGACAATCGTGCAGTTTGGGACTTTGGGGTTTTAGAGGAGCATAGGGTTTGTGGGAGTTGTCTATCGCAAAAAGGATCCTGCACCCGGGTGCACGATGCGCATCGTGCACCCGGAATCATTTCACTGACCATTTAGTAAAGCTCACTGAACATTTCCCCTATTTCAATGATCATTTACAAAACTTCACTGACCATTTGCCCAACGAACATATCCTTCATTTCAATGACCATTTCTCCAATGAACATGTCTTTCATTTCAATGACCATTTACTAAATCTCAGTGAACATTTGCTTACTGAACATTTGATAAATTTCACTGAACATCTAATTAAATCTACTAAATTGTATTCATTTTAAACTGGGTGCATGATGCGCATCATGCACCCGGGTGCAGGGTCCAAGCGCTGGTTGTCTATGGTGTCAATGTGTCACTATCACTAAGCCATTAAAGTCCTTTTCAGTCTTCGCCTCTTCTGTATCATGTATCACCGATTCACCGTATCATGCCGTGAAACATTACAATTTAAAAATCAATTTATATACTTATATCATTAAACTATATCATTCACCGTACATGTCGTAAATCTAGTAATGCAAACACTGCAATCAGAAATTGCACTAACAACCCACAGTCTCACAGGCCACAACAAGTCACAAATTTCATTTAAAAAGAAAAAATAAGAATGAAATATACCTGGAGAGAGTTCGACAATATACCATGAGGCTTGAATGTTGATGGGGATATAGGAATTAGGAGAGTGTTCGGCAAACTGGCAGTACTTGTCTTTGAGATTTATTTGTTGAAATTGAATGTTGATGAGGATATAGGAATTGAGAAAAAATGGGAGATGTAAACTTAGATCTATCTTATAAAAAATGTATTACAGTTAATGTTACCAGTTTGGTAACCGTAACAGTTAGTTCTTAATAGTTTGGTAAAATAACCGTTAATATGAACCAGTTATACATGAGTAACGGTTACAATTAATGGTTACGGATTTTTTGTACACCCCTATTTATAAGTATAATTGGGACTTATCAAATTCCCCCAAACTTAAAGAATGATTGTCCTCAAGCGTTCATGAAAAAAATGAGAGAAATGAGATAACACCCTCTCAGGAAGTACGATATGCCTCAATTTTATAAAACTAAAAGTAAAAACATGATTCGAAAGAAATAAGCACGTATCACTAGTAGAAAGTTAACAATTTGCGACGGTGGTTTTAGTATTATATGTGGCGTAATTAGGCTAGCAACAACTAAGATGATAACAAATGAGTATTATAATTTACGGCGAAAAAAATACGTCGCAAAACAGTACATAATATGCGGCGATTCTAGGGAAATACGCTGCAAATTAATGCTAGAAGAGACAATAAAATGCAATGGGTTTATGGATAATACTCCACATATCAATGAAATTAAATGTTGTGGGTCTATGGTTAATACATCGCAAATTAATTAGTTGAAGCATTTAAATGCGACGGGTAAAGCTTAGATTTGTCGCATATTAATAAGGTTTTTTTAACCTAAATTCTGGTTCCTTCTACGCCAAATCATTGCAATATACCAAAACCCGTTATACATTGCAATTACCAACCATTTATACATATTGCAAACAAAAGGTATACAATATGATGTTTGGAATTTATCTATACACTAATAGGGTCATAAATCACCCATTAAAGGAAATCAAAACTATGACACAATAAACAAAATGTAAAAATATATGCAATATTAGAAGTCATGATAATACCTAAAGGTAAGATGATCTAAAAAAATTATCAGTGGAGGAAAGTCCCTGTAACAGCCTGATAATTCCCATTTTCCGAAAACCAAACCTTTAGGAAACTACCGGTGTGCTACCGCCACGTGTTCAAACGTTAAAGTTATAAAATAGAGTTTTGCAGCGGAAAACCAAAAGACTTTTTGAAATAACATTAAACATAAAACAAACTCATAACATACTAAAGTGGAACCACTACGGCCCTTACTGTAATGTACCAAATAACGTCCACCTCTAATCCAAATCCAACAGTTTGAAACTAAGTCAAACAAACATAATTTATTTTGAAATGTAAATTAAAATAACGTTCCTCTCAACCCGCTCATGCATGAATGCTCATTTAGATACTTATTAATAATCTGCTCCCTAATAATACAAATGTAAGTATTGGATCATCACAGTGTCATTTATAGGCAAAAATCATGACAAAAAACACACAAAGCACGTAATCAGCAAGCTGAGTACATACATATTACAAAGTATAACAGTTGAACTAATAATTAAATGAGAATAATTATAAAATGTAAGAACGTATCACACAACATTTTACTCAACTGATACGATAAATTAATTAATGACTTGGATTAAGCAATAGGCTAGGTTGTCTCCCCCATGTCCTGATTAGGACAACAAATAAATAAATAACCCATGCACTCCCGTAAGAGAGCATCAAAATATAGTATAAAAATCCATATGGTAAACTGATGTGCTCATTTTAGAGCACGTTTACAACCTCATTTTAGTGTCGAGTCTCGTGCTTTTATATTGGTTTTATGCACGTTACATTCAATTTTACCTTGATCTTGTCCTCGACCTGCTTTTAGGTCATTTCAGGTGATCTCGATGATTTCGAGGTAAAATGAGACGTGTTCGAGGCTTTGACACTTCTATCAAGAGTTTGGATGCGCGTATCATAGCTTGGGCATGCGTTCCAAGTCACTCTCGAAGATCCCATAAACTCTAGAAGCCACTAGGCACTTCAAAGGAACTGTTCAGCAAGGTTTAGGTTCAGATTCGACCGAATCTGACATCCATTCGGTCGAATGGAAGACAGGGATTCAAGTACATAAATCAAGCTTCGGGAATAGCCGAATGAAGACTCATTCGGCCGAATCAAGACCCATTCGGCCAAATGGTTCCACTCATTCGGCCGAATGATGGACAGATCACACAAATGCCAAGCTTCTGTTTTAGGCGAATGGCCACCCATTCGGCCGAATGGCCTTCTTTCCCGCAGACTTTGGTTCTTTCTTTAGTCGGCGCTCGAGGGTTTTTCCTAGGGTTTTACTCCTTTTGTCCCTAGGGTATAAATACCCTCTTTCTTTGTACATAACCTTATGCCTACTTTGAGAGCTCTTGTGCCTCAACCTAGAACATCACTTTAAAGCTTTTCATTTCTTTCATGCATTAGTCTAGATTTACAGCTTTCGTTGTTCTCGTTTTCAAGCTTTGTATTTCGGATTTGGTTTCTCTTTCGTTCAAGCAGTTTCATTTATGTAAGGTATTGTTTCTTTCTGTTATAGTTCTTTTAATGCTTTCAAGTATTGTTTTTCTTAATTTTATTCCTCTAGCTATTATCGTTGTTTCGTTTACAATTTTGATAGAGTAGTTGTTGGTTTAGTTATAATTCTTAGTTTTTCATTCTCTTGTTCATTGCATTCAATTCGTTCTTGCTTTCAATCATGTCCTTTATCATTTTGTATGCCCTAGTCATTATTACTATGTGTGAGTAGTCTTCTTAGGGGTTTGATTGGTGAAACCCTAGGTTAGCTTGTTCTTCATGCGTAGAGTTAGGATTTGAGATTGTTAATGATAGATTGACTGATATTCGATGGGAATCTTGTCCTGCCACCCCTTTGGAGACATAGGGCGATTATAGGTTGTTCGTGTGATTTATAGGGTCACAAACTTCCTCTTGTCATCTTGAGTGTCATGATTCATTGTTGACTGATTTCTCCTAATTTAGCGTATTGATAGTTTGATTGTCCTTCCTAGGGTGGAACTAATCTATCCCCGTTTTTCCTTCATAGCATAACATCATTTAAGTTCTTGCTTTCCTTTTCTGTTATTAGTATAATTCTTTCAAATTCCATATAAACCCTTTGCACCAAGTCTAGAAACTATCGCCCCTGTCCTTGTGGTTCGATCCCCGACTTACCACTACACTAGTTGTAGTAGTATTAGGGTGTTTATAAATTTAGTTTGCATAACTATTCTTTTAGTCAAACGACCTAAAAGAACGGTTATCAAAGTGGCGTCGTTGCCGGGGACAAGGTGTAGTGTTTAGATTATAGCCTTGGTGTAATTTATTTTTGTTTTATATATTTTATTGTCTTTTAATCTGCTTGTCAGTGCTTTCATTTGGTTTCTAGTGTTGTTTGCATACCCTATAGCACAAGTCGATCAAACCAACAACTAGAACCATACGACCCCGAGGTTCAACGCAGCAAACGGAGAATTCCAACCCAAACCTCATCGCAACCAAATACCTCAAACCACCCTACACCACCAATGGACGAAAACCACCAACTATTTGGTCAATTTGGGATGCCTGGTTCTCAAGAATTTCAAGGAGGTGTAGTGTTACCCATAGCCCCAAACCCTTATCACATACATCCTCAATTCACCCGGATAGTGAAAGAGACCCCTTTTTGCGGTTTGAGAAATGAATGCCCTCTCCAACACTTGGAGGCATTCTCAGATATTTGCGGTCTCATACCTCCATGCCCCAATTGCCCGGATTATGTACGGATGTATTTATTTCATTTGAGCTTATCTGGTGATGCTCGGGATTGGTATAAATGCTTAGAGCCTAACTCAATAGTTAATTGGGCTCAATTAAAGACGGAATTTCTAGAAAGGTTCTATCCCACAGTTCGAATGCAGGATTGGCGTAAGAAAATTGCGTCATTCACTCAAGAGGATGATGAGAACCTTAGTGCCACTTGGAGTCGGTTTAAGAGAATGATAAGAGCATGCCCCCATCATGAGTACGGGGAGAACCATCTCAATACATTCTTCTATGATGGTCTAAATGACTCCACCAAGGCACTCCTAGACTCGGCTGTTGGTGGCCAACTTTCGAAAGTCCCATGCAATCAAGTGAGGGCTAAGATTGAGGAGGTTGCTAAAAATAGCTCTTGGGGAGGATCAAGGGGTAGTGGATTACCGAGAGGAGGGATGGATTCAAGCAACTTGGACACAATTACTTCAAAAATCGAGGCTATCATGGATAAGAAGTTGTCCAAGTTCAAATACGCCCAAGGTAGCTCCAATGTATCATTGGTTAAAGAGACGCCCTTTTCATGTAGAATCTGTGGGGGCACCAATCATGATACATCATATTGTGGGGGTGCAAATTCTGAGCACATAGCGGCTGTTAACTACAGGGGTATAACCAAGAAGGAACCCCAATCATTAACTATGATGGATACGGGTACAATCCCGACTATATGGCAGCTGTGGGATATGGTGGTCAAAACCAAGGGTTTTCTCAGCAAGGTCCTTACAATAACCAACCCTTTAGACCTACCTTCAATTCCAATTCTAGCCAAGGAAACTCCTCCCAAGGTATAATTCCAACAATCAAGCGAATGGGAGTTTTCCTACGCCGAATGGGAATAGGCCATACCCTCCAATGCCAAGACCCAACACCAACCTACCCTATCCATCTATACAGCCTCAACCAAACCCGCCTCCAACTAATGAATTGCTTTCCACCCAAGTGAACTCCCTTGCGCAGCAAAACCAAACCCTCTCGCACATCAACCAAACTTTGATGAATCAAATGCAACAACTTCAGGCGCAGCAGAAGTTGTTTGAATCACAGCTTGCGCAGATGGCTAGTCCACCCCCACCATTTCCATTTCCTTCTCACCCCCAACAAAACCCATCCACCCAGCCTCCACCACAAAACTCTCCTGACTCTAACCCTAAGCATCACACTTGTAAGGCGATCTTCCTAGGATCTGGAACCTCACATCCTTCTCTAGCTGTAGCCAATGGAGATGATTTAGGGGAAGATCCCCCAAAGAGTAGTGGTTTTCTAAGAGAAAATGAGCACAAGGAGAACCTTGAGGGAAGAGACGAAAAGGAGGGTGGTGAAGAAATTGAGGGGCACAATGTCAAAATCAATGGGTATGAGGGGAAGAAGAACGACGAAGATGAGAGATGGAGGGAGATACAGGAAAGGAGGAAACTCGAGCGTCAACATGCTCCGCCTCTACCTTTTCCTTACAAAAAGGTAGAGAAGCAACTTTAAGAAAAGTTTCTTAAATTCCTAGAGCATATGCGGCAGCTTGAAATGAAAATACCATTCCTAGAGGCCATGGAGCAAATGCCGCAATATGCTACGTATCTGAAAACCCTCCTAAGGAACAAGAGAAAGCTTGAGGGCAAAGTGATTAGTTTGCCAGAGCAAGTAAGTGCCATCATTCAGGGCACGTGGGCAAAGAAAGAAAAAGCTAGGGGACCCTTTGTGCTCCCAGTCACCCTTGGAAAACTCAATTCTAAGGGAGCACTTGCTGACCTTGGGGCCTCCATTAGCCTAATGCCGATGTCCATCGCCAAGAAACTCACTTTCGACCTCAAACCATCACAGAAAACAATTTAGTTGGCCGATCGTAGTATAAAAGTGCCATGTGGGGAGTTTGAGGACCTTCTGATCCAAGTAGGGAACATAGTAGTACCACATGTGACTTCGTGGTGCTTGATATGGCCAAGGATCCTTATACTCCTCTCATCTTAGGGAGGGATGCTTTGAAAACTTTGGGTGCCCTGATCGACTGTGAATCAGAAACTATAACCGTCAGGGTAGCCCAAGAGAAGGTCGTGTTTGCCTTTTCTATGTCTTCAATGGAACCCATGGTCGAGTGGATTTGTTCCTTTGGGGTGGTCGAGAAAGACGCTGCGAAAGAAGTCGAGAGGTGTAGTGTTTCTATTGCTCCAATAATAGTTGAGGTGTCGGATGAGGAGGACGCGCAAAAGCGTCTTAGTTTTGGGGTTGCAAATGGAATTGCTCCGCCAATGGAGACGTATTATAAATCTGAGGGAACTGATGAACCAGCCCGTAAATGGAAAAGGGCTAGAAAAAGGAAAAAAAGACTGATGGCTCCACCCTGGCTTGGGGGAGCCTTGCATTCTAACCCACCTCCAGATGACCCTGGTTCTCCATTGCTTACTTCCGCCACTGCGGCTCGATGGAGAGTTTTGACTCCCCACGCTGGAGGTGATGGTGATGCTAGGAGTGAATCCACTCCTACGGCAGGTATAATTTCTTTTTTTTCTTTTTCTGTATAAATTTGTGCCTAAATGTGTCGAACTTATCGACGTTAAACAAAAGTACTTACGGGAGGTAACCCGGTGTTTTTTTTTTGTTTATTTGTATAGCAACAGCTTCCATAATGCTGATCTTTCTCCCTTTTGTTTCTTCTCTCCCAAGTGTCGGGACGGCTCTTGAGCTAGCTTGGGGGAGGGTCCGTGTGTTTTCAAAACTTCGAAAGATCAGCATTATTGAAACTATTACCTTGTTTTTTTTATTTTAGTTTTTCTTTGCATGTCTAGGTGTGTTAAGATTAATGTGCTTGAGTTGTGAAACTGACATGCTAGCTCCTGACGTGTACATTATAGTGGTCTTATGCATACTCATGCTTTTCCTAGCCTTGTGCCTGTTTTGGGACCGAATAATTGATTGTTTTCCGCCTGACTTGGGGGATCTGGTCCTGCTTGGTTTGCGGCTTGGATGACTACCTTTTGAGGCACATTTCGACTAGTCTAGTGAGGATTGAGCCTTCTAGGACTTCATTATGAGTCCTATGTTATTAAGTGCTAGTTAGAGAGTCTAAGTATTGTGTCTGTTCTCCTCCAACATAGTCTTCTTTTCTAAAGGCCAGGGATGATAACACGTTTGTAGTTACAGCTACATGGCCAAATTGCCTACCATGAATATTGATTGACTTTAGGATAAGCTAATTTTGTGCCTTTACTTTTTCTTCGTAGCTACATCACCTAACTCCACATGAGCCAAATATTCCCTCTTCTTACCTAGAGGATAGTCAAGTGATTACAGTGAAGTGGTGCCCATTGCATTGTGGTGAAAGATTTTGGTTGGAAAAATCATTGTCGTATGATATGACTCTTTACATTACTCTTAGTTTATTTCAGAAGCATTTTCTCAAAAACAAAAAGAAAGAAAAAAGAAAGAAAAAGAAAAAGAAAAGAAAAAAAAATAGAAAAAGAAAAATTCGAGAATAAAGTTGGTGTAATGAGCTCATTTATGCGTATCCAGAGAATTTTGGGAAGTGGCATGGTTTTCGAAAGTCGTAGCCATCCTTGGTTTGATTACCTTGGATTGCTTACTATCCTCTATTTTTGAACTCCACATCCTCAAATTTCACCCTACCTTGATCCCAGCCTACATTGCAACCGTTTCCAAACCTGTTCGACTTGGCCTGATTAGCAAGTTCTGTGCTGGAGAGTAGATAGGATACAATCCCTAAGATTTCTCCTTGATTGAGTGTTTAATTCCCAACTTATCTTAAGTTGGATGATTCTGAGCGAAACACATACCGTATTAAACACACGAGCGTACTCGAAATTTCCCACATCTTTTGGGAAATAGCATGGGGAGCGTGGACTTGTGATCTCATTAGGTAGTGGGTGGCATGACCTGTGTTGTAGCTTTTCCAGTGATCCCGAGTCTGTGGAAAACGTTGTTTATCTTGGTATTATGCTCTTTTGAGCCCATTGTACTTGCACACCCATGGCTAAGGAAGAGTTTTGCGCGTACACGGCTAGCATTGTCCTGTTTTCCGCTCACCTTGCTTTTCATAAGTTTTGCTCACGGTGCTGCCTTGCTAGTTCATTTGCTAGGGACTAGCAAAGGTTTGGCTTGGGGGAAGTTGATGTGCTCATTTTAGAGCACGTTTACAACCTTATTTTAGTGTCGAGTCTCGTGCTTTTATATTGGTTTTATGCACGTTACGTTCAATTTTACCTTAATCTTGTCCTCGAGCTGCTTTTAGGTTATTTCAGGTGATCTCGATGATTTCGAGGTAAAATGAGATGTGTTCGAGGCTTTGACACTTCTATTAAGAGTTTGGATGCGCGTATCATAGCTTGGGCATGCGTTCCAAGTCACTCTCGAAGATCCCATAAACTCTAGAAGCCACTAGGCACTTCAAAGGAACTGTTCAGCAAGGTTTAGGTTCAGATTCGAACGAATCTGACATCCATTCGGTCGAATGGAAGACAGGGATTCAAGTACATAAATCAAGCTCTCGGGAATAGCCAAATGAAGACTCTTTCGGCCGAATCAAGACCCATTCGGCCGAATGGTTCCACTCATTCGGCCGAATGATGGACAGATCGCACAAATGTCAAGCTTTTGTTTTAGGCGAATGGCCACACCATTCGGCCGAATGGCCACCCATTCAGCCAAATCCCCTATTCATTCGGCCGAATGGCCTTCTTTCCCGCAGACTTTGGTTCTTTCTTTAGTCGGCGCTCGAGGGTTTTTCCTAGGGTTTTACTCCTTTTGTCCCTAGGGTATAAATACCCTCTTTCTCTGTACATAACCTTATGCCTACTTTGAGAGCTCTTGTGCCTCAACCTAAAACATCACTTTAAAGCTTTTCATTTCTTTTATGTATTAGTCTAGATTTACAGCTTTCGTTGTTCTCGTTTTCAAGCTTTGTATTTTGGATTCGGTTTCTCTTTCGTTCAAGCAGTTTCATTTATGCAAGGTATTGTTTCTTTCTGTTTTAGTTCTTTTAATGCTTTCAAGTATTGTTTTTCTTAATTTCATTCCTCTAGCTATTATCGTTGTTTTGTTTACAATTTTGATAGAGTAGTTGTCGGTTTAGTTATAATTCTTAGTTTTACATTCTCTTGTTCATTGCATTCAATTCGTTCTTGCTTTCTGATGTGCTCATTTTAGAGCACGTTTACAACCTCATTTTAGTGTCGAGTTTCGTGCTTTTATATTGGTTTTATGCACGTTACATTCAATTTTACCTTGATCTTGTCCTCGAGCTGTTTTTAGGTCATTTCAGGTGATCTCGATGATTTCGAGGTAAAATGAGACGTGTTCGAGGCTTTGACACTTCTATCAAGAGTTTGAATGCGCGTATCATAGCTTGGGCATGTGTTCCAAGTCACTCTCCAAGATTCCATAAACTCTACAAGCCACTGGGCACTTCAAAGGAACTGTTCAGCAAAGTTTAGGTTCAGATTCGACCGAATCTGACACCCATTCGGTCGAATGGAAGACAGGGATTCAAGCACATAAGTCAAGCTCTCGGGAATAGCCGAATGAAGACTCATTCGGCCGAATCAAGACCCATTCGGCCGAATGGTTCCACTCATTCGGCCGAATGGTGGACAAACCGCAAAAACGCCAAACTTCTGTTATAGCCGAATGGCATACCCATTCGGCCGAATGGCCACCCATTCGGCCGAATCCACCCTTAATTCGGCCGAATGGCCTTCTTTCCCGCATATTTTGGTTCTTTCTTTAGTCGGCGCTCGAGGGTTTTTCCTAGGGTTTTACTCCTTTTGTCCCTAGGGTATAAATACCCTCTTTCTCTGTACATAACCTTATGCCTACTTTGAGAGCTCTTGTGCCTCAACCTAGAACATCACTTTAAAGCTTTTCATTTCTTTTATGCATTAGTTTAGATTTACAGCTTTCGTTGTTCTCGTTTTCAAGCTTTGTATTTCAGATTCGGTTCCTATTTCGTTCATACAATTTCGTTTATGCAAGGTATTATTTCTTTTCTGTTTTAGTTCTTTTAATGCTTTCAAGTATTGTTTTTCTTGATTTCATTCCTCTAGCTATGATCGTTGTTTCGTTTATCGTTTGATAGAGTAGTCGTTGGTTCGGTTATAGTTCTTAGTTTTCGTTCTCTTGTTTATTTCCATTCAGTCTATTCATGTTTTTAATCATGTCTTTTATTATTACTATGTGTGAGTAGTCTTCTTAGGGGTTTGATTGGTGAAACCCTGGGTTGGCTCGTTCTTCATGCGTAGAGTTAGGATTTGAGATTGTTAACAGTTGATTGATTGATATTCGATGCGAATCTTGTCCTGCCACTCCTTTGGAGACAGAGGGCGATTATAGGTTGTTCGTGTGATTTATAGGGTCACAAACTTCCTCTCGTCATCTTGAGTGTCATGATTCATTGTTGACTGATTTCTCCTAATTTAGCGTATTGATAGTTTGATTATCCTTCCTAGGGTGGAACTAATCTATCCCCATTTTCTTTTCATAAGTATAACATTGTTTTAGTTCTTGCTTTATTTTTCTGTTATTAGTATAATTCTGTTCAAACCCCATTTAGATCCTTTACATCAAGTCTATAAGCTATCGCCCCTTGTCCTTGTGGTTCGATCCCCGACTTACCAATACACTAGTTGTAGGAGTATTAGGGTGTTTATAAATTTAGTTTGCATAACTATTCTTTTAGTCAAACGACTTAAAAGATCGGTTATCAAAATGGCGCCGTTGCCGGGGACAAGGCGTTGTGTTTAGATTATATTCTTGGTGTAATTCATTTTAGTTTTATTTATTTTATTGTCTAATAATCTGCTTGTCAGTACTTACGCTTGGTCTCTAGTGTTGTTTGCATGCCATATAGCACACGTCAATCAAATCAACAACTAGAACCATTCGACCCTGAGGTTCAACGCAGCAAACGGAGAATTCCAACCCAAACCTCATCGCAGCCCAATACCTCCAACCACCCTACACCACCAATGGACGAAAACCACCAACAACTCTTTGGTCAATTTGGGACACCTGGGTCCCAAGAATTTCAAGGAGGTGTAGTGTTGCCCATAGCCCCAAACCCCTATCATATACATCCTCAATTCACCCGGATGGTGAAAGAGACCCCTTTTTGCGGTTTGAGAAATGAATGCCCTCTCCAACACTTGGAGGCATTCTCAGATATTTGCGGTCTCAAACCTCCATGCCCCAATAGCCCGGATTATGTACGGATGCATCTATTTCACTTGAGTTTATCTGGTGATGCTCGGGACTGGTATAATTGCTTAGAGCCCAACTCAATCATTAATTGGGCTCAATTAAAGACAGCGTTTCTAGAAAGGTTCTATCCCACAGTTCGAACGCAGGATTGGCGTAAGAAAATTGCGTCATTCACTCAAGAGGATGATGAGAACCTTAGTGCCACTTGGAGTCGGTTTAAGAGAATGATAAGAGCATGCCCCCATCATGAGTACGGGGAGAACCATCTTAATACATTCTTCTATGATGGTTTAAACGACTCCACCAAGGCACTCCTAGACTCCGCTGTTGGTGGCCAACTTTCGAAAGTCCCATGCAATCAAGTGAGGGCTAGGATTGAGGAGGTTGCTAAGAATAGTTCTTGGGGGGGAGCAAGGGGTAGTGGATTACCAAGAGGAGGGATGGATTCAAGCAACTTGGACTCGATTACTTCAAAAATTGAGGCTATCATGGATAAGAAGTTGTCCAAGTTCAAATACGCCCAAGGTAGCTCTAATGTATCATCGGTTAAAGAGACGCCCTTTTCATGTAGAATCTGTGGGGGCACCAATCATGATACATCATATTGTGGGGGTGCAAATTCCGAGCACATAGCAGCTGTTAATTGCGGGGGGTATAACCAAGAAGGACCCCCGGTCATGAACTATGATGGATACGGGTATAATCCCGATTATGTGGCAGCAGTAGGATATGGTGGTCATAACCAAGGGTTTGCTCAGCAAGGTCTTTACAACAATCAACCCTCTAGACCTCCCTTCAACCCGAATTCTAACCAAGGGAACTCCTACCAAGGGTACAACTCTACCAATCAAGCAAATGGGAGTTTTCCTAGGCCGAATGGGAATAGGCCATACCCTCCAATGCCAAAACCCAACACCAACCCATCCTATCCATCTATACAGCCTCAACCAAACCCGCCTCCAACTAATGAATTCCTTTCCACCCAAGTGAACTCCCTTGCGCAACAAAACCAAACCCTCTCGCACATCAACCAAACTTTGATGAACCAAATGCAACAACTTCAGGCGCAACAGAAGTTGTTTGAGTCACAGCTTGCGCAGATGGCTAGTCCACCCCCACCATTGCCATATCCTTCTCACCCCCAACAAAACCCATCCACCCAGCCTCCACCACAAAATTCTCCTGACTCTAACCCTAAACATCACACTTGTAAGGCAATCTTCCTAGGATCTGGAATCTCACATCCTTATCCAGCTGTAGCCAATGGAGATGATTTAAGAGAAGATCCCTTGACGGGTAGTGGTTGTCGAAGAGAAACTGAGCACAAGGAGAACCTTGAGGGAAGAAAAGAAAAGGAGGGTGGTGAAGGGACTGAGGAACCAAAAGTCGAAATAAATGAGTGTGAGGGGAAGAAGAAGGACGAAGATGAGAGATGGAGGGAGATACAGGAAAGGTGGAAACTTGAGCGTCAACATGCTCCGCCTCTACCTTTTCCTTACAAAAAGGTAGAGAAGAAACTTCAAGAAAAGTTTCTTAAATTCCTAGAGCATATGCGGCTGCTTGAAATGAAAATACCATTCCTAGACGCCATGGAGCAAATGCCGCAATATGCTACGTATCTGAAAACCCTCCTAAGGAACAAGAGAAAGCTAGAGGGCGAAGTGATTAGTTTGCCAGAGCAAGTAAGTGCCATCATTCAGGGCACGTGGGCAAAGAAAGAAAAAGCTAGAGGACCCTTTGTGCTCCCAGTCACCCTTGGAAAACTCAATTCTAAGGGAGCACTCGCTGACCTTGGGGCCTCCATTAGCCTAATGCCGATGTCCATCGCCAAGAAACTCACTTTCGACCTCAAGCCATCACAGAAAATAATCCAGCTGGCCGACCGTAGTATAAAAGTGCCATGTGGGGAGTTTGAGGACCTTCCGATCCAAGTTGGGAACATAGTAGTACCATGTGACTTCGTGGTGCTTGATATGGCTGAGGATCCTTATACTCCTCTCATCTTAGGGAGGGATGCTTTGAAAACTTTGGGTGCCCTGATCGACTGTGAATCAGAAACTATAACCGTCAGGGTAGCCCAAGAAAAGGTCGTGTTTGCCTTTTCTAAGTCTTCAATGGAACCCATGGTTGAGCGGATTTGTTCCTTTGGGGTAGTCGAGAATGATGCTGCAAAAGAAGTCAAGAGGTCTAGTGTTTCTGTTGATCCAATAACAGTTGAGGTGTCAGATGAGGAGGACACACAAAAGCGTCTTATTTATGGGGTTGCAAATGGAATTGCTCCGCCAACGGAGACATATTATAAATCTGAGGGAACTGACGAGCCAGCCCGTAAACGGAAAAGGGCTAGAAAAAGAAAAAAAAGACTGATGGCTCCACTCTGGCTTGGGGGAGCCCCGCATTCTAACCCACCTCCAGATGACCCTAGTTCTCCATCGCTTACTTCCGCCACTACGGCTCGGTGGAGAGTTTTGACTCCCCACGCTGGAGGTGATGGTGATGCTAGGAGTGAATCCACTCCTACGGCAGGTATAATTTCTTTGTTTTCTTTTTCTGTATAAATTTGTGCCTAAATGTGTCGAACTTACCGACGTTAAACAAAAGTACTTACGGGAGATAACCCGGTGTTTGTTTTGTTTGTTAATTTGTATAGCAACAGCCTCCATAATGCTGATCTTTCTCCCTTTTGTTTCTTCTCTCCCAAGCGCCGGGACGGCTCTTGAGCTAGCTTGGGGGAGGGTCCTTGTGTTTTCAAAGCTTTGAAAGATCCGCATTATGGAAACTATTGCCTTTTTTTTAGTTTGCATGTCTAGGTGTATCATGATTAATGTGCTTGAGTTATGAAACTGACATGCTAGCTCCTGACGTGTACATTATAGTGGTCTTATGCATACTCATGCTTTTCCTAGCCTTGTGCCTGTTTTGGGACCGAATAATTGATTGTTTTCCACCTAACTTGGGGGATCTGGTCCTGCTTGGTTTGCGGCTTGGATGACTACCTTTTGAGGCTCATTTTCAACTAGCCTAGTGAGGATGGAGCCTTCTAGGACTCCATTATGAGTCCTATGTTATAAAGTGCTAGTTAGAGAGTCTAAGTATTATGTCTGTTCTCCTCCAGCATAGTCTTCTTTTCTAAAGGCCAGGGATGATAACACGTTTGTAGTTACAGCTACATGGCCAAATTGCCTACCATGAATATTGATTGACTTTAGGGTAAGCCAATTTTGTGCCTTTACCTTTTCTTCGTAGCTACATCACCTAACTCCACATGAGCCAAATATTCCCTCTTCTTTCCTAGAGGATAGTCAAGTGATTACAGTAAAGTGGTGCCCGTTGCATTGCGGTGAAAGATTTTGGTTGGAAAAATCATTGTCGTATGATATGACTCTTTACATTACTCTTAGTTTATTTCAGAAACATTTTCTTGAAAACAAAAAGAAAAAAAGAGAAAACAAAAAAAAGAAAGAAAGAAAAACGAAAAAGAAAAGAAAAAAATAGAAAAAGAAAAATTCGAGAATAAAGTTGGTGTAATGAGCTCATTTATGCGTCTCCGAAGAATTTTTGGGAAGTGGCATGGTTTTCGAAAGTTGTAGCCATCCTTGGTTTGATTACCTTGGATTGCTTACTATCCTCTATTTGAACTCCACATCCCCAAATTTTACCCTACCTTGATCCCAGCCTACATTACAACCGTTTCCAAACCTGTTCGACTTGGCCTGATTAGCAAGTTCTATGCTGGAGAGTAGATAGGATACAATCCCTAAGATTTCTCCTTGATTGAGTGTTTAATTCCCGACTCATCTTAAGTCGGATGATTATGAGCGAAACACGTACCATATTAAACACACGAGCGTACTAGAAATTTCCCACATCTTTTGGGAAATAGCAAGAGGAGCGTGGACTTGTGACCTCATTAGGTAGTGGGTGGCATGGCCTGTGTTGTAGCTTTTCCAATGATCCCGAGTCTGTGGAAAACGTCTTTTATCTTGGTATTATGCTCTTTTGAGCCCATTGTACTTGCACACACATAGCTAGGGAAGAGTTTTGCGCGTACACGGCTGGCATTGTCCTGTTTTCCGCTCACCTTGCTTTTCATGAGTTTTGCTCACGGTGCTACCTTGCTAGTTCATTTGCTAGGGACTAGCAAAGGTTTGGCTTGGGGGAAGTTGATGTGCTCATTTTAGAGCACGTTTACAACCTCATTTTAGTGTCGAGTTTCGTGCTTTTATATTGGTTTTATGCACGTTACATTCAATTTTACCTTGATCTTGTCCTCGAGCTGTTTTTAGGTCATTTCAGGTGATCTCGATGATTTCGAGGTAAAATGAGACGTGTTCGAGGCTTTGACACTTCTATCAAGAGTTTGAATGCGCGTATCATAGCTTGGGCATGTGTTCCAAGTCACTCTCCAAGATTCCATAAACTCTACAAGCCACTGGGCACTTCAAAGGAACTGTTCAGCAAAGTTTAGGTTCAGATTCGACCGAATCTGACACCCATTCGGTCGAATGGAAGACAGGGATTCAAGCACATAAGTCAAGCTCTCGGGAATAGCCGAATGAAGACTCATTCGGCCGAATCAAGACCCATTCGGCCGAATGGTTCCACTCATTCGGCCGAATGGTGGACAAACCGCAAAAACGCCAAACTTCTGTTATAGCCGAATGGCATACCCATTCGGCCGAATGGCCACCCATTCGGCCGAATCCACCCTTAATTCGGCCGAATGGCCTTCTTTCCCGCATATTTTGGTTCTTTCTTTAGTCGGCGCTCGAGGGTTTTTCCTAGGGTTTTACTCCTTTTGTCCCTAGGGTATAAATACCCTCTTTCTCTGTACATAACCTTATGCCTACTTTGAGAGCTCTTGTGCCTCAACCTAGAACATCACTTTAAAGCTTTTCATTTCTTTTATGCATTAGTTTAGATTTACAGCTTTCGTTGTTCTCGTTTTCAAGCTTTGTATTTCAGATTCGGTTCCTATTTCGTTCATACAATTTCGTTTATGCAAGGTATTATTTCTTTTCTGTTTTAGTTCTTTTAATGCTTTCAAGTATTGTTTTTCTTGATTTCATTCCTCTAGCTATGATCGTTGTTTCGTTTATCGTTTGATAGAGTAGTCGTTGGTTCGGTTATAGTTCTTAGTTTTCGTTCTCTTGTTTATTTCCATTCAGTCTATTCATGTTTTTAATCATGTCTTTTATTATTACTATGTGTGAGTAGTCTTCTTAGGGGTTTGATTGGTGAAACCCTGGGTTGGCTCGTTCTTCATGCGTAGAGTTAGGATTTGAGATTGTTAACAGTTGATTGATTGATATTCGATGCGAATCTTGTCCTGCCACTCCTTTGGAGACAGAGGGCGATTATAGGTTGTTCGTGTGATTTATAGGGTCACAAACTTCCTCTCGTCATCTTGAGTGTCATGATTCATTGTTGACTGATTTCTCCTAATTTAGCGTATTGATAGTTTGATTATCCTTCCTAGGGTGGAACTAATCTATCCCCATTTTCTTTTCATAAGTATAACATTGTTTTAGTTCTTGCTTTATTTTTCTGTTATTAGTATAATTCTGTTCAAACCCCATTTAGATCCTTTACATCAAGTCTATAAGCTATCGCCCCTTGTCCTTGTGGTTCGATCCCCGACTTACCACTACACTAGTTGTAGGAGTATTAGGGTGTTTATAAATTTAGTTTGCATAACTATTCTTTTAGTCAAACGACTTAAAAGATCGGTTATCACTTTCAATCATGTCCTTTATCATTTTGTATGCCCTAGTCATTATTACTATGTGTGAGTAGTCTTCTTAGGGGTTTGATTGGTGAAACCCTAGGTTGGCTCATTCTTCATGCGTAGAGTTAGGATTTGAGATTGTTAATGATAGATTGACTGATATTCGATGCGAATCTTGTCCTGCCACTCCTTTGGAGACATAGGGCAATTATAGGTTGTTCGTGTGATTTATAGGGTCACAAACTTCCTCTTGTCATCTTGAGTGTCATGATTCATTGTTGACTGATTTCTCTTAATTTAGCGTATTGATAGTTTGATTGTCCTTCCTAGGGTGGAACTAATCTATCCCCGTTTTCCCTTCATAGCATAACATCGTTTAAGTTCTTGCTTTCCTTTTCTGTTATTAGTATAATTCTTTCAAATTCCATATAAACCCTTTGCACCAAGTCTAGAAACTATCGCCCCTTGTCCTTGTGGTTCAATCCCCGACTTACCACTACACTAGTTGTAGTAGTATTAGGGTGTTTATAAATTTAGTTTGCATAACTATTCTTTTAGTCAAACGACCTAAAAGAACTGTTATCATAAACAGGCGCGACTCTGTCTTCATAGCTAGATGAGATCTCAACTAACCCCAATTTTAAATTTAAAACTTTATAAAGGAGAGACTCGTAGATCACACAGACTCCAATAAAAGCCACGGATAATACCCCGTGAAACTCCAACCCCTGATTGCCAATACTCTAGACGTGCACTAGCCTAGAGTTTTATTGCTTATCTTATTTCTTTTTACGCGATTTACTATTTAAACTCAATATACACAATCACCATATCACACACATGCAAATATTACGGTTAGACAATCAATCTCTGTTATACTATAATTTTTAACCTTTTAATTTCAATATCAATTGTTAAACATGTTGAACAAAGCCAACTACCGTCGTCATTAGGACTTATAAAGATACACCTTTACTCCCATCATACTATCAGTAATGAAAGAGTAATAATAAAAACCAACCTCATGGATTAATTAACAAATGAATACCAATTTAATAAAATACGATTTCTCACCAACAATACCAAACATATGCCCCTAATATAAAGAACATGAATTCTTTAAAATAATAACCAAACAATCTCATCCAAAAAGTTCCCTAAACATGATACTAAGTATGCATTTCACCCTAGATCATGCTCCTAAAGGTAATATTTTTGTAATTTGTACGTACTTGGAGTAAAATACACGGGTGACCACTTTCCTTACTTGTTAGCACCTTCTACAAAGTGTTCTCCTACACCAAATTATACCACCTAAATCAATCCACCAATACCCAAAATTTACAGCAATCATACTAACCTTTCTAAGGTTTTAAAATAATTCCAAAACATCTTTTTAAGTCTCCCAAAACATAATCTAGTATCTCCAACACAATACTATAAGTATTATTTGAAAACTCATTAAAATATATGTTATAAAACTCCAATTTTATAATTCTTAAAATTCAAAAATTTGTATTTTATGTAGTATACTCAAATTACTCCCAATTATATCCTAGAATAATCTTAATCTAATGTGTATACTAATAGTATACACTTTCAAACTTTAAAACATAAAATCTTCAACAATTGAACCATGATCTATTATGTATAGTATTCTGCAAATTTATTTCAAATACCTTAATATTAAGTTTTTATCAAAATACATCATAGTATAGTCAAAATTTCATAAAACAAATACTAGTATAAGAATCTAAGCTTTAAATCATGAAAACCAATATTTTTATACCAAAATATATGATCATAAAATTTGAAAATTGATTTAAATAACAACCCCATAAAATTTAACATAGATGATTCACAAAATAATTAAGATTTTATGTAAAAATCAAAAGCCTAGTATCAAAAACCCTAATTCATGATACTAGCATACCTAGCCCTATTATTTATGCATGAAAACTGTAGGATGTATAAAAATAATTTATAGAACATACAAATTTATATACTTTCAATATAAATTCAACCAATAATAAAATCACATAGGTATCATATAATAATTTATAAAACATGCATACTAGGCATAATAATTAAGGGGAAAATAATGGAAAACAAGGGAAGAAGAAGAGACCGACGACGGTGGCGGCGAAGTAGTGGACGGTGGCAAGCAACACAAAGGGGTTGGGGCTTTTGGATTTCACGTGGGAAATGGTTTTAAGGGGGGGTTTGGTGTTTGTTTTAGTCTTGCTTGTTTTGTACACGAATATGGGGTTGGGGTTGGGTTTTTCTTTTTTTTTTTTTGAAGTGTTTAGGTTTAGGTAAAATTCTTAGGTTTAGGTAGTATAGGACTAGTAAAAGTGTAGTACTAGGTTTAGGTATTTTAGGCTTAGTGGGTTTCTTAGGAAAATAAAAAAAATAATTTGTAGAAAAGATTTTAAGTCTATGATTTGATTAAAAAGAATAAAATATTTTGTAATTTCTTTTGGAAATATGTATGTACATATATGTATGTATATATATGTTTATATGTAAAATATATGTATTATATTAATGCATAGAAAATATTTTCGATAAAATGTAATCAAAATCTCCTATTTTTCGGGGGATTACAGTCCCTTCCTCTTTTCTTCACCAAAAAGGGAAAGGTTGATTTGTAAAAGACTAGGCTCTCTAATGGTGATTCACTCATTGAATCGTCCACCCCAAACCTAGTTGGGTTGCTTGACCCTTTGAATAACTTACCCCTACATTGAGTACTAGTGAAATATACTTATCATTTCACGGTGTTAACGATATGCTTTGACTTTCTTTGATATGATGAAAGTATGTGACGTGAACATTTTTCTTTGTTCCAAACATAGTAATGCTTTCAAAAGTCATAGACTATCAACTAGGTGCATATTAGGATGTAAATTGAGCTAGTTACATGAATAGGTAGTATGTTCTTCTTGTTTCAATATATAGTTCATCGAGATTATAAAAGATTCTTCAATTCTTGTATGCTTTTATAAATGTAGTACCCTCAATAGTTGGGAAGAACAGAGTGTGGGTACTTTATTATGTAGTTTGTATTTGACATGATTCAAGCCCACCAAAGTAGTGAAGATCTTGCTGGGGTATGTTTGCCTTACTATTCCATATGAACATAAATTAATTATGATGGATCGTAGAAAGATTTTGTGTCGAATTCTATTTTGGCAGCCAAAGTGAATGTTGACTTATTGTGTTGAATGATTTATGATGGAGGCGGATGGGAATGAATGGCCGATATTAATCAAAAGGTTAACGTGTTACAACCCTAAGGTTATGTAGTGTTGTGATTATTGAAGTTTGCAAACAGGTTCCTTACGACTTTTAGAAAAATAGGTCCTATTTATAAAGGAAACTCTGCCGAAATTTACACTCACTAGTGTGTTGTTGGTGTATTTATGTTGCATGCATTATCATATATTTCAAGACTATTCAATGTGTATGTATCATATATTTTAGGACTTTTCAATATGTATCATATGTTTGATGTGCTCGTTTTAGAGCACGTTTACAACCCCATTTTAGTGTCGAGTCTTGCTATTTTGTATTGGTTTTATGCACATTACATCCGGTTTTACCTTGATCTTGTCCTCGAGCTATTTTTAGGATATTTCAGGTACTTTTGATGATTTCAAGGTAAAATGAGACGTGTTCGAGGCTTTGACACTTTTATCAAGAGTTTGGATGTGCGTATCATAGTTTGGGCATGCATTCCAAGTCATTCTCGAAGATCCCATAAACTCTAAAAGCCATTAGACACTTCAAAGGAGTTGTTCAGTAAGGTTCAGGTTTAGATTCGACCGAATCTGACATCTATTCGGTCGAATGGAAGACAAGGATTCAAGCACATAAATCAAGCTCTCAAGAATAGCCGAATGAACACTCATTTGGCCGAATCAAGGCCCATTTGGCCTAATGGTTCCACTCATTCGACCGAATGGTGGACAGAGCCCAGAAACTCATTGCTCCTGTTTTAGGCGAATGACATACTCATTTGGCCGAATGGCCACTCATTCGGCCGAATCCATACTCCATTCGGCCAAATGGTCTTCTTTACCGCAGTTTTCGGTTCTTTCTTTAGCCGGCGCTCGAGGGTTTTTTCTAGGGTTTTACCCCTTATGTCCCTAGGGTATAAATACCCTCTTGCTCTGTAAATAATCCTCATTGAGAGCTTTTGTGCCTCAACCTAGAACATCACTTTAAAGCTTTTCATTTCCTTCATGCATTAGTTTAGATTTACAGCTTTCGTTGTTCTCATTTTCAAGCTCTGTATTTCGGATTCGGTTTCTCTTTCATTCACGCAATTTCATTTATGCAAGGTATTGATTCTTTTCTGTTTTATTTCGTTTAATTCTTTCAAGTATTGTTTTTCTGAATTTCATTCCTCTTGCTATTATCGTTGTTTCATTTACAGTTTTGATAGAGTAGTTGTCGGTTTTGTTATAGGTCTTCGTTTTTCATTCTCTTGTTCATTACATTTAATTCGTTTGTCCTTTCAATCATGTTCCTTTTTGTTGTTTATGCCCTAGTTTTTATTACTATGTGTGAGTAGTTTTTTAGGGGTTTGATTGGTGAAACTCTAGGTTGGCTTGTTCTTCATGCGTAGAGTTAGGATTTGAGATTGTTAATGATTGATTGATTGATATTCGATGCAAATCTTGTCCTGCCACTCCTTTAGAGACATAGGGCGATTATAGGTTGTTCGTATGATTTATAGGGTCACAAACTTCCTCTCGTTATCTTGAGTGTCATGATTCATTATTGACTGATTTCTCCTAATTTAGCGTATTGATAATTTGATTGTCCTTCCTAGGGTGGAACTAATCCATCCCCGTTTTCCCTTCATAGCATAACATCGTTTTAGTTCTTGCTTTATTTTTCTGTCATTAGATTCATCTAATCACATCTCCAAATAAACTCTTTGCATCAAGTCTAAAAGCTATCACCCCTTGTCCTTGTGGTTCGATCCCCGACTTACCACTACACTAGTTGTAGTAGTATTAGGGTGTTTACAAATTTAGTTTGCATAACTATTCTTTTAGTTAAACGACCTAAAAGAACGGTTATCAATGTTGCATGTACTAATTATGATTCTATCAATATTTCAACACTTTTCAAGAACTACAACGCCTTACTCTGATGAAAAGATAGATAAGATCAAGGAAATTTGGGCAAATTACTTTTTAGCTTCCCATTGCCCTTAGGATAGATCGGCCAATTACATTAGTGGCACAATTTTGATAATACTTATAAAAATTTCTATCGATAACTAGATCAATGATAATTTGTGTATATACGCAAATATTTGATTTGATTTATCTAATATTAATCTCACATATATTTCCGTAATATATTGGTATTATTATTGAGAAATTGAAACAATATTTATATATGTATGTATGTATGTATGTATAGCAAAAAATAAAAAATTTTATATAACAAAAATCATATAATTAAACACAAAAAAATGCTAATTACATAAGTGCTTCGTTTTTTTGAAAAACCAAAGCAAATATATGTATTAAATGCTTTGGTTTTTTGAAAACTGAAGCAAATAATCAACTTATTATAGAAATCAAAAAATGATGAAAAAAAAATTAAAAACCCATTAGTTTCTTTGGTTTTTTAAATGGAAGCAATAATACAATTAATTGCTTTGATTTTATTAAAAAATCGAAGCAAATAAACCAATTAATTGCTTCAATCTTATGAAAAAACCAAAGTACGTGTACGATTTATTGCTTCGCCAAAAAAACCAAAGCACTTGTATATTTTTTATTGATTCCTCTATAAGTGTTTGACATTGAAAGTCAAAGAAAATAGCTCTAGAAAATCGAAGCAAATAAGTCATTTTCTACTAGTGAATGTCCCTGTTTCTATGAGCAAGGAGTTGAAATTTTCCAACTCTAATAGCATTGTTTCTGTGCCAAACTATCCTATCAAGCATCCTTCAAAATCATACTAAGGACTTTTTAAGGAAATCTAGCACTCCCTAAGCAAGAAAAATTAATACTCTTAGTACTCCTTTCCATTGATTAAGACTCCAAACAAGATATCATCCTCAATGATAAGCAAAGTGAGGATCTTTTCGTTTCATTATTTCACTTCTTCTCTTTTTATTTTCATGCTTTAATCATTAGCTTGTATGGTTAATGACGTATTAAGATGGCAATCCATCTTCAATACTAGACCTCCTCTTCTTTTTCTTGAGAGTTCATGACCTTCCGAAGATACATCAAACTTGACGTTCATCTTAATTATTATCAACTCTCACATTTTGCTATTTCTGGATGTAAATCTATGATGTGATAGTAAAGAAAAAACTTCCATTAAACACTAGATTTTTCAAAGTCTTAATAACTTAACTTTGAGCATTTAATCTAAGAAATCATCCCTCTTGGATAATATCTTCTCAATCAACCCCTTTTCCCTGCATTTTTATTTCATGTCTTGTTTATTCTTATTTTTCTTTTACTTTAGCCAATGATTTCTTATGGAGAACCATTTCTTTTCTTTAGAGTCACATGACTTATTTCATGAGCACACTTAGAAAAATTATCATCCTTGAATGACTATCTAATAGCCACCCAAAGCTTATTTTTGTTTACATATTATAATTTATACTTTGATATTCTAATCCTATCCATCCAATTTTATTGTTACTTTCATCTATTGATGATGTTTTGAAGACCAACCCAAATGTGTCTTCTTAACTCAATTATCTTGACTACTAGGCAATGTTGGAGTATATAATGGGGGAGGAATTTGCATAAGTTTTCTTTTCATTTGATAAGTAAATCTTCAACCTTTGCAAGCATAAATCATAAATAATATATTTATAATTATGCACATTTAAATATTACACCTTTATTGCAATATTTAAATTTTCATACATTTTTACACAAGATTCTTACGTTTACACTAATTCAAGACCTATTGAAATGCTCCGCGCCTAATAAGATAATTTTTAGACAACCGATTTTAGGACTCCTTAACCTTTTGGACATTAAGAAGTGATTACCTAAATCTAAATTTTACATTATTCTAACTGCGTAAACCAACTAAATCTAGAGATTATGTTTTGATTGTGCTTATGCCTAAGAACTATTATCTTATGTTATTACATCACAACAGAAATAGATAGCTTATTCTCAAACCCATCTTCGGTTACATGACCTACTTGTGAGTCACTTTAGATTTTATCTCAAATAAATGTCCAAACTACATTAAGTGTTTAGTGATGACTCCTCCATTGACCCTTTGGCCCCACATCATATGAAGATAGTCACAAAGCCGCAATGCCAACTCAAATCGTCTGTGGAAATCGTATGGCTAGTGAAAAAAGCTCAATCTCTTACTTTTACCGGGATATAAAGAGAGTGAGGTTATAAAAAAATAAAACAAGTATTCAGAGACAGTTCAATCATCAACTATCCACCCATGCTAACTAGTTAAGAAATATCCCCCCTACAATGATTGAAATTAAATTAAGAGTTTTGTAATAAAATCTTATGAGTAGGTGAAATAGTTATTCGCACAATCCAAAATTTCAACATTGGTTTTGATTTGATTCATTTGATCAAATCGTTAGTTTATGCACTTTCGTCATAAATCTAACACCTTGATTTTGTGAAACTTGTTTGGAAAAACAAAATCTTATCAATAGATCAACCCAAAACAACTTGTAAGCTCCTCTTAAAAAAAATTGTAGAAGGGGATTCTCATCATAAATATGGAATGAATCGTCTTATAATAATTAGCGTAGCATCTTCAAATGTTCAACATCAAACACATTTATTGCAAATAATGGTAGACATCTACAAAGTGGCTCATTTTCTATATGTTTCTCGGATACAAAAACATGCTATACGGCTGAACCAAGGAAAGAGGAAACAAGAAAATAAATCTACTGAAAACCTTTCTTTTCTACACTGGAATGGGTTCGGCCTCATTAAGAGCAAGCACTCCAGGAAGCTCTTTGCCTTCCAACAACTCCAAACTTGCACCACCCCCAGTTGATATGTGGCTCATTGCCTCTGCCACACCTACCTTCTCTACTGCAGCAACAGAGTCGCCACCTCCAATAATCGTGGTTGCACCCTTCTTGCTAATCTCCTCTAGCTTCTTAGCAATAGCCTGCAAAACGGAAAAAATAAACAAAATATCATTGAACATTTATTCTCAAACAATGGTTCTTGAAGCTCTACTGTAGATCAATCATGAACATTGGGAGTTCCTCAAAATTAACCCAAGGCATAAGCAAACACTGCCTTACCTCTGTACCAACAGCAAACTTGTCAAATTCAAAAACTCCCATGGGACCATTCCAGATGACGGTCTGGGTAGTGTCCAAAGCTTCACTAAATTTCTTAATAGAATCAGGTCCAATGTCCAATCCCATCCAGCCATCAGGGATTCCATCAGCAGGGACAATCTACATTAACACATTATACCGATAGTAAGTAACAAAATAACATTATATAAATATCTTACTTTTCCATTCCCAGACACAAATTCAAGAAAAAATCGTATAATATTTATCTTCCTTTAACAAAATACTATAATTCAGATTAAACTGCTGTAAGTGAAAAGAGGAAAATTAGAGCCCAAAAGGCAAAATAGCTGAAACTCTAAAGCAATGGTCATTAGAAAATTAACCTTGCTGTCTGCATCAGCAGCGAACTTGTCAGCTACAACGACATCAGAAGGCAACAAAAGAGACACGCCTTTAGCCTTAGCCTTCTCAAGGAGAGAAGTTGCAAGGTCAAGCTTATCATTTTCCACCAGAGAAGATCCCACAGATAGACCTTGAGCTTTGTAGAAAGTAAAGATCATGCCGCCTCCAAGGAGTAGGATATCACATTTCTCCAAAAGTGACTCAATCACTCCAATTTTGGATGAGACCTTTGAACCACCAACTATAGCAGCAAATGGTCTCTTTGGATTTGAAACAGCTCCAACAAGGTAATCCAATTCCTAATCCATAACCAAATGAATCCAACTTAGTAAACATGATCAACAATTCCAATAGACACAATCAGTGTTACCTAATGCTGATTTACCCCCATGAAATATGAACCAAAACTCAAGATTGGTAGGCGCAAATTGGTACAATGGAACACTTTTAGGCTAATTTAACATACTTAGGTGCCGAATTAAGTTCAGCGAGTTAGGTAATAGTGGACACAATGAAAATGATTCACCTATTAACCTCCTCAAATATGAGGACAGGAAACCTTACAGGCTTACATTCAGCTTAAGAGCTTCTAGCATCATGTCTATGCAGAGGGCCAGGGCATTATCTCTAACCATAGTTGGTTTTTCAAAATGAATAATTCAGACACATACCACAGACATAATTGCATGATACAACCTTCCAAATATTTCTTTACCACTTTCATAAATTTCTCAAAGCACCTTGGAGAAAAGAGCCTACCTTCTGTAAAAGAAAGCCAGCAACAGATGGCTTCAAAAACTTGGTAACTCCCTCAGTTGATGCATGGGCTCTGTGAGCTGTTCCAAAAGCATCATTCACAAAGAGATCTGCCAAGGAGGCCAGCTTCTTTGCAAACTCTGGATCATTCTTTTCCTCTTCCTTGTAGAATCTGACATTTTCAAGGAGTAAAACACCACCTTCAGGGAGTCCAGCAACTAATTTCTCAACCTCTGGGCCAATGCAATCATCAGCCTTCACAACCTGTAGATTTCAAACCATATTCAGTTACTGTCAGCAGTGGAAGAAAGACATGTGAAAGTTTGACCAACATTGATAATCTCATGATGAAAAATTCTCTAAAAGAACAGTTATCACTTTCAGACATGTAACACCCAAGAATATGGAGCATGGAGCACAGGAAGGGTACCTGAAGACCAAGAAGCTCGGAAAGCCTGGGTACAAGTGGTGCCAAGCTGTATTTTGGAGTAACACCTTTGGGTCGTCCCTAAACAAAAAATTCAGGAACTTTAAGTAATGCAGTACATCAATACACCAACTATGTACTTGGCAAAAAATCAACCTGTTTTCTCATTAATAGACGAAGTCAAAATCAGAGAGGAAAAAATAGGAGAACATTTCAAATGCAATCAACAACTCCATATTTTCTACTATTTTAAACATTTAAATCACTGCGCCATGCATAAAGCAAATGTTTACAGATATTGACCATTGATCAGACTCATACACAACATGTCGAAAATAAAAATCCTGCTTGATGAAACTCCAAATAGGTACCCTAGTATTGTTAATTTATGACGGAAAGTGTGCTAAAAATGTTGAAGTTCTTCATATTGTAAGAGTTTCATGAAAAAAAGTCGCAAGTGCATCTTTAGCTAAAGATGTTAACTTTATAAAGGAAAGCACTATGATTCTAACTTATGCAAAAGTATGATCATAGTACATTTTCATTCAAAACCCAAGCACTATAATTCATGTTTATACAAAACAATGATCATTCTACATTTTTATCAAATACCCAAAAAACAAAGGACAAGCAGCTAAGTCTTCTGGTGAAGACCTTTCTGCAAGCTACAAATCAGTAAGTAATCCACTAACCTATGATCAACAGGGCAAAACAACACAGTATGAACACAAATTAACACGATTAGATCAATTACTCATAGCAAACAGTCACTCTATTTGTTAAATTATATGAGAAAACTGAAATCGACAAGAGGCCAAACCCCAAGCACAGCCTGTTCACACAAATTTCCAACCAGAAAGTAAGGACAATTCTGGGCAGTTTAAGCAAGAACATACATTGCAATAACACGAATTAAACGCCATGTAACATAAACTAAACGAAGCAAAGCAAAAACCTCAACAATTCGAATTAATCAATGGCTGACCCATCGAAAACATTTATCAAAAGCCCCCACGACAAGATAAGATCAATTCTCCATGATACGCAATTATCCTACATTTGAAGTAGCTTTCAACAGATTTACGAAAAACCTGAAATCGTAAACAGAGCAGTACATTTCTGATAGGCTTAAGTAATTAACACTATAACACACTTTACAATAACAACAATATGCTAAACACAATGGAACAACAGGGCTAAATTTTTTTTAACCTTTTTTTTAAAACCAAAATTCAATAAGTAACCTCTGAAATTATTTCGAAAATGATCTTAAGACTGGCTTCTGGTAGAAAACAGCTGTTATTGACAATATTCGAAATTTATGTCATTGACAGCGGTTTTTCAAAATACTTTCCGATGGATGGATGTTACTTTTTGAATTATTCAAAAAAAGGAAAACAAAAATTTGGTTCGGAACCACAGTGTAATCAAAATGATCAGCAAAACAAAGTAAAACCTCAATGATCCAAATTAACCAATGACTGATCCATCAAAAATAATTCTCGAAAGTCCAAACACTAACGTCAAAGAAATGAGGAGTAGTAATTGCGTTAAATATTGGAGTAGGTCATCAGACGGTCTGATCAAATGTTTTGATAAGACTAGTTAATCGTATACAGAAATAGAACACGTTAGAGCGTCTTTTTCAAGAATTTGCGTAAAAGATTGACATACCAAATGACTGGAAAGAATGACTTTAGCACCATTGTTGATCAAATGCTTGATGGTAGGGATAGCAGCACGAATACGAGTATCATCAGTGATGTTCTGGCTATCATCAAGAGGGACATTAAGGTCTGCTCTAACGAACACCTTCTTACCCTTCAAGTCAGCAGATGTGAGGTCACCAACACTCTTCTTAGCCATAGAAGCGACCCCACGAATGGGCTTAGAAGAGAGGGATTTGAAGGAGTGGATCTTAGAGAGGACATGGAGGCTGAAACTACCATCAGCAGCAGCGCCGGCGAATCCCAGGCGGCGGAGAGGGGGGCGGAGAGTGGAAGCGAGGCGGACGAAGGAGGGCGAGCGAGTGGAGGAGGTGGAGGGAGAAGAGGAGGAGGATTGGAGGGGGGATAATGAGGTGGGTGCTGCTGCAGTTGATGCCATTGTAAGATGGATGCACAGACGCAGTGAAATATCACTTTTTTCTTTATAGGAAAATGTGGGGAAAAAAATGGGGAGCGTGGGATTGATATATGATTGTTAGGTGGGTGTTTGAGAATTCTGATTGGGATTTTCTTATCGTTGAGGTGAGGCTGAAGATGTTTCATTGTTTTTTTTTAGGCCACTATTCTCCAACTCTCTTCAATAAAGAGTGATGGAGTGTTGGTTTTGTTATGACTAGAGGTGGTCAGTCATCACCAGTCCTATCAGCGGTGGGCTCGGCTCGCAATCAAATCCATCCACTGGTTGAGTGGCCAGGTTATGAATCAAGAAATCCTAACCTTGCTCAAGCACAATTCAGCCTAAAAAAATCGATCCCACTAGCTAAGGATTCAAAAATTGAGTAAATGCATTATGCTTATGCCATTGAAATTCTTCAATAGATACTAACTCTAATTCTTCTTCATTCCTTACTTAAATCTCTTTACACATCTTCAATTACTCTCAATCTCTCGATTTTTTAAATCACTCTCAAATTTAATTATTTTAATATTTATTAATATCTCAATTTCTAAGTAATATTCTTAATTTCTCTCTTATTCTTAATTTTTTTCATAATTCAGTTCTTTTTGCTTTATTAGTATTAATATTTTCCTAACAATTCCATTACTCAAAAAAATTTAGTTCTATTTGTTTAGTTTATTTGAAATTTCTTTAATTTATTTAAATTTTAGTTTTAATATTGCTTTATTTGAATATATTGTTATTATTGAATATTATTTTTAATTTGAACTTATTGTTTGAATATTTTATTTATAGTTCACGATGATGACAATGGTGGTGATGATGACGGTAGTAATGGAGGTGTTATACCCGAGAGCTCTCAATGTTGAGAGAAACCTTCTCCCCTGTGGCCATACTATGACAAAGTTCCAATCACGGAATCACCTTCGACCTGGAAATTATTTATGTGTCATTGCCTTGTTTACTAACCAACGGGGAAGAAGCCGATCACAATTTTCAAGTGGAGGGTCGGATAAGGAACGGGATCATTGTCCCAACATTTGAGAGGAGTACATGGAATACATCTCTAGGCTCTGGAAGGGGAGGAGAATCATAGATCAGTCAAACCTCAATTACACGAATTCATGGGTAATATGCCCTGAGGAGGTAGGCTTTTCATGTACAATAGAGATTGAATGAGTGATGAATTAGCAAAATTTGTTATTGTAGATAAATTTCCCTTTAGCCATGGTGAAAGATAGAATTTTGAATATTTACTTGAGTTGCTTTACAATCTGCATTTAGATGTGTCTCTAGGAATACCCTTAAACGTCACACTCAAACTAACTATTATAATGTAGGAGCTATTAGATAAAAATGTTTTGTAATTTCAATGCTTGTGTTAACCTTACTAGTGATACATGGAATCTAGTTTCAATGAACCTTTTCTTTGCACTACCGCCCATTGGATTGATGATAAGTGGTATATTAAAAATTTTTTACTATTTGTTCAAATAAATGGAGGAGAGACATACCGAGCTTAACATAAAGGTCTAGATTATTGAATGTTGTAAGAATTTCCATTTGCTTGATAAAATCTTTTCCCTTTTCTTTTATAGTACGTGCTACATCCATTACCAAATGTATTGAATACTTGAAGGATGACCCTAGTTTTAGGTTGTTGCATAATAGTGAACTTTTGCATGTTCATTGCTGTGCTTACATTTTATATTTATCGGTCTAAGAAGGTTTAGGTGAATTGACTCCTTCGCTTAACCCCATTAAAAGTATAATTAAATGAATTAGAATTACTGTGCTGTTAGAAGGAGGTGCATTGACTAATGTAGAGAGAGAAAGACAATGGTGCATCGATACCCAAACTCGCTAGAACTCAACCAATAGATTGTTCAATGATGCTATTAAGTATCGTGTGGTTTTGACCTCTCTTTACAATGAAACTCAGGTGAATCCCAATGAGCTAATTACAAATGACCATTGAAATACCATTACTTTTACTCGTGATATTTTAGCTGCCTTTGACCATGAAACAATGATTTTTTCTCAAATCTATGACCATAACATTCATTTAGTCAAATTAGAGTGGGTTTAATAGTTAACACTATTATTGAAAAATTCTAAATTCGGCATATTAGTTCTGTTCTTTCGAGCATGCTGAGTAAATGGTATGCTTATTTCACGGATTTCCTCGCCCTTTACGGCATAGCTACTATTCTTAATCTTAAAGTTAAGGCTCGAGGTTTAGAGATTTTGTTAGATTTTTGCTTTAGTACTCTTGATATTAATTACTTACTGGCTCGAGGTTTATTTTTGGAGCTTGGTATCGGTGGACTTAGCTTGGATCAAAGTTGAGTATGTGAAAACTCGTAATCACCTCAAAGTCGAACCTCGAATGGCCCTGAAGACAACTCGAGCCCAAAACACTTACCTAGGCTTAAACACATAACCCGAAATCACCAAATAACACCCAAAATCAAACCCCACAAGCCATGCAAAAGCAAGTTACTCAGAGCACAAATGCCCAACGCATGAAGTTGGCGTTAAGCATAAGAACTGAATCTTGATCAGCTTTAGGCCTCCAATGCCAAGTTTGTGCGTTCAGCTCTAGCTCAGCGTTTGCCACTGAACCTTTGGCATCAAACGCCCACTTTGATTTTGGTGCCTAAACTAAAATGGAATTTGATTCCTTATCCGTTCTAGCGTTTAACGCCTAGCATTGGCGTCTAATGCCCAAGCTTGACACTATTATTTTGTGTTGTGCTAGAGCATGAAAAAGAAGAGTTGGAAAAAAAATCTTGATACTATTATTTACTCCACACCAACTTGGTCAGTCTGTTCTTTTATGATTGGTAACTATCCATCTTTCACTGTTCTTGGTGATGAAGAGGCAAATATTAAATATTTTTATTGTTATAATCAAATGCTTCTAATCTCCCATAATAAACATACTACTAGTACATTTTCTTCAAGGAAATTAAAAGGATCACCAGGGTTACACTTGAAATCATGCAATTTGGATGAAATCATAGTATGGTTATCTCTCATCTTATGTTTGATGGTTGGCAACATTGAATATCAACGGAAAGAGAGCAACGTTTATATTTCATGTGTTGTAATATCTTCATGTTTAGTTTGAAAGATTTTGATGATTTCTTGGCCATAAAAAAACTTGAGGGAAAGTTTTTCTTAAGAGGGAGGGCATGATGTGAATGCATGCATGAAATTCTTTCAAGCTAGTTGAATCCTATTCCTACTAGATGAATTTTCTCCCACTTCATTGATAGTGTTTTTCTCATTTCAGGCATAGGTGTTTTGGATTTTTTCTTTTGGAGTCATTAGTGTCATATTGTATGTGGAAGCCATTGAAAAGAGCATTGGTAAAGTTTTCTTGATTAAAAGATTCAATCTTGAAGAGTTTCTTAAAAATTGAAAATTTTGACTAAGGGGGAAAAATTTTAAGACAAGGGGAGGTGCCTTATTACATTGGACAGTGCTTTTTATATTAGACGATGCTTTATTACATTTGTCGGTGCTTTATTATATCTTCATTGACATAACAAGTGACGTGGCATGGGCATGGACATGGCTATAACATGGCAAGGGGAAGTGACGGGGCTGCACATTTTTAGGGTTTTACTTTCAATAAAATCAGTTAGGAGTAGTTAATTTGTAATTTTATCTTTTTAGGTAGGATAGAATTCTAATTAACACAAGATAATGTTAGAGTTTTGGTAGGATAATGTAATGATTAGGTGGAAATATTCTATTAATTGTTAGCATTATATTAGTAGTATGATTCCTAATCATAGTAGGATTGAAACTCTTAAGCTATGGGTATAAATAGATGTACACCCGAAGCTTTAGAATTCAGATTTTTGTGTTCAATAAACTTTGAAATTTTGTTTTCTTTGTTGTGTTACAAAGAGTTTGTGAGTTGGTGCGTAGCTTTAGATTCACGTGTGAGGATAGTTTAAAATTAAGAGTGATTTGCCTTAATCAATTCAAGTACTATTCGACCTAGAGTTCGAATCCTTGGTGCATTGCTTTATAAGATTTAAATTTTAGTTTCTATCCCTTGTGTGGATTAAGGTTTCTTTACCTAGATTCACTTTAAATTGGAGCTAGGATATATACCTAGTCATAACTCATCACAAAAACAAAAAATCACCTTGTAAGTCGGTGAGCATCTTTGTTACACCCTAAAGCATAAATTAAATGAGACAAAATAAACAACATACACGACATAAATTGTATTATCTACTTACATTTTCACTTGACTACATCTTTTATCTTTAATGTATAAATTTATTTCTTTCCTAAGTCCCAGAGCCTTGCTTCCATCATTATAATGATCCTTGTTAACAAGGCTTAAAATGGAAAAAAATTATGAAAGGGAATGTAGGCTCATTATTTTGAAGTTACACTTGTATAAAAATAATTTTTTTATTAGAAGTTGGCAACTAATGCCTAGACACAACTCACAAATATGCATATGTTTTAGTTGGTTGCACATGTGAAATTTCTTTTCATTTTCATGGATATCACCTAGTAGACACTGTAGGACTATTAAGTGCGATTAGCGGAATTTCAAGAACATCTCTTAATATCTAATCACAGGATCTCATGCATACATATAATATAAATTATATATCAAGCAGTTAGACACACCTTTGATGCATGCTTCAAATATTAAATAGAACAAAGATAAAGAATTACAAATGTAATTTCTCTAATCAGTCCACAAACGCACCAGAATCAAAGCGTATGCTAGTAGGCTATTCTGTTTCTCTTTCTAGGAAGGATATGGTTTTGAGATTTTTCTATTATGGTTTTTGGTGTGTATCAAATGACCTGATTAAACTCATATATATATATATATATATATATATATATATATATATATATATATATATATATATATATATATATATATATATATATAATCAATCACATAGAGTTCAAACCCTACTCAAACTATGCCATCCAACCCATTAGATAAAATGGGCTTAGAGAAACATGATCCATTTGCGTTTATTGTGTGACCTCATAGGACCCGGTTATATTAGTTATGGGCCCGATCATATTAAACCCATGTATCGCAATTGGTTTCTAGCAAAACGTTACGATACTAGAATAATCGAACTTATTATCTCCATAACGATCCTAATATATTTAGTAATTGCATGACGATCAAGGACACTTCGTTCAATCTCCCACCTGTCAGAGATCAAGTGGAGCAATCTAGAATTCCTTAAGTCTATTAGTGTCCGATTCGATGATATATTAACATCAAATGTTAATCATATTGGTATACAAATCATTTTCTTGAAATCCGAGCTTGAACTGCAAAAATGAGTGATGCAATTAAACCTATAATCAACTCGAGCACGACCATGCATTTCTAGTTCTCACTCTTCAAGCGGCAAAGACACCAATCTTATCATATAGGAGGACTTATCCAATCTTGCACAACCATGACTCCCACTAAACTTTTAGCAAACCCAAATATTGCCTTTATAACCTCCTTTTACGGTGCGGCGTTTAACAACATCAAAGTTATACTAGCCATATAATGAGATACATGAAGTGCTCATGTCAAAGGAACCCATTAAATATATCATTTGAAATCATATTTTAATTAGGTCAACTCAATAATTATACTTTATAATTATCCATGCAATTGACCAAACATCTATATGTCCCTATAGCCCATGAAGCAACGTTATCGATCAATCGACATGCTAGTCTTTTCAAAATTATCTATATCCATTAATAATTTCAGGCTAGGAACATTTAGTATTTTATAAAATCATTCACCAAATCACGTATTTTGTAAGCCTTTGATTATTATAAAATACTTTGAACATATTATTTAATTCTAAACCAAAATTAAATAAGAAAAGAACTTTATTTTATAAACACAAAAGCCCAGCATAAAGTAATGTCTTTACAACTTTAAGCCATTCACTAATATGTTCAATTCCTTTATTCCTAGCATGACTCTCATCCTTGGGTTGAGGTAGAGGTGTTTAGTCAATAGATCAACAACATTTTGACCCATATGAACTTTATAGACCTTTACTTCCTTTCGTTTGACTATCTCATGAAAAATGTAATATTTTTTGAGCCCATATTTAGACTAATGATGTGACCTTGGTTCCTTTGCTTTAATAATCGCACCATTATTGTCACATAACAAACTGATTCCTTCTTGAATACTTGGCATAACTCTAAGCTCATTAAGGAACTTTTCCATCTAAACATCTTCATTAGCTGCCTTAACTATAGCTAAATCCTTAGTTTCTTTTGTAGAATATGCCATAATGCTTTGCGTAGAACTCTTCTAGCTCACTGCACTCCCATTCCGACAAAATGTGAAACCAAATTACGATCAAAAGTCATATATGTCGTTATGGAAGCTCGCATCTATATAGTCCTTAACAACTAACTCAATATCACCTCCATACACTAAGAAGCGATCTTTATCCTTCTTAAGTACTTCATAATGTTCTTAGATGCATTCTAGCACCTAGATTAGCCTAATATTTTCTATATACACTCAAGGCATATAAAGCATTAGTCCTAGTACATATCATTGCATACATGATCAAGCCTTTTGCAAATACATAAGGCGCGCTACTCATTTGCTTAATCTCATCAATCGTCTTTGGACACTAAGTCTTGCTCATGTTTCATGGCATTGAAACCACTTTTAGAGCTTTCCATATTGAACTTATTTAGAAACTTATCAATATAAGTTTCTTGACTTAGTCCAATTATCCTTTGAGACCTATCTCTAAGGATCTTGATTCCAAAAATGTACTCTGCTTCTTTTAAGTCTTTCATAGAGAAACATTTGTTTTACCAATTCTTGACTAATTCAAGCATTGGCAAATCATTCCCTATGAGAAGTAAGTCATCCATATATAAGACTTAGAAGACTATCTTTTTACTCCCACTAACCTTCTTGTAATCATAAGAATCTTTTTCACTTATGATGGAACAACCATGATTGCTTTTATCAAAGAAAAGATTTCAACTCGTCAAGGCATGCTCGTAGGTAGTAGATTCCTTATTCTTTAAGAGTAATATCTCAGAATTCTCAATGGTCCTACTAGACCTATGCAGGGGCTATGCAACATTCAAAGCCTACTCTTCAAAAAATTGAGGAGCATCCTCTATGATTTGGAAGGTTCTTCCTGCATTGGATGCGGGCCCTCCTGCACATTCTAATTTGTTACTATTCTTAAACTTTTCGAGATTAACATTACTCCCACTTGTCCTTTTGGAAATGAAATCCCTTTCTAGAATGACACCATCATGAGAAACAAATACTTTATTCTCATATTGGTTATAAAAGTAATAACCCTTTGTTCCTTTAGGATAACCTACAAGGAAACACTAGAGATAGCTTGTAGGCTAGTAAATACTTTACGTATGCCTCACATCCCCTAATTTGTAGATAAGACAACTTAGGAACTCTTTATGTCCATCCAAAACCGCTCCCATTTGACATATTTTGACTTTAATCGATGTGTTTAAAGTGTTTCGGGGTATGTTATAGGGAAAATACACTATTTTTTACCCAAAACTGCTCCCATTTTACCTATTTTGATTCAAAATAATTTGAAGTGTTTCAGGCATGTTCTAGGGGAAATACAACATTTTCAAGCCAAAATCAATCTCATTTGATCTATTTTGACTCAAATCAAAGTATTTGAAGTGTCTTAGGCATGTTTTAGGGAAATTCGCCATTTTCTACCCAAAACCTCTCCTATTTGACCTATTTTGAGTCAAATCAATGTATTTGAATTGTTAGAGGCTTGGTGTAGGGAGAAATACACCATTGTCTACCAAAAACCGCTCCTATTTGACCTGTTTTTACTAAATAGGATGTATTTGAAGTGTTTTAGGGGAAATACACCAGTTTCTACCCAAAACTGCTGCCATTTGACCCATTTGGACTTAAATCAATGTATTTGAAGTGTTTAAGGCTTGTTTTAGGGGGAAATACACCATTATCTACCTAAAATTTCTCCTATTTGACCTATTTTTACTCAAAAAAATGAAACTATGGGCATAAGTTCTTACCTCTGCCATGGGCATTCCACTATTGCTCCCGGAGAGAAGGTCAAGCATGAAACGCACCACAAAGTAGCTGCACTCAGTTCCCCAATGTTGTTGAGCACACTATTAAGTACAAAATAGAAATGTAAGTCATATGGTACCATTATTCATAATGTTTTAGTTACTCAATTCACCTTCACATATATCCATGTCGATGTTTGATGTGCTCGTTTTAGAGCACGTTTACAACCCCATTTTAGTGTCAAGTCTCATGGTTTTATATTGGTTTTATTCACATTACATTCAATTTTACCTTGATCTTGTCCTTGAGTTGTTTTTAGGTCATTTTAGGTGATTTCGATGATTTTGAGGTAAAATGAGACGTGTTCAAGGCTTTGACACTTTTATCAAGAGTTTGGATGCGTGTGTCATAGCTTGGGCATGCATTCCAAGTCACTCTCAAAGATCCCATAAACTCCAGAAGCCATTAGACACTTCAAAGGAGCTATTCAGCAAGGTTGAGGTTCAGATTCGACCGAATCTGACATCCATTCGGTCGAATGGAAGACAGGGATTTAAGCACATAACTCAAGCTCTTGGGAATAGCCGAATGAAGACTCATTCAGCCAAATCAAGACCCATTCGGCCGAATGGTTGCACTCATTCGGCCGAATGGTGGACAGGGTCCAAAAATACCAAGTTTCTGATATAGGCGAATGGCATTCCTATTCGGCCGAATGCCACTCATTCGGCCGAATCCTCCCTTCATTCAGCCGAATGGAGACTGTTTCCAAAGATCTTGGTTCTTTCTTAAGCCGGCGCTCGAGGGTTTTTCTAGGTTTACCCCTTATGTCCCTAGGGTATAAATACCCTTTTTCTCTGTAAATAACCCTTATGCCTACTTTGAGAGCTTTTGTGCCTCAACCTAGAACATCGCTTTAAAGCTTTTCCTTTTATTCATGCATTAGTTTAGATTTACAGCTTTCGTTGTTCTCATTTTCAAGCTTTGTATTTCGGATTCGGATTCTCTTTCGTTCATGCAATTTCATTTATACAAGGTATTGATTCTTTTCTGTTTTATTTCGTTTAATGCTTTCAAGTATTGTTTTTCTGAATTTCATTCCTCTTGCTATTATCGTTTCTTCTTTTATGGTTTTGATAGAGTAGTTGTCAATTTTGTTATAGGATTTCGTTTTTTGTTCTCTTGTTCATTACATTCAATTAGTTCGTGCTTTCAATCATGTTCTTTTTTGTTGTTTATTCCTTAGTCTTTATTACTATGTGTGAGTAGTTTCCTTAGGGGTTTGATTGGTGAAACCCTAGGTTGGCTCGTTCTTCATGCGTAGAGTTAGGATTTGAGATTGTTGATGATTGATTGATTGATATTCGATGTGAATCTTGTCCTGCCACTCCTTTGGAGACATAGGGCGATTATAGGTTGTTCATGTGATTTATAGGGTCACAAACTTCCTCTCGTCATCTTGAGTGTCATGATTCATTGTTGACTGATTTCTCCTAATTTAGTGTATTGATAGTTTGATTGTCCTTCCTAGAGTGGAACTGATCTGTCCCCGTTTTTCTTCCATAGCATATTATCGTTTTAATTCTTGCTTTATTTTTCTGTTATTAGATTCATTGTATCAAATCCTAAATAAACCCCTTTGTATCAAGTTTAGAGACTATCGCCCCTTGTCCTTGTGGTTCGATCCCCAAATTTCCACTACACTAGTTGTAGTAGTATTAGGGTGTTTACAAATTTTGTTTGCATAACTATTCTTTTAGTTAAACGACCTAAAAGAACGGTTATCAAAATGCCGCCGTTGCCGGGGACAAGGCATTGTGTTTAGATTATAGTCTTGGTGTAAGTCATTTTTGTTTTATTTTTATTATTGTCTATTAGTTTTCTTGTCAGTACTTACGCTTGGTCTCTAGTGTTGTTTGCATGCCATATAACACACGTAGATCAAATCAACAACTAGAACTATACGACCCTGAGGTTCAACGTAGCAAACAGAGAATTCCAACCCAAACCTCTTCACAACCAAATACTTCCAACCCCCCTACACTACCAATGGATGAAAACCACCAACAACTATTTGGTCAATTTAGGACACCTGGGTCCCAAGAATTTCAAGGAGGTGTAGTGTTACCCATAGCCCCAAACCCTTATCACATACATCCTTAATTCACCCGGATGGTGAAGGAGACCCCTTTTTGCGGTTTGAGAAATGAATGCCCTCTCCAACACTTGGAGGCATTCTTAGATATGTGCGGTTTCATACCTCCATGCCCTAATAGCCCGGATTATGTACGGATGCATTTATTTCACTTGAGTTTATCTGGTGATGCTCGGGATTGGTATAAATGCCTAGAGCCCAACTCAATCATTAATTGGGCTCAATTAAAGACAGCATTTCTAGAAAGGTTCTATCCCACAGTTTGAACGTAGGATTGGTGTAAGAAAATTACGTCATTCACTCAAGAGGATGATGAGAACCTTAGTGCCACTTGGAGTCGGTTTAAGAGAATGATAAGAGCATGCCCCCATCATGAGTACGGGGAGAACCATCTCAATACAGTCTTCTATGATGGTCTAAATGACTCCACCAAGGCACTCCTAGACTCGGTTGTTGGTGGTAAACTCTCAAAAGTCCCATGCAATCAAGTGAAGGCTAAGATTAAGGAGGTTGCTAAAAATAGCTCTTGGGGAGGAGCAAGGGGTAGTGGATTACCAAGAGGAGGGATGGATTCAAGCAACTTGAACACGATTAGTTCAAAAATCGAGGCTATAATGGATAAGAAGCTGTCCAAGTTCAAATACGCCCAAGGTAGCTCCAATGTATCATCGGTTAAAGAGACGCCCTTTTCATGTAGAATCTGTGGGGGCACCAATCATGATACATCATATTGTGGAGGTGCAAATTCTGAGCACATAGCGGCTATTAGCTATGGGGGGTATAACAAAGAAGGAACCCCAGTCATGAACTATAATGGATACGGGTATAATCCCGATTATGTGGCAGCTATAGGGTATGGTGGTCAAAACTAAGGGTTTTCTCAGCAAGGTCCTTACAACAATCAACCCTTTAGACCTCCCTTTAATCCGAATTCTAACCAAGGAAACTCCTACCAAGGGTACAACTCCACCAATCAAGCGAAAGGGAGTTTTCCTAGGCCGAATAGGAATAGGCCGTACCCTCAAATGCCAAGACCCAACACCAACCTACCCTATCCATCTACACAACCTCAACCAAACCCGCCTCCAACTAATGAATTCCTTTCCACGCAAGTGAACTCCCTTGCGCAGCAAAATCAAACCCTCTCATAAATCAATCAAACATTGATAAATCAAATGCAACAACTTCAAGCGCAGTAGAAGTTGTTTGAATCATAGCTTGCGCAGATGGCTAGTCCACCCCCACCATTGCTACTTCCTTCTCACCCTCAACAAAACCCATCCACCCAACCTCCACCACAAAACCCTCCTGACTCCAACCCTAAGCATCACACCTGTAAGGCGATCTTCCTAAGATCTGGAATCTTATATCTTGCTCCAGTTGTAGCCAATGGAGATTATTTAGGGGAAGATTCCTCAAAGGGTAGTGGTTGTCTAAGAGAAAATGAGCACAAGGAGAACCTCGAGGGGAGAAAAGAAAAGGAGGGTGGTGAAGAAGATTAGGGGCACAATGTCGAAGTCTTTGGGCATGAGAGGGAGAAGAAAGATGAAGATGAGAGATGGAGGGAGATACAGGAATGGAGGAAACTTGAGCGTCAACATGCTCCGCCTCTACCTTTTCCTTACAAGAAGGTAGAGAAGAAATTACAAGAAAAGTTTCTTAAATTCCTAGAGCATATGAGGCAACTTGAAATGAACATACCATTCTTAGAGGCCATGGAGAAAATGCCACAATATGCTCAATATCTGAAAACCCTCTTAAGGAACAAGAGAAAGCTTAAGGGCGAGGTGATCAGTTTACCAGAGTAGGTAAGTGCCATCATTCAGGGCACATGGGCAAAGAAAGAAAAAGCTAGAGGACCCTTTGTGCTCCCAATCATCCTTGGAAAACTCAATTCTAAGGGAGCACTTGCTGACCTCGGGGCCTCCATTAGCCTAATGCCGATGTCCATTGCCAAACAGCTAACCTGTGAGCTTAAGCCTTCGAAGAAAACAATCCAGCTGGCCGACCATAGTATAAAAGTGGCATGTGGGGAGTTTGAGGACCTTCTGATCCAAGTAGGGAACATAGTGGTACCATGTGACTTCGTGGTGCTTGATATGGCTGAGGATCCTTATACTCCCCTCATCTTAGGGAGGGATGCTTTGAAGACTTTGGGTGCCCTGATCGACTGTGAATCAGAAACTATAACCCTCAGGGTAGCCCAAGAGAAGGTTGTGTTTGCCTTTTCTAAGACTTCAAAGGAACCTATGGTCAAGTGGATTTGTTCCTTTGGGGTGGTCGAGAATGAAGCTGTGAAAGAGGTTGAGAGGTGTAATGCTTTTGCTACCCCAATGATAGTTGAGGTGTCAGATGAGGAAGACGCGCAAGAGAGTCCTATTTTTGGGGTTGTGAAGGGAATTGCTCCGCCAACGGAGATGTATTACAAATCTGAGGGAACTGACAAGCCAACCTAAAGACTCCACCTTGATTACTAACGTTTTTATGTCTAATGATGAAAGCCAAAATGTAAAGTCAAATAGAATTGAAAACATGATGGAAGCAAAAATGCAAAGTCAAATAGAGTTGATAATATGATGGAAGTAATGGAATCTAAAATGCAAAGCTTTATGCATTCTGTCAAAGAATGAGAATACAACATTTGAGCCACATCTTCAAAAGCTTGAGCCACGTCTTCAAAAGCTTGAGCCACGTCTCAAAGAAGTCAGCAAAGTTCAAACACTTTGTCAAAGGATAAGAATATTTTAATTGCCTAAATCTTGTGTTTTATCCTTTCCTTGTTTCACTTATTTTATTCTCTAACCTAACTTATTTAGACATGATTTTACTGTCAAAGATATCTCTTATTTTCAGTAAATAAGTGATGCTCATATATATTGAAGATTATTCAAGTTAATTTTGGTAATTACCAAAATTCAAGCATTGTGGTTATGGAAAAAGAAATCTATTTTGAAGCTTCAAGGTGTAGAAAATAAAGTGGAAATATTCTTGCTATAAAATATTCAATGATATCAATCTTCAACAGCCAAAATGAATGATTCTCTACAACCATATTGGAGGAAATCTTGCTGAAAGTATTGAAGGTAAATCAAGTTCATTATATATTCCAAGCTTTGAAGTTGAAGAAAACAAGAGACAACGTGAGACATATTAAGACAAAAAGTAAGACAAGAGGAGAAGCTTTAATCGTGAATTTCAGTCACAAGCACATCAACAAAGCTTTATTATTTTCTCTCTAGTTCCATAAACTTTTCTTGTATTTAGATTGAGAGAAAATCAAAGTATAATCTCTTGAGTGTTTAAAAGAATATTTTGAGAGAGTGTTATACTAAGAATATACCCATAATACTCAAACGTATAGAAAAAGAGAAAGAGATTTTTATTACTAGGATCTGAGATGCTAAAGTGTAACTGGGGTGCTATGGAGTAGAAGATGGGGATTAAGATCTTCTAGGGTGCTTTAGATCTCTAAGGGAAGTAATAAAAGAGCTAGTTAAATCCTAAGGGTTAGACAACCCTAGGCGGAGATGTAGGAAAATTAGTTGCCGAACTTCGTATCAAATCTCCGTGTTTTGTCTCATCTTATTTTTTTCTTCATTGCTTACGTTTTATGTTTGCTTCGCTCATCAATCAAAGCAGCGAACAGTCAAAGCCTGAGCAAAAGCCTTTGAAACCAATTTCAAGGCTTTGACATCCAGTTTCAAAGATAAGCCTTAACGCTTATATTTCGCCTTTGAAAGTCAATTCAAGACTTTGAGATCCTGAACGCGAAAATCGGTTATACTCTATTCACCCCCCCTCTAGATTATAGTTAATCATATTCCATCTCCCTATTGAGTCTTCAATTGGTATCAGAGCTAGACTCACAAGGAAAAGATTTAATCATCTGTGAGGAAAAATGAATTCAATAGGTGATGGTGGTTTTGCCCAAGGAAGGTCTACCAATCGCCCTCCTCTATTTTGTGGTAATAATTTTGCCCGTTGGCATTCATTGATGCAAATGTTTGTGATTGATTAAGATTTGGAACTCTATGATATTATCAAGAAAGGTCCTAGGGTGCCAATGAAGACTAATGAAAGCGGCACAATGGTTCCGAAAGAAGATGATGATTTTACTCAATCGGATTTGGAAAGTGTTGCTAAAAACTATCCAGCCATGAACCTTCTCTACTGTGGTTTAGATGCAAATGAATTCAATAGAGTTTCTGCATGCAAGAGTTCTAAAGAGATATGGGATAAATTGCTGGTCACATATGAAGGAACGAAACAAGTCAAAGAAAGCAAGATAAGCATCTTCCTTCGACAATATGAGTTGTTTAAAATGACGCCTAATGAAACCGTGAAAGAGATGTTCACAAGATTTACCCAAATAGTGAACAATCTAGATTCTCTTGGTAAGGTATTCACAAATAAAGAAAATGTGAGAAAGATTCTACGGTGTCTTCGAAAATCAAAGTGGGGTCCGAAGGTAACCGCGATAGAAGAGGCTCAAAATTTGAGAATCTTGCCTTTGGATGATCTTCTTGGAAAATTGATCACACATGAGATGTCTCTTAATGAAGAAAATGGTGAACCAGCACCTTCAACCAAAAATTTAGCACTCAAAGCAAACAGAGAAGAAGCTACGACGGACAATGAAGATAGTAATGATAGTGATGATAGTGATGATGAAGATCCATTTGCTCTCATTGCTAGAAGTCTTGCCAAGATTCTAAAAATGAAGAAGAATTTCTCAAGAGGCAGAGACTATCATTCAAATAAATATAAAGGTAAGTCATCCAACTCAATGAATAAAGTTAATACACTAACATGCTATGAGTGTGGTGAAACAGATCACTTAGTGAAAGATTGCCCTCAACGAAAGAAGAAGCCTTTCCACAAAAAGGATTAAAGAAGAAAGCTATGGTTGCCTTATCTAGTGACTCAGAAGATGAACAAGCAAACCTATGTCTTATGGCTAATCATGATGATGCAAAGAAAAAACATCTTGATGTAATGGTGAAAAATTTAATCTCAAGTCCAATTGATGTTTTGTCTGAATTCTTGCAAAATATGATTATAAATGAAGAGAGTTTGATTCTTGAATCCAAGGTTCTCAAGGAGAAGCTAAACTAATAGGTAAGTATTTCTGAAAGTCTCGCTAAGGAACTAACTGATCTCAAAGCCTCTCAGTCAGCTTTTAAATTCAGGGTTCAAGCTTCGAAATCATCCTTTGATACGCAGGTCAAGGCCTTGAACACTGAAAACACTGTTTTAAAACGAAAGCGCACCTCTTTGAGTTATCGTAATGATAACTTGGAGAAGGAAAAGAAGCTACTGGCTGGGAAGTGTAGAGAGCAACATAATTCCTTGGTTAGATTTGCTCACTCCGAATCTACTCTTGAAAAAATGCTAGGTGAGCACCAATCATCCTTGAATAAAAGCAGTCTTGGTTACAACAAAACTTTTCTAAATAAAACCATGACCACGTTTGTAAAAGCAAAGGATAATTGGCAAACACCTACATGTTTTTACTGTTGTAAAAAGGGTCATACTAAGCTAACTTTTCCTTTTCATGGGAATGACCCTCAAATTCTTAAAAATTCATTTCCTATTATTCTTCGAGACCAGATCAAGTAAGTATGGGTTCCTAAAGGGACTAGACCACCTAACATGGTCCATCCCTATTATGAATCTAAATTTGCAATTTGGTCTAGTCGAAAGGTTTGATGTTTTGTTCTTTTGTAGGAAATCACCAAGAGCAAAGATTATAAGTGGATTCTAGATAGTGGATGCTCACGGCACATGAGTGGGAAGTCCTCTTTATTTTCAATGATCAAAGAGCAATCTACTGGAACAATTACACTTGGTGAAAGGAAAGTGTAGAATAATTGTTATTGGAAAAGTTGGAGATAATGCATCAAACACCATTGATGATGTGTACCTAGTTGAAGGTCTTAAATACAACTTTCTTAGCATCTCTCAATTATGCGATAAAGGTAATAAAGTCATCTTTGATGAAGAAAAATGCGAGGTACAAAGAAAGGTGGACGGTAAAATTATTTTAATTGCTCCTCGTTGCAATAATGTTTATGCTTTTCATACTAACCAAGTTGCAAGTACTAGCTTAAAATGTCTTAAGGCCTTGACCAGCGACTCAAGGCTTTGGTGCACAGAAGGTTAGGTCATATTAATATGCATACCATGAAGAAGCTTTTCTCAAAGGAATTAGTACGTGGACTACCAAAGTTAGATTTCGAAGAAAAAGAGCTTTGCAAAGCATTTGCAAGAGGTAAACAAACAAAAGGATCCTTCAAAGCCAAAAAGGTTGTAAGTACCTCTCGCCCAATAGAGCTTCTACACATATATTTATGTGGTCCTATTAATATATGAAGGTTCAATGGGCACTCAAGAGGGGGGGGGGGGGGGGGGGGGGGGGGTGAATTGAGTGTTAAGTAATCTTTAGCAATTTTTGCTTCTTTTCGAATTATGTGTAAGGAAGCAGTTGTGCTGGTTCCCTTATGCAGCGGAATAAAACAAAGCAATAAAGAACAACACAGATTTAACGAGGTTCAGCCAACTCTGGCCTACGTCCTCCTATCCTAAGTCCTTTATTAATCTACTCCAAAAATTAAAGACAAAGAACACTCTACTGTTTTCCTACTCCGGGAACCAGTAAACCCCACTCTCTACTCCGAATGTGCTCTAAACTTACCCTCGTAAGTTCCTAGTGTTTTTGAACTCACAAACACTCACCAAGTCTTCAACCCCTCTGTCAAAGACTTAATACAAGATCAAGAACTCTCTAATGATCTAACTCTCAAAAGTCAAATAGAGAAAAACGTTAAAACACTATTATGCTCTTGTGTATCACTTAATAATTGAATTAGCACTTTTAGCTCTCAAAGATAGAACTCTATTAAAAATGCGTGAGAGCCGTGTCTATGATTATTTAGAGTAAGATGTATTTATAGGTTAGTTGGCTGAACCCTAAAATCATGCATATAAGATATATGCGATTTTATGATAAGTATTTATCCTAATTTATTTGATCACAAGATAAGATCAATTTAGGATAAGATACTTCCTAGTTTTTAGCTAACCAAAAATATCATCTTTATCTTTAGCTGCTTGGATATATTTTAAGTCAATATTTTTCGGAAAATATCCTTTTTGTAAAATCTTTGTAAAAACAGCAGCTTAAATAATCTGTTTAGTTAACCTGGTTCCCTGACCTGGTTCCCTGAACTGAATATGTTATGAAATTTGTTCCAAACCTTGTACCAAATTTCATAACGATATTTAATATACTAAAAGCACTTTATATACTCAATTATATAAGTTATACTATGGAGCATTTACATGAAGTTCCTAAATAACTCTTTGAGTGTAGTCTTCCTTCATGCATTCGTTAAGTCTTGAAAGCTTCCATGAATGAACTCAATTATTGGCCAAAGGACCTTCCTTTAAGTTGATCAAAAATCCTTTCAAGCTTCCAATCTTAGAAATCAACTTAGATACTGCACATTTAACAAAGTTAATGTACAATACTGAATAAGTAATTGCCTTTCATAAAAGCAGTTTGAGAGAACAGTTTATACTGGTTCCCTACCAGTGCATAGCTCATTTATCATCTAACTGTTCCCTATATAAAGATAAGTTAGTTCAATAAATATCTCATATAAGTAATAACTTATCTAGGGAAACAGTGTTCTAGTTTAGCTGGTTTCCCCAACTGTATTGAACACTTTCAAAGACCTGTTTCCCTTAGCTGTTTGTCATCATTCAAAACTATCAATCAAAGCCTAAGGGACTCAACAAATTCCCCCTTTTTGATGATGACAAACATTTGAAGTTTCTGCACCTGTGAACATACTCAAAAGAAGGTAGTCAAAAACTTCAAGAACTCAAGACTCAATGGAACAAGTCAGTGAAGCCAACTGGTTCCCTAAACAGAAACAAAAAATATAATAAAGTCAAAGTCAAAGTAAAAAGACTCAAAAACGACTCAATCTAAACTAGTAAAGACTCTAGGCTTCAACTTCAACTATTTTCCCCCTTTTGGCATCATTAAAAAGATATGCAAAAGTAGCATCTTATGCATAAAGTAACGTGCTAAACCATCCAATGGCATCAACCATTATACAAATAAAGTGCTGCAAAAGAAGGTCAGAATAGTCAAAGTTAAGCCATGCCATCAATAAAGATCATAGTTTAATACAAACCAACAAAAGTGAACGATAGAGCCCAAATCCATATCAAAACAAGTTCATGGATTGGGAGGAATAAAAACAGTCCAACAAAATCAGTTATTCAGAATATAATATGATAAAGGTAGGCTAAATGAAAAAGAGAACAGATTCAATCATCATCATCATTGTCATCATCTCCTTCCTCTTCTTCAGTGTCAGCCTCCTCAGCTGTTTCTTCCTGGTTCTCCTCCTCTTCATTGTCATCTTCCTGCTTGTCTACTTGCTGTTCCTCCTCAACTTGTTCCTTCTCAATTCCAGAACTGCCAGCAATCTGCTTCTCTAACTTGCTCATCCTCAAAATAAACGAAGTAGATAGACCTTCCACTAAGGTCACTAACTTGCTAAGCTGATCCCCCACAGCACTCATCTTCTCTTTCTGACTCTCCAGCCTCTTAAGAATAACCTTCTGACCTGCTGGTTCTTCTGCCTTTTGTTTCTTCTTGGCAGGCTTAGGAGTCTCTACTGAGTCCTCCTCCCTAAACTTCAACACCTAAGTACTTATGATCAACCCCTTTTGTTTCAGAATACCTTTGGTAAACACTATTACAGGAGCAGTTGATCCACTAAGAGAAACATTATTCTCTTTAAGAAGCTTAGTTATGTAAGAACCATAAGAAAGAGAGCGGTGGGATGAGTTATAGCAATTCATCATATGGTTTATCATTAGGGAAGGAAGATTTATCTTAATCCTTTTCATCAGCAAATATATAAGCATCATTTCCATGATGCGCACAAAACCCCTACCTTGTGCTCGAGGGATAATCATCTTGTTACACAAAGAGTGAAGGACCAGCATCACTGGTTCCTTCAAGCTACCAGTTTTAAACGTTCCAGCTTTCCTTGGAACTTTCCCTCTAAACACAAAGTCATCCACTTCATCTGGGCTGACCCCTATAAGTGTGGGCCATCCATCTCCAGAATACTCATCAAAACCATCTCTGGGTATATTCAACAACCCAGCCAAACTTGCAACAGACACATTCACTTCAACATCATTCACAATTGAGCTTAACGACCTATCCAACATTTGTTTCAAATTCACATAAAACCTTCTAACACCATCAATATTAGCATCACAGACATCAAACAAAGGCATCCAACCTTGATGTTCTAACAACTCTTTCACATCACTTAAGGCAACTTCATCAAAATAACCAACTTCTGTTTTACACCCAGATAACACAACCCTAGAACCTAAATCAGTCATACCAACAGATGGAGATTCTACTGACATACCTCTTGTAGACTTCCGTGCTGTTCTCTTTCGTTTGGAACCAGCAGAGTCCATCGACTGTTCCTCTACTACTACTACTTCGCCAATCTTTTTCAGGAAAGACCTAGTCACCCTACTGCGAACCAAGGTTTCTGTAGTCCCCCTTTTCTGCCCAATAATTTGTAGATCCTCTTCTTCACTTCTAACTTCCTCCTCTTCCCTTTCTCCAACAGTATTGAAGAATTCTTCAGCGCTTTTGGGCTGGTCCCCCTGAGATGAGGCAGGTTCTTTGATGATGGAATCATCAGCCTCAGGGGTTTTGGGTAAAGGTGCATTTTTGGGAGTTGGAGGTGAGGGAGATTTAGAAGATGGAGATGGAGTTGGTGATGGGTTCTTTGTGGTGGTAGGAGGTGAGTTGCTCGATGAAGTCGGAGCAGGGTTAATTTCAGTGATGAAGGTCTCCTTCAATTGAGTGGACTCACTTGCTTGAGTCTTCTCCTTCCTTTTCTTAGCTGGAGCCCTGGTTGATTTCCTTCCCATTGTAGCAAACAAGCTTCACAGCTTTGAGGAATTTGAGGGAGATGAAAACGGAGTGAACAGTGATCAGGGTACCACTTTTGAACGAGAGAGAGGATGAATAGAATGATGATGTGATGTGAAGCTGTATCAATGTGTTGATGTGTATTTATATCAATTGCACAGACATAGGAATTCCAAGAATTAGCCGGTTAAGAATCAAAATAAACGGAAGAGATAATTTCAAAAATTGAAAATTTAAATATTATAGTTATCTTTTTATAAGAAAGTCAACCAACTATAAATTAGGCAATTAAATATATTTGCCTCTCTGTAGGATAGGAATAACTGAAATAAGATAATTCTTTCCAAAAAGAAATTATCTTATAGTAATCTTCCAAAAGTAAGATATTTTCGGATGACATATCAGAGCTGAACTGCTATTTCCTCTTGCTGGTACCTGTACTGAACCAGTCATTCTATTTTCAGCATGTTTCAAAATAACTTCTCCTATTTCTATGCAACAATAATCCACTTAGGTTATTTACACAATATTTGTAAGTAAGCAACGTAGTTATATACATAATCAATACAAAAGCATACTTATTCTAACCAATCATTGAAGGAAATAATTGAAGCCAACGCCTAAAATCTAACTAGACCTAAAAGGACTCTTAACCTACAAAAAGACTCTCTACATAAAGGCTTTGTGAAGATATGAGCTATTTGATCTTCACTTTTACAAAACAACATCTCCACCAATCCTTTTTCCACATTGTCTCTTAGAAAATGGTGTCTTATCTTAATGTGTTTGGTCTTGGAGTGTTGCACGGGGTTCTTTGAAATATTGATTGCACTAGTGTTATCACAAAAGATAGGAACACTTTTATAGATAACACCAAAATCTTTCAGCTAGTTCCTTATCCACAGTAGCTGGGAACAGCATGAAGCTGCAGCTATATATTCTGACTCTGCTATGGATAGGGCCACTGAATTTTGCTTTTTAGATCCCCATGATATAAGACAAGAGCCAAGGAAGTGTGCCATACCTGATGTGTTCTTTCTATCAACTAGGAAACCAGCATAATCTTCATCTGTATATCCAATGAGATCGATGGTACTGCCTTTGGGGTACCACAAAAACAGATCTGCTGTTCCCACAAGATACCTAAGTATCCTTCTAACATCCTTCAAGTGAGATTCCTTTGGATTGCTTTGAAACCTAGCACACAGACCAACGGAAAACACAATGTCAGGTCTACTAGCTGTTAGGTAAAGTATAGAACCAATCATTCCTCTATAAAGCGTAGCTTCAACATTTTTTCCCGTAAGATCAGCATCCAACTTTGTGGATGTGGGAACAGGTGTATCATAAGCTTTGTTGTTCTCCATGCCAAACTTTTTTAGCAGCTCTTTTAAGTACTTTTGTTGATGGATCATTATACCATCATTTGTTTGCTTAATCTGCATCCCTAGGAAGAACCCTAGTTCTCCCATCATACTCATTTCAAATTCACTCTGCATAAGATTTGCAAATTCATCACACAAAGTTTGATTAGTAGCACCAAATAAAATATCATCAACATAAATTTGTACTACAATCAAGTGTTTCCCCCTGGTTCTTGTGAACAAGGTCTTGTCTACTGTTCCCCTCTTGTAAACATTAGCCATCAAGAAATTGGACAGTCTTTCATACCAAGCCCTTGGAGCTTGTTTCAAGCCATATAATGCTTTATCCAACTTATATACATGCTGGGGAAACAGTGTATCTTCAAAACCAGGTGGCTGCTCCACATATACTTCTTCCTTCAAATAGCCATTAAGGAACGCAGTCTTCACATCCATCTGAAACAGTTTAAAATTCATGTGAGCAGCATAAGCAATTAAAATCCTAATAGCCTCTAGCCTAGCTACTGGTGCAAACGTCTCATCATAGTCAATTCCTTCTTGTTGATTGTACCCTTGCACCACTAGCCTTGCTTTGTTTCTGACTATAGTACCGAGATCATCTAACTTGTTTCTAAAGACCCATCTAGTACCAATGACTGATCTTTCCTTTGGACGGGGAACCAGGTGCCAAACCTGGTTCCTCTGAAACTGATTTAACTCATCTTGCACAGCTAGTACCCAATCAGGATCAGTCAATGCCATTTTATAGTCAGTAGGCTCTACATTAGATAGGAAAGAATAGAAGGCGCAAAAGTTTTGAAAGACACTTCTTCTCGTTTGAATCCCCTTATTTATATCACTAATTATTTGATTAGTGGGATGGAAAGATTGATATCTAAAACTTTTGAAATTAATACTGTTTTGTGCTTCCTCATTAAGTTGGGAACTAGCATGTTCATGAATCTCTTCTCCTTCTGAAGAACCAGGAGGATTCACATTCATGCTGTTTCCTCTATCATTACTTACCTCAGGTTCAGGGGTGGTACCTTCTTCTATTCCCCCTGAACTCATTACCTGTCTATTATATGAGGAACCATCAGGACTTGGTTCCCCTTCAGAATCCTCATTATCTCCATTTTCTTCTCTAGGCACTTCATCATTATCATCTGGTGGAGTATTTGGTAGGCCTAGCTCTGCTTGCACTTCATCTGAGGGACCAGTATACTGGTTCCCCGTGAAATCCATCAATCCAATCACTTCATCAGGTTGTACCTGGGCAATCTCAGAAGACATGTTAAATTCATCAAAAATGACATGGACACTCTCCTCAACACAGAGAGTCCTTTTATTGAAGACTCTATATGCTTTGCTGTGAGAGGAGTATCCAAGAAAGGTTCCCTCATCACTTCTAGGATCAAATTTATCAAGCTGGTCCTTCCCATTATTATGCACATAACATTTACATCCAAAGACACGAAAGTATGTGATGTTGGGCTTTCGACCTTTAAGAAGTTCATAGGGAGTCTTATTTAACTTTGGTCTAATGAGACCTCTATTCAATATATAGCAAGCAGTGTCAACAGCTTCACCCCAAAAACTCTTTGGAAGACCACTCTCAATGAGCATTGTCCTCGCCATCTCCTCAAGAGTTCTGTTCTTCCTTTCTACAACACCATTTTGTTGAGGTGTTCTAGGGGCTGAGAAGTTGTGATTAACTCCATGTTCCCTACAATAATCAATAAAGTTAGCATTATCAAATTTAGTACCATGGTCTGATCTTATCGAGACCAGCTTATGGGTGAGCTGGTTCTCCACTTGTTTCACCAATGTTACCCATTCTTCAAACGTTTCATCCTTTGTGTGTAACATCATTACCCAAGTGTACCTGGAATAATCATCAACCATAACACAGACATATCTATGACCTCTTCGACTTTGTACTCTCATGGGACCACACAAGTCAATGTGTACAAGTTCGAAGGGTCTGCTGGTACTCAAAACAGTTTTAGGCTTAAAAGAGATTTTGACCTGTTTTCCCCTTACACATTCAGAACAAACTTTATCAGCTTCGTACTTAATGTTAGGAAGACCTACCACTAAGTCACGTGCTTTAAGTTTGTTTAGAAGTGTTAGGCTAGCATGTCCAAACCTCTTATGCCAAATCCATTGATTATTTTCAGAAACAGCTTTCAAACAGATGGACTTGTCTTGAGGGATTTTATCTAAGAAGGTGATGTAGACATCATGCTTCCTGGTTCCCTCACATATAAGTTCTCCTGTTTGTGAGTTAACTATGTGACATAGGTTGGCTTGAAACTCAACTCTATTACCTTTGTCACATAATTGAGAAATACTCAAGAGATTATGTTGCAAGCCTTCAACATAATAAACATCATCTATTACGTTAGAAAGTGTCTTACCAACCTTACCTAAACCAGTGATGGTTCCCTTGCTGTTATCCCCAAAGGTGACACTTCCTCCATCAAAGGCCACTAGTGAAAGGAATTGATCTTTATCCCCGGACATGTGTCTTGAGCAACCACTGTCCAAATACCAATAGGTGTCTCCCTTCACTCTAGCCTGCAAGAGTAAATCAAACATTAGTTTTAGGAACCCAAACACACTTGGGTCCCTTTTCAACAACATTAACATCTTGTTGATCCTTTCTTCTCCACACATACATTACACTCTTGCTGTTCTTATTAGCACTAATTTTCTTAGCTGGACATTCATGTATCTTATGTCCATTCTTACCACAATGAAAACACACGTGCATCTCTTTAGTCATGACATACTTACCTCGCTGATATTCTGTGATCCAGGTGGTTTCTCTGGGAGACCAGTTAGTCCTGGTTCTCTGTCTAGTATAACCAAGACCAAATTTTCCTTTGTTTCCTCCTGACGAAGTCAGATGGTTCAAAATTCTTTGTGCATTCAGTAGCTTATCCGCATGTCTATGATTGTCATGCAATTCCCTTTCTTTTGTTTCAAGTGTCTTAACTAACAACTCGTTTTTCTCTTTCAAAAACTCAAAGTTACTTTTTAAAGTTGCAAGTTGTAAGTTAAGATCTAAAACCGTAGGGTCATTAGACATGTCAATAACTACTGATTGCTTTTCACTTTTTAGTTGATTAAATTCAGCATGTAACTTACAGATAGTACTTTCATATTCATTAATCATACTGCTGACTTCAACGCTGGTTCCAGTAGGAGAACCAGGGGACTGAACAGCTTTAAGTGAGGCAATTTCTTTGTGAGAATTTTCTAAGTTGAAAGCCAATGTTTCAAAGGCCTTCAACAGAGAAGTTCTATTGCAAGAATTTGCTTTACTTATGACTGTTGAAAAATCAAGGACTTCACTAGTAGTTGATAAGTCTCTAGGGAACCAGGAGATCAGATCTTCTTCACCATCACTCGGATAGTCAAGTTCAGAAGATCTTGCCCTTTCTAGTTCTACCTTGCACTTGTCTAATTCAACTTCTAGTTCAGCAACTTGATTTTTCAAGTTATGGCAAACCATCTCTAGGTGATCACAACTAGCAATAGCAATTTCACATTCATTGCGTTTTTCTTTTAATTCTCTTTTGCCAGTTATATAAGTTTCACCTAGTTTATAGCATTCATCTAATAAAGAATCTATACAAGCAAGCATATTTTCTCTATCATATTCATGCATATCTATTCTAATTTGTTCAAGGTTTACCTTATGTCTTTATAGTACATCCTTCTTAGCCATCAAGCATTTCTTGAATGTACTGGTTCCCCCTCTGGTTCTCGGACCAGTGTTGTTCTCCTTGATGTTTGTGAAAGCAGTTAAGCAAACATCAGAACTAGGTGTATCTTCTTCTTCATCAGATCCTGAGTCAAATTCTCACCACATAGATGCTATCATGGCATTCTTGAAAGCCCTCTTATCTCCAGATTGAGATTGCTTGTCCTTCCATTTTGGACAATCACGAATGATGTGTCCTTTCTCACCACACTTGAAGCAACCTGAAGATGAAGACGAGTTAGATTTTTTAGTATTTTTGAAATTCCTACCTTTGAAATTCCTCTTTTGATCACGAAGAGATCTGTCAAATCTTTTTGCGATGATCTTCTTGGAAAATTGATCACACATGAGATGTCTCTTAATGAAGAAAATGGTGAACCAGCACCTTCAACCAAAAATTTAGCACTCAAAGCAAACAGAGAAGAAGCTACAACGGACAATGAAGATAGTGATGATAGTGATGATGAAGATCCATTTGCTCTCATCGCTAGAAGTCTTGCCAAGATTCTAAAAATGAAGAAGAATTTCTCAAGAGGCAGAGACTATCATTCAAATAAATATAAAGGTAAGTCATCCAACTCAATGAATAAAGTTAATACACTAACATGCTATGAGTGTGGTGAAACAGATCACTTAGTGAAAGATTGCCCTCAACGAAAGAAGAAGCCTTTCCACAAAAAGGATTAAAGAAGAAAGCTATGGTTGCCTTATCTAGTGACTCAGAAGATGAACAAGCAAACCTATGTCTTATGGCTAATCATGATGATGCAAATAAAAAACATCTTGATGTAATGGTGAAAAATTTAATCTCAAGTCCAATTGATGTTTTGTCTGAATTCTTGCAAAATATGATTATAAATGAAGAGAGTTTGATTCTTGAATCCAAGGTTCTCAAGGAGAAGCTAAACTAATAGGTAAGTATTTCTGAAAGTCTCGCTAAGGAACTAACTGATCTCAAAGCCTCTCAGTCAGCTTTTAAATTCAGGGTTCAAGCTTCGGAATCATCCTTTGATACGCAGGTCAAGGCCTTGAACACTGAAAACACTGTTTGAAAACGAAAGCGCACCTCTTTGAGTTATCGTAATGATAACTTGGAGAAGGAAAAGAAGCTACTGGCTGGGAAGTGTAGAGAGCAACATAATTCCTTGGTTAGATTTGCTCACTCCGAATCTACTCTTGAAAAAATGCTAGGTGAGCACCAATCATCCTTGAATAAAAGCAGTCTTGGTTACAACAAAACTTTTCTAAATAAAACCATGACCACGTTTGTAAAAGCAAAGGATAATTGGCAAACACCTACATGTTTTTACTATTGCAAAAAGGGTCATACTAAGCTAACTTTTCCTTTTCATGGGAATGACCCTCAAATTCTTAAAAATTCATTTCCTATTATTCTTCGAGACCAGATCAAGTAAGTATGGGTTCCTAAAGGGACTAGACCACCTAACATGGTCCATCCCTATTATGAATCTAAATTTGCAATTTGGTCTAGTCGAAAGGTTTGATGTTTTGTTCTTTTGTAGGAAATCACCAAGAGCAAAGATTATAAGTGGATTCTAGATAGTGGATGCTCACAGCACATGAGTGGGAAGTCCTCTTTATTTTCAATGATCAAAGAGCAATCTACTGGAACAATTACACTTGGTGAAAGGAAAGTGTAGAATAATTGTTATTGGAAAAGATGGAGATAATGCATCAAACACCATTGATGATGTGTACCTAGTTGAAGGTCTTAAATACAACTTTCTTAGCATCTCTCAATTATGCGATAAAGGTAATAAAGTCATCTTTGATGAAGAAAAATGCGAGGTACAAAGAAAGGTGGACGGTAAAATTATTTTAATTGCTCCTCGTTGCAATAATGTTTATGCTTTTCATACTAACCAAGTTGCAAGTACTAGCTTAAAATGTCTTAAGGCCTTGACCAGCGACTCAAGGCTTTGGCACAGAAGGTTAGGTCATATTAATATGCATACCATGAAGAAGCTTTTCTCAAAGGAATTAGTACGTGGACTACCAAAGTTAGATTTCAAAGAAAAAGAGCTTTGCAAAGCATGTGCAAGAGGTAAACAAACAAAAGGATCCTTCAAAGCCAAAAAGGTTGTAAGTACCTCTCGCCCAATAGAGCTTCTACACATATATTTATGTGGTCCTATAAATATGTGAAGGTTCAATGGGCACTCAAGAGGGGGGAGGGGGGGGGGGGGGGTGAATTGAGTGTTAAGTAATCTTTAGCAATTTTTGCTTCTTTTCGAATTATGTGTAAGGAAGCAGTTGTGCTGGTTCCCTTATGCAGCGGAATAAAACAAAGCAATAAAGAACACCACAGATTTAACGAGGTTAGCCAACTCTGGCCTACGTCCTCCTATCCTAAGTCCTTTATTAATCTACTCCGAAAATTAAAGACAAAGAACACTCTACTGTTTCCCTACTCCGGGAACCAGTAAACCCCACACTCTACTCCGAATGTGCTCTAAACTTACCCTCATAAGTTCCTAGTGTTTTTGAACTCACAAACACTCACCAAGTCTTCAACCCCTCTGTCAAAGACTTAATACAAGATCAAGAACTCTCTAATGATCTAACTCTCAAAAGTCAAATAGAGAAAAACGTTAAAACACTATTCTGCTCTTGTGTATCACTTAATAATTGAATTAGCGCTTTTAGCTCTCAAAGATAGAACTCTATTAAAAATGCGTGAGAGCCGTGTCTATGATTATTTAGAGTAAGATGTATTTATAGGTTAGTTGGCTGAACCCTAAAATCATGCATATAAGATATATGCGATTTTATGATAAGTATTTATCCTAATTTATTTGATCACAAGATAAGATCAATTTAGGATAAGATACTTCCTAGTTTTTAGCTAACCAAAAATATCATCTTTATCTTTAGCTGCTTGGATATATTTTAAGTCAATATTTTTCGAAAAATATCCTTTTTGTAAAATCTTTGTAAAAACAGCAGCTTAAATAATCTGTTCAGTTAACCTGGTTCCCTGACCTGGTTCCCTGAACTGAATATGTTATGAAATTTGTTCCAAACCTTTTACCAAATTTCATAACGATATTTAATATACTAAAAGCACTTTATATACTCAATTATATAAGATATATTACGGAGCATTTACATGAAGTTCCTAAATAACTCTTTGAGTGTAGTCTTCCTTCATGCATTCGTTAAGTCTTGAAAGCTTCCATGAATGAACTCAATTATTGACCAAAGGACCTTCCTTTAAGTTGATCGAAAATCCTTTCAAGCTTCCAATCTTAGAAATCAACTTAGATACTGCACATTTAACAAAGTTAATGTACAATACTAAATAAGTAACTGCCTTTCATAAAAGCAGTTTGAGAGAACAATTTATACTGGTTCCCTACCAGTGCATAGCTCATTTATCATCTAACTGTTCCCTGTATAAAGATAAGTTAGTTCAACAAATATCTCATATAAGTAATAACTTATCTAGGGAAACAGTGTTCTATTTTAGCTGGTTCCCCCAACTGTATTGAACACTTTCAAAGACCTATTTCCCTTAGCTGTTTGTCATCATTCAAAACTATCAATCAAAGCCTAAGGGACTTAACAAATTCCCCCTTTTTGATGATGACAAACATTTGAAGTTTCTGCACTTGTGAACATAATCAAAAGAAGGTAGTCAAAAACTTCAAGAACTCAAGACTCAATTGAACAAGTCCGTGAAGCCAACTGGTTCCCTAAACAGAAACAAAAAATAAAATAAAGTCAAAGTCAAAGTAAAAAGACTCAAAAATGACTCAATCTAAACTAGTAAAGACTCTAGGCTTCAACTTCAACTATTTTCCCCCTTTTGGCATCATTAAAAAGATATGCAAAAGTAGCATCTTATGCATAAAGTAACGTGCTAAACCATCCAATGGCATCAACCATTATACAAATAAAGTGCTGCAAAAGAAGGTCAGAATAGTCAAAGTTAAGCCATGCCATCAATAAAGATCATAGTTTAATACAAACCAACAAAAGTGAACGATAGAGCCCAAATCCATATCAAAACAAGTTCATGGATTGGGAGGAATATAAACAGTCCAACAAAATCAGTTATTCAGAATATAATATGATAAAGGTAGGCTAAATGAAAAAGAGAACAGATTCAATCATCATCATCATTGTCATCATCTCCTTCCTCTTCTTCAGTGTCAGCCTCCTCAGCTGTTTCTTCCTGGTTCTCCTCCTCTTCATTGTCATCTTCCTGCTGGTCTACTTGCTGGTCCTCCTCAACTTGTTCCTTCTCAATTCCAGAACTGCCAGCAATCTGTTTCTCTAACTTGCTCATCCTCATAATAAACGAAGTAGATAGACCTTCCACTAAGGTCACTAACTTGCTAAGCTGATCCCCCACAGCACTCATCTTCTCTTCCTGACTCTCCAGCCTCTTAAGAATAACCTTCTGACCTACTGGTTCTTCTGCCTTTTGTTTCTTCTTGGCAGGCTTAGGAGTCTCTACTAAGTCCTCCTCCCTAAACTTCAACACCTAAGTACTTATGATCAACCCCTTTTGTTTCAGAATACCTTTGGTAAACACTATTACAGGAGCAATTGATCCACTAAGAGAAACATTATTCTCTTTAAGAAGCTTAGTTATGTAAGAACCATAAGAAAGAGAGCGGTGGGATGAGTTATAGCAATTCATCATATGGTTTATCATTAGGGAAGGAAGATTTATCTTAATCCTTTTCATCAGCAAATATATAAGCATCATTTTCATGATGCGCACAAAACCCCTACCTTGTGCTCGAGGGATAATCATCTTGTTACATAAAGAGTGAAGGACCAGCATCACTGGTTCCTTCAAGCTACCAGTTTTAAACGTTCCAGCTTTCTTTGGAACTTTCCCTCTAAACACAAAGTCATCCACTTCATCTGGACTGACCCCTATAAGTGTGGGCCATCCATCTCCAGAATACTCATCAAAACCATCTCTGGGTATATTCAACAACCCAGCCAAACTTGCAACAGACACATTCACTTCAACATCATTCACAACTAAGCTTAACGACCTATCCAACATTTGTTTCAAATTCACATAAATCCTTCTAACACCATTAATATTAGCATCACAGACATCAAACAAAGGCATCCAACCTTGATGTTCTAACAACTCTTTCACATCACTTAAGGCAACTTCATCAAAATAACCAACTTCTGTTTTACACCCAGATAACACAACCCTAGAACCTAAATCAGTCATACCAACAGATGGAGATTCTACTGACATACCTCTTGTAGACTTCCGTGCTGTTCTCTTTCGTTTGGAACCAGCAGAGTCCATCGACTGTTCCTCTACTACTACTACTTTGCCAATCTTTTTCAGGAAAGACCTAGTCACCCTACTGCGAACCAAGGTTTCTGTAGTCCCCCTTTTCTGCCCAATAATTTGTAGATCCTCTTCTTCACTTCTAACTTCCTCCTCTTCCCTTTCTCCAACAGTATTGAAGAATTCTTCAGCGCTTTTGGGCTGGTCCCCCTGAGATGAGGCAGGTTCTTTGATGATGGAATCATCAGCCTCAGGGGTTTTGGGTAAAGGTGCATTTTTGGGAGTTGGAGGTGAGGGAGATTTAGAAGATGGAGATGGAGTTGGTGATGGGTTCTTTGTGGTGGTAGGAGGTGAGTTGCTCGATGAAGTCGGAGCAGGGTTAATTTCAGTGATGAAGGTCTCCTTCAATTAAGTGGACTCACTTGCTTGAGTCTTCTTCTTCCTTTTCTTAGCTGGAGCCCTGGTTGATTTCCTTTCCATTGTAGCAAACAAGCTTCACAGCTTTGAGGAATTTGAGGGAGATGAAAACGGAGTGAACAGTGATCAGGGTACCACTTTTGAACGAGAGAGAGGATGAATAGAATGATGATGTGATGTGAAGCTGTATCAATGTGTTGATGTGTATTTATATCAATTGCACAGACATAGGAATTCCAAGAATTAGCCGGTTAAGAATCAAAATAAACGGAAGAGATAATTTCAAAAATTGAAAATTTAAATATTATAGTTATCTTTTTATAAGAAAGTCAACCAACTATAAATTAGGCAATTAAATATATTTGCCTCTCTGTAGGATAGGAATAACTGAAATAAGATAATTCTTTCCAAAAATAAATTATCTTATAGTAATCTTCCAAAAGTAAGATATTTTCGGATGACATATCAGAGCTGAACTGCTATTTCCTCTTGCTGGTACCTGTACTGAACCAGTCATTCTATTTTCAGCATGTTTCAAAATAACTTCTCCTATTTCTATGCAACAATAATCCACTTAGGTTATTTACACAATATTTGTAAGTAAGCAACGTAGTTATATACATAATCAATACAAAAGCATACTTATTCTAACCAATCATTGAAGGAAATAATTGAAGCCAACGCCTAAAATCTAACTAGACCTAAAAGGACTCTTAACCTACAAAAAGACTCTCTACATAAAGGCTTTGTGAAGATATGAGCTATTTGATCTTCACTTTTACAAAACAACATCTCCACCAATCCTTTTTCCACATTGTCTCTTAGAAAATGGTGTCTTATCTTAATGTGTTTGGTCTTGGAGTGTTGCACGGGGTTCTTTGAAATATTGATTGCACTAGTGTTATCACAAAAGATAGGAACACTTTTATAGATAACACCAAAATCTTTCAGCTAGTTCCTTATCCACAGTAGCTGGGAACAGCATGAAGCTGCAGCTATATATTCTGACTCTGCTATGGATAGGGCCACTGAATTTTGCTTTTTAGATCCCCATGATATAAGACAAGAGCCAAGGAAGTGTGCCATACCTGATGTGTTCTTTCTATCAACTAGGAAACCAGCATAATCTTCATCTGTATATCCAATGAGATCGATGGTACTGCCTTTGGGGTACCACAAAAACAGATCTGCTGTTCCCACAAGATACCTAAGTATCCTTCTAACATCCTTCAAGTGAGATTCCTTTGGATTGCTTTGAAACCTAGCACACAGACCAACGGAAAACACAATGTCAGGTCTACTAGCTGTTAGGTAAAGTATAGAACCAATCATTCCTCTATAAAGCGTAGCTTCAACATTTTTTCCCGTAAGATCAGCATCCAACTTTGTGGATGTGGGAACAGGTGTATCATAAGCTTTGTTGTTCTCCATGCCAAACTTTTTTAGCAGCTCTTTTAAGTACTTTTGTTGATGGATCATTATACCATCATTTGTTTGCTTAATCTGCATCCCTAGGAAGAACCCTAGTTCTCCCATCATACTCATTTCAAATTCACTCTGCATAAGATTTGCAAATTCATCACACAAAGTTTGATTAGTAGCACCAAATAAAATATCATCAACATAAATTTGTACTACAATCAAGTGTTTCCCCCTGGTTCTTGTGAACAAGGTCTTGTCTACTGTTCCCCTCTTGTAAACATTAGCCATCAAGAAATTGGACAGTCTTTCATACCAAGCCCTTGGAGCTTGTTTCAAGCCATATAATGCTTTATCCAACTTATATACATGCTGGGGAAACAGTGTATCTTCAAAACCAGGTGGCTGCTCCACATATACTTCTTCCTTCAAATAGCCATTAAGGAACGCAGTCTTCACATCCATCTGAAACAGTTTAAAATTCATGTGAGCAGCATAAGCAATTAAAATCCTAATAGCCTCTAGCCTAGCTACTGGTGCAAACGTCTCATCATAGTCAATTCCTTCTTGTTGATTGTACCCTTGCACCACTAGCCTTGCTTTGTTTCTGACTATAGTACCGAGGTCATCTAACTTGTTTCTAAAGACCCATCTAGTACCAATGACTGATCTTTCCTTTGGACGGGGAACCAGGTGCCAAACCTGGTTCCTCTGAAACTGATTTAACTCATCTTGCACAGCTAGTACCCAATCAGGATCAGTCAATGCCATTTTATAGTCAGTAGGCTCTACATTAGATAGGAAAGAATAGAAGGCGCAAAAGTTTTGAAAGACACTTCTTCTCGTTTGAATCCCCTTATTTATATCACTAATTATTTGATTAGTGGGATGGAAAGATTGATATCTAAAACTTTTGAAATTAATACTGTTTTGTGCTTCCTCATTAAGTTGGGAACTAGCATGTTCATGAATCTCTTCTCCTTCTGAAGAACCAGGAGGATTCACATTCATGCTGTTTCCTCTATCATTACTTACCTCAGGTTCAGGGGTGGTACCTTCTTCTATTCCCCCTGAACTCATTACCTGTCTATTATATGAGGAACCATCAGGACTTGGTTCCCCTTCAGAATCCTCATTATCTCCATTTTCTTCTCTAGGCACTTCATCATTATCATCTGGTGGAGTATTTGGTAGGCCTAGCTCTGCTTGCACTTCATCTGAGGGACCAGTATACTGGTTCCCCGTGAAATCCATCAATCCAATCACTTCATCAGGTTGTACCTGGGCAATCTCAGAAGACATGTTAAATTCATCAAAAATGACATGGACACTCTCCTCAACACAGAGAGTCCTTTTATTGAAGACTCTATATGCTTTGCTGTGAGAGGAGTATCCAAGAAAGGTTCCCTCATCACTTCTAGGATCAAATTTATCAAGCTGGTCCTTCCCATTATTATGCACATAACATTTACATCCAAAGACACGAAAGTATGTGATGTTGGGCTTTCGACCTTTAAGAAGTTCATAGGGAGTCTTATTTAACTTTGGTCTAATGAGACCTCTATTCAATATATAGCAAGCAGTGTCAACAGCTTCACCCCAAAAACTCTTTGGAAGACCACTCTCAATGAGCATTGTCCTCGCCATCTCCTCAAGAGTTCTGTTCTTCCTTTCTACAACACCATTTTGTTGAGGTGTTCTAGGGGCTGAGAAGTTGTGATTAACTCCATGTTCCCTACAATAATCAATAAAGTTAGCATTATCAAATTTAGTACCATGGTCTGATCTTATCGAGACCAGCTTATGGGTGAGCTGGTTCTCCACTTGTTTCACCAATGTTACCCATTCTTCAAACGTTTCATCCTTTGTGTGTAACATCATTACCCAAGTGTACCTGGAATAATCATCAACCATAACACAGACATATCTATGACCTCTTCGACTTTGTACTCTCATGGGACCACACAAGTCAATGTGTACAAGTTCGAAGGGTCTGCTGGTACTCAAAACAGTTTTAGGCTTAAAAGAGATTTTGACCTGTTTTCCCCTTACACATTCAGAACAAACTTTATCAGCTTCGTACTTAATGTTAGGAAGACCTACCACTAAGTCACGTGCTTTAAGTTTGTTTAGAAGTGTTAGGCTAGCATGTCCAAACCTCTTATGCCAAATCCATTGATTATTTTCAGAAACAGCTTTCAAACAGATGGACTTGTCTTGAGGGATTTTATCTAAGAAGGTGATGTAGACATCATGCTTCCTGGTTCCCTCACATATAAGTTCTCCTGTTTGTGAGTTAACTATGTGACATAGGTTGGCTTGAAACTCAACTCTATTACCTTTGTCACATAATTGAGAAATACTCAAGAGATTATGTTGCAAGCCTTCAACATAATAAACATCATCTATTACGTTAGAAAGTGTCTTACCAACCTTACCTAAACCAGTGATGGTTCCCTTGCTGTTATCCCCAAAGGTGACACTTCCTCCATCAAAGGCCACTAGTGAAAGGAATTGATCTTTATCCCCGGACATGTGTCTTGAGCAACCACTGTCCAAATACCAATAGGTGTCTCCCTTCACTCTAGCCTGCAAGAGTAAATCAAACATTAGTTTTAGGAACCCAAACACACTTGGGTCCCTTTTCAACAACATTAACATCTTGTTGATCCTTTCTTCTCCACACATACATTACACTCTTGCTGTTCTTATTAGCACTAATTTTCTTAGCTGGACATTCATGTATCTTATGTCCATTCTTACCACAATGAAAACACACGTGCATCTCTTTAGTCATGACATACTTACCTCGCTGATATTCTGTGATCCAGGTGGTTTCTCTGGGAGACCAGTTAGTCCTGGTTCTCTGTCTAGTATAACCAAGACCAAATTTTCCTTTGTTTCCTCCTGACGAAGTCAGATGGTTCAAAATTCTTTGTGCATTCAGTAGCTTATCCGCATGTCTATGATTGTCATGCAATTCCCTTTCTTTTGTTTCAAGTGTCTTAACTAACAACTCGTTTTTCTCTTTCAAAAACTCAAAGTTACTTTTTAAAGTTGCAAGTTGTAAGTTAAGATCTAAAACCGTAGGGTCATTAGACATGTCAATAACTACTGATTGCTTTTCACTTTTTAGTTGATTAAATTCAGCATGTAACTTACAGATAGTACTTTCATATTCATTAATCATACTGCTGACTTCAACGCTGGTTCCAATAGGAGAACCAGGGGACTGAACAGCTTTAAGTGAGGCAATTTCTTTGTGAGAATTTTCTAAGTTGAAAGCCAATGTTTCAAAGGCCTTCAACAGAGAAGTTCTATTGCAAGAATTTGCTTTACTTATGACTGTTGAAAAATCAAGGACTTCACTAGTAGTTGATAAGTCTCTAGGGAACCAGGAGATCAGATCTTCTTCACCATCACTCGGATAGTCAAGTTCAGAAGATCTTGCCCTTTCTAGTTCTACCTTGCACTTGTCTAATTCAACTTCTAGTTCAGCAACTTGATTTTTCAAGTTATGGCAAACCATCTCTAGGTGATCACAACTAGCAATAGCAATTTCACATTCATTGCGTTTTTCTTTTAATTCTCTTTTGCCAGTTATATAAGTTTCACCTAGTTTATAGCATTCATCTAATAAAGAATCTATACAAGCAAGCATATTTTCTCTATCATATTCATGTATATCTATTCTAATTTGTTCAAGGTTTACCTTATGTCTTTATAGTACATCCTTCTTAGCCATCAAGCACTTCTTGAATGTACTGGTTCCCCCTCTGGTTCCCGGACCAGTGCTGTTCTCCTTGATGTTTGTGAAAGCAAGTAAGCAAACATCAGAACTAGGTGTATCTTCTTCTTCATCAGATCCTGAGTCAGATTCTCCCCACATAGATGCTATCATGGCATTCTTGAAAGCCCTCTTATCTCCAGATTGAGATTGCTTGTCCTTCCATTTTGGACAATCACGAATGATGTGTCCTTTCTCACCACACTTGAAGCAACCTGAAGATGAAGACGAGTTAGATTTTTTAGTATTTTTGAAATTCCTACCTTTGAAATTCCTCTTTTGATCACGAAGAGATCTGTCAAATCTTTTTGCGATGATCTTCTTGGAAAATTGATCACACATGAGATGTCTCTTAATGAAGAAAATGGTGAACCAGCACCTTCAACCAAAAATTTAGCACTCAAAGCAAACAGAGAAGAAGCTACAACGGACAATGAAGATAGTGATGATAGTGATGATGAAGATCCATTTGCTCTCATCGCTAGAAGTCTTGCCAAGATTCTAAAAATGAAGAAGAATTTCTCAAGAGGCAGAGACTATCATTCAAATAAATATAAAGGTAAGTCATCCAACTCAATGAATAAAGTTAATACACTAACATGCTATGAGTGTGGTGAAACAGATCACTTAGTGAAAGATTGCCCTCAACGAAAGAAGAAGCCTTTCCACAAAAAGGATTAAAGAAGAAAGCTATGGTTGCCTTATCTAGTGACTCAGAAGATGAACAAGCAAACCTATGTCTTATGGCTAATCATGATGATGCAAATAAAAAACATCTTGATGTAATGGTGAAAAATTTAATCTCAAGTCCAATTGATGTTTTGTCTGAATTCTTGCAAAATATGATTATAAATGAAGAGAGTTTGATTCTTGAATCCAAGGTTCTCAAGGAGAAGCTAAACTAATAGGTAAGTATTTCTGAAAGTCTCGCTAAGGAACTAACTGATCTCAAAGCCTCTCAGTCAGCTTTTAAATTCAGGGTTCAAGCTTCGGAATCATCCTTTGATACGCAGGTCAAGGCCTTGAACACTGAAAACACTGTTTGAAAACGAAAGCGCACCTCTTTGAGTTATCGTAATGATAACTTGGAGAAGGAAAAGAAGCTACTGGCTGGGAAGTGTAGAGAGCAACATAATTCCTTGGTTAGATTTGCTCACTCCGAATCTACTCTTGAAAAAATGCTAGGTGAGCACCAATCATCCTTGAATAAAAGCAGTCTTGGTTACAACAAAACTTTTCTAAATAAAACCATGACCACGTTTGTAAAAGCAAAGGATAATTGGCAAACACCTACATGTTTTTACTATTGCAAAAAGGGTCATACTAAGCTAACTTTTCCTTTTCATGGGAATGACCCTCAAATTCTTAAAAATTCATTTCCTATTATTCTTCGAGACCAGATCAAGTAAGTATGGGTTCCTAAAGGGACTAGACCACCTAACATGGTCCATCCCTATTATGAATCTAAATTTGCAATTTGGTCTAGTCGAAAGGTTTGATGTTTTGTTCTTTTGTAGGAAATCACCAAGAGCAAAGATTATAAGTGGATTCTAGATAGTGGATGCTCACAGCACATGAGTGGGAAGTCCTCTTTATTTTCAATGATCAAAGAGCAATCTACTGGAACAATTACACTTGGTGAAAGGAAAGTGTAGAATAATTGTTATTGGAAAAGATGGAGATAATGCATCAAACACCATTGATGATGTGTACCTAGTTGAAGGTCTTAAATACAACTTTCTTAGCATCTCTCAATTATGCGATAAAGGTAATAAAGTCATCTTTGATGAAGAAAAATGCGAGGTACAAAGAAAGGTGGACGGTAAAATTATTTTAATTGCTCCTCGTTGCAATAATGTTTATGCTTTTCATACTAACCAAGTTGCAAGTACTAGCTTAAAATGTCTTAAGGCCTTGACCAGTGACTCAAGGCTTTGGCACAGAAGGTTAGGTCATATTAATATGCATACCATGAAGAAGCTTTTCTCAAAGGAATTAGTACGTGGACTACCAAAGTTAGATTTCAAAGAAAAAGAGCTTTGCAAAGCATGTGCAAGAGGTAAACAAACAAAAGGATCCTTCAAAGCCAAAAAGGTTGTAAGTACCTCTCGCCCAATAGAGCTTCTACACATATATTTATGTGGTCCTATTAATATGTGAAGGTTCAATGGGCACTCAAGAGGGGGGAGGGGGGGGGGGGGGGGGGGGGTGAATTGAGTGTTAAGTAATCTTTAGCAATTTTTGCTTCTTTTCGAATTATGTGTAAGGAAGCAGTTGTGCTGGTTCCCTTATGCAGCGGAATAAAACAAAGCAATAAAGAACACCACAGATTTAACGAGGTTAGCCAACTTTGGCCTACGTCCTCCTATCCTAAGTCCTTTATTAATCTACTCCGAAAATTAAAGACAAAGAACACTCTACTGTTTCCCTACTCCGGGAACCAGTAAACCCCACACTCTACTCCGAATGTGCTCTAAACTTACCCTCATAAGTTCCTAGTGTTTTTGAACTCACAAACACTCACCAAGTCTTCAACCCCTCTGTCAAAGACTTAATACAAGATCAAGAACTCTCTAATGATCTAACTCTCAAAAGTCAAATAGAGAAAAACGTTAAAACACTATTCTGCTCTTGTGTATCACTTAATAATTGAATTAGCGCTTTTAGCTCTCAAAGATAGAACTCTATTAAAAATGCGTGAGAGCCGTGTCTATGATTATTTAGAGTAAGATGTATTTATAGGTTAGTTGGCTGAACCCTAAAATCATGCATATAAGATATATGCGATTTTATGATAAGTATTTATCCTAATTTATTTGATCACAAGATAAGATCAATTTAGGATAAGATACTTCCTAGTTTTTAGCTAACCAAAAATATCATCTTTTTCATTAGCTGCTTGGATATATTTTAAGTCAATATTTTTCGAAAAATATCCTTTTTGTAAAATCTTTGTAAAAACAGCAGCTTAAATAATCTTTTCAGTTAACCTGGTTCCCTGACCTGGTTCCCTGAACTGAATATGTTATGAAATTTGTTCCAAACCTTGTACCAAATTTCATAACGATATTTAATATACTAAAAGCACTTTATATACTCAATTATATAAGTTATATTACGGAGCATTTACATGAAGTTCCTAAATAACTCTTTGAGTGTAGTCTTCCTTCATGCATTCGTTAAGTCTTGAAAGCTTCCATGAATGAACTCAATTATTGACCAAAGGACCTTCCTTTAAGTTGATCGAAAATCCTTTCAAGCTTCTAATCTTAGAAATCAACTTAGATACTGCACATTTAACAAAGTTAATGTACAATACTAAATAAGTAATTGCCTTTCATAAAAGCAGTTTGAGAGAACAATTTATACTGGTTCCCTACCAGTGCATAGCTCATTTATCATCTAACTGTTCCCTGTATAAAGATAAGTTAGTTCAACAAATATCTCATATAAGTAATAACTTATCTAGGGAAACAATGTTCTATTTTAGCTGGTTCCCCCAACTGTATTGAACACTTTCAAAGACCTATTTCCCTTAGCTGTTTGTCATCATTCAAAACTATCAATCAAAGCCTAAGGGACTCAACAATATGCATACCATGAAGAAGCTTTTCTCAAAGGACTTAGTACGTGGACTACCAAAGTTAGATTTCAAAGAAAAAGAGCTTTGCAAAGCATATGGAAGAGGTAAACAAACAAAGGGATCCTTCAAAGCCAAAAAGGTTGTAAGTACCTCTCGCCCAATAGAGCATCTACACATAGATTTATGTGGTCATATGCGTGTTAAATCACCTAAAGGTAAATAATGCATCCTTGTTGTTGTTGATGATTTTTTCCATTTTACTTGGATTTCATTTTTGTGTGAAAAATCAGAGGCTATACAAGAGTTTTCAAAAATTTGCAAAGAATTACAAACATTAAAAAACCTACCCATAGTTGCTGTGAGAAGCGATCATGGTAGAGAGTTTGATCAACTAAAGTTTGATAACTTTTGTGCTAAATATGGTATTTCTCACAATTTTTCAACTCCTAGGACACCTCAACAAAATGGAGTTGTGGAACGAAAGAACCGCACTCTTGAGGATATGTCTAGGACAATGCTTTTGGAAAATGATTTGCCAAAATACTTTTGGGCAGAAGCTGTTAATACAACAAACTATATTTTAAACCGTTGTTTGATTCGCCCTATTTTGAAGAAAACTCCTTACGAATTGTTTAAAGGTAAAAAGCCTAATATTTCCTATTTCAAACCTTTTGGATGTATGTGCTTTGTTCATAATAATGGCAAAGATAACCTTGGTAAATTTGATGCACGTAGTGATGAAGCAATTCTATTAGGTTACTCTTTGAATTCTAAAGCTTATAGAGTTTTCAATAAGTGTACTAAAGTTGTTGAAGAAAGTATACATGTGATCTTTGATGAAACCGAGAACGGTATCTTGAGTGATGGTTTTACAGGTTTAAATTGAATAAGCATGAAGGATATTCATTTGAGACAGAAGGAGAAGAAAGTTCTTCAGATAATGAAATGAAGAAATCTACCCAGAATATATAAGAGCCAATTTTAGACGCAGATGAATTAGATCAAAGCCTTAACCAGCAACCTCAAGATCTTGAAACTCCATCTCAAAGTCTTGAACAGACGAACAATATTATATCAGAAGTCACTCCAGGGCCTTCATACCTATCTCAAGGCCTTGAAAGGATACTTCAAGAAACTACGTCAGCTCCTTTGATGCTGCCACGCAAGTTCAAATACTCCTCATCTCATCCAACAAACAATATAATTTCGGATCCAAAAGATGGTATACAAACACGCTCTAATGTTAAAAATTTGTGTGTATTTCACGCTTTTGTTTCTCTTGTAGAACCAAAGAATATCAATGAAGCACTTCAAGAGCCCGATTGGATTTTAGCTATGCAAAGTGAGCTAAATGAATTCGAAAGAAATAAAGTGTGGACACTCACACCAAGACCAAAGGATCATTCAATTATTGGAACAAGGTGGGTGTTCAGAAATAAGCATGACGAGAATGGAAAGATAGTGAGGAACAAAGCAAGATTAGTAGCCCAAGGTTATAATCAAGAAGAAGGGATAGATTATGAAGAGACTTTCGCTCCCGTGGCTAGAATGGAGGCTATTCGAATGCTCCTTGCTTTTGTTTCCTTTATGCAAATTAAGTTATTTCAAATGGATGTCAAATGTGCATTCTTGAACGGTTATTTACAAGAAGAAGTATATGTTGCTCAACCCCCCGGTTTCGAAAATGAGAAATTTCCAAATCATGTTTTTAAACTTAACAAAGCGCTCTATGGTTTGAAACAAGCTCCAAGGGCTTGGTATGAGCGTTTTTCAAAATATCTTTTAGAAAATAATTTCAAAAGAGGGTTGATTGACAAAACTCTTTTTGTGAAAACCAAAGGTAAAGATTTATTAATAGTTCAAGTTTATGTTGATGATATTCTTTTCGGTGCTACTAACGATTCCCTTTGCAAAGAATTTTCTAAGATTATGTGTAGGGAATTTGAGATGAGTTTAATGGGTGAGTTAAACTTCTTCCTTGGATTGCAAGTTAAACAAGAGAAAGGAGGTATATTTATAAATCAAAGCAAATACGCAAAAGATCTCCTTAAGAAGTACAATATGACTCAATCTAAAGAGGCTAAGACTCCTATGAGTTCGTCATTACTTTTAGATCAAGATGAAAATGATAAGTCAGTAAATCAAAAGGAATATCGAGGTATGATTGGATCTCTTCTCTATCTGATGGCAAGTAGGCCAGATATTATGTTTAGTGTGTGTATGTGTGCTCATTTTCAAGCTAACCCCAAAGAATCTCATTTGAGTGCAGTTAAGAGGATTTTACGCTATCTCAATGGGACAAAGGATTTTGGTCTTTGGTACCCTTGTAATAGTAACTTTGAACTTATTGGATATTTAGATGCTGATTTTACAGGTTATAAAGTGGACAGAAAAAGTACTTCAGGTTGCTGTCAATTCTTGGGATCATCTCTCATTAGTTGGCATGCAAAGAAACAAAATTCGGTGGCACTCTCTACTGCCGAAGCCGAATACATTGCAGCCGGTGCTTGTTGTTCACAAATTTTGTGGATATCTCAACAATTAAGAGACCTTGGGTTAGACTTCAAAGGCATACCTATTAAGTGTGACAACATGAGTGCTATATCCATAACGAAGAATCCAGTTCAGCACTCTCGCACTAAACATATTGATGTTAGACATCACTTCATACGTGATTATGTGGAGAAAGGAGACGTATCTATATCTTTTATTTCTACTGATTTGTAACTCGCTGACATCTTCACCAAGCCTTTGAGCGAAGAACAATTTAACTTTATTCGTCTTGAGCTTGGAATATTAAATGGGGAAGCATCCTCGTAGGGGGAGCTATTTGAGTAAGTTGAATATGTTTATTTTTGCATGTGTATGTCAAAGTCTTGACACTCTTGTCATTGCCTTGACGTACTGTCACTTTTTAATATTAATATTGGATCAAAATGTTTGGTACTTATCCTATAGATAATTATCAAATATTTATTAAATGATTTTTGAAATGTTTTGGATACATAAATTATGGATGGATCTGTTGCTTTTGGTTTCAATGTTTTTAAAATCTCATTCCATTCGTTTTAAAGATTCTCATGGCCTTGAAGCTGTTTTCAAAGTTTTCCGCATCCTTTATTTTTAGCTTTCAAAGCCTTGACTGATTGACCTTTTTTATAAGCAACACCTTTTTGTTTTCATGTCTTTAAAGGTTTTACTGCTTTATATCTTTTTGTTATTTTGAACAAGTCTTCTTGTGATCCAACATTTATATTTTCCCACCTTGTCAGAAGACAAAAAGGTGGAGAGTATTTATGTATTATCTATTCAATTTTGGTAATTAATATTTTTTGTTTATGCATTTTATTCTTTGACGTTTGCATATAATGTTTTGTCTTCCATCAAGGGGGAGATTAAAGACTCCACCTTGATTACTAACGTTTTTATGTCTAATGATGGAAGCCAAAATGTAAAGTCAAATAGAATTGAAAACATGATGGAAGCAAAAATGCAAAGTCAAATAGAGTTGACAATGTGATGGAAGTAATGGAATCTAAAATGCAAAGCTTTATATATTCTGTCAAAGGACGAGAATACAACATTTGAGCCACGTCTTCAAAAGATTGAGCCACGTCTTCAAAAACTTGAGTCACGTCTTCAAAAGCTTGAGCCATGTCTTCAAAAACTTGAGCCACGTCTCAAAGCGCTCAGCAAAGTTCAAACACTTTGTCAAAGGATAAGGATAAGAACATTTGAGCCACGTCTTCAAAAGCTTGTGTTTTATCCTTTCCTTGTTTCACTTATTTTATTCTCTAACCTAACTTATTTAGACATGATTTTACTGTCAAAGATATCTCTTATTTTTTAGCAAATAAGTGATGCTCATATATGTTGAAGATTATTCAAGTTAATTTTGGTAATTACCAAAATTCAAGCATTGTGGTTATGGAAAAAGAAATATGTTTTGAAGCTTCAAGGTGCAGCAAATAAAGTGGAAATATTCTTGCTGTAAAATATTCAATGATATTAATCTTCAACGGCCAAAATGAATGATTCTCTACAACCATATTGGAGGAAATCTTGCTGAAAGTATTGAAGGCAAATCAGATTTTGAGCAACCTATTTTGAGCCTCCTTTCAATGGCCTGAAATCAAGTTTAGTATATATTCCAAGCTTTGAAGTTGAAGAAAACAAGAGATAACGTGAGACACAACGAGACAAAAAGTAAGACAAGAGGAGAAGCTTTAATCGTGAATTTTAGTCACAAGTACATCAACAAAGCTTCATTATTTTCTCTCTAGTTCCATAAACTTTATCTTGTATTTATATTGAGAGAAAATCAAAGTATAATCTCTTGAGTGTTTAAAAGAATATTTTGAGAGAGTGTTATACTAAGAGTATACCCATAATACTCAAACATATAGAAAAAGAGAGAGCTTTTTATTACTAGGATCTGAGATGCTAAAGTGTAGCTGGGGTGCTATGGAGTAGAAGATGAGGATTAAGATCTTCTAAGGTGCTTTAGATCTCTAAGGGAAGTAATAAAAGAGCGAGTTAAATCCTAAGGGTTAGACAACCCTAGGCAGAGACGTAAGCAAATTAGTTGCCGAACTTCGTATCAAATCTCCGTGTTTTGTCTTATCTTATTTCTGTGTTCATTGCTTACGTTTTATGTTTGCTTCACTCATCAATCAAAGTAGGAACAGTCAAAGCCTGAGCAAAAGCCTTTGAAACCAATTTCAAGGCTTTGACATCCAGTTTCAAAGATAAGCCTTAACGCTTATATTCCGCCTTTGAAAGTTAGTTTAAGACCTTGAGATCCTGAATGCGAAAATCGGTTATACTCTATTCACCCCCCCTGTAGAGTATAATTAATCATATTCCATCTGCCTATTGATTCTTCACAGCCCACAAACGGAAAAGGGCTAGAAAAAGAAAAATATCTAAAAAGAGACCGATGGCTCCACCCTGGCTTGGGGGATCCCCACATTATAACCCACCTCTAGATTACCCTAGTTCTCCATTGCTAACTTCTGCCACTGCAGCTCAGTGGAGAGTTTTGACTCCCCACGCTGAAGGTGATGGTGATGCTAGGGGTGAATCCACTCCTACGGCAGGTATGATTTTGTTGTTTTCTTTTTCTGTATAAACTTGTGCCTAAATATGTTGAACTTACTGACGTTAAACAAAAGTACTTACGGGAGATAACCCGGTGTTTGTTTTGTTTATTTATTTGTATAGAAATAGCTTCCATAATGCTGATCTTTCTCCCTTTTGTTTCTCCTCTCCCAAGTGCCGAGACAGCTCTTGAGCTGGCTTGGGGGAGGGTCCTTGTGTTTTCAAAGCTTCAAAAGATCAACATTATTAAAACTATTACCTTAGTTTTTGTTCTAGTTTTTCTTTACATGTCTAGGTGTGTCAAGATTAATGTGCTTGAGTTGTGAAATTGACATGCTAGCTCCTAACATGTACATTATAGTGGTCTTATGCATACTCATGTTTTCCTAGCTTTTTGCCTATTTTGGGACGAAATGATTGACTGTTTTCCACTTGACTTAGGGGATCTGGTCCTACTTGGTTTGTGGCTTGGATGACTACCTATTGAGGCACATTTCAACTAGCCTAGTGAGGATTGAGCCTTCTAGGACTCCATTATGAGTCCTATGTTATTAAGTGCTAGTTAGAGAGTCTAAGTATTGTGTCTATTCTCCTTTAGCTTAGTCTTCTTTTCTAAAGGCCAAGGATGATAACACGTTTGTAGTTACAGCTACATGGCCAAATTGCCTACCATGAATATCGATTGACTTTAGGGTAAGCCAATTTTATGCCTTTACTTTTTCTTCGTAGCTACATCACCTAACTCCACATGAGCCAAATATTCCCTCTTCTTACCTAGAGGATAGTCAAGTGATCACAGTGAAGTGGTGCCCATTGCATTGTGGTGAAAGATTTTGGTTTGAAAAATCGTTGTCATATGATATGACTCTTTACATTACTCTTAGTTTATTTCAGAAACATTAGCTTGAAAACAAAAAGAGAAAAAAAGAAAAAAAAGAAAGAAAAAGAAAAAGAAAAAGAAAAGAAACAGAAAAAAATAGAAAAAGAGAAATTTGAGAATAGAGTTGGTGTAATGAGTACATTTATGCGTATCTAGAGAATTTTGGAAAGCGGCATTATCGTCTAAAGTCGTAGTCATCCTTGGTTTGATTACCTTGGATTGCTTACTATCCTCTATTTGAACTCCACATCCCCAAATTTTACCCTACCTTGATCCTAGCCTACATTGCAACCATTTCCAAACCTGTTCGACTTGGCCTGATTAGCAAGTTCTGTGCTGGAGAGTAGATAAGATACAATCCCTAAGATTTCTCCCCGTTGAGTGTTTAATTCCCAACTCATCTTAAGTCGGATGATTCTGAGTGAAACACATACCGTATTAAACACACGAGCGTACTAGATATTTCCCACATCTTTTGGGAAATAGCATGGGGAGTGTGGACTTGTGACCTCATTAGGTAGTGGGTGGCATGGCCTATGTTGTAGGTTTTCTAGTAATCCCGAGTCTGTGGAAGATGTTAGTCATCTTGGTATTATGCTCTTTTGATCCCATTGTACTTGCACACCCAGGGCTAGGGAAGAGTTTTGCGCGTACACGGCTGGCATTGTCTTGTTTTCCGCTCGCCTTGCTTTTCATATGTTTAACTCACGGTGTTGCCTTGCTAGTTCATTTGCTAGGGACTAGCAAAGGGCTAGGGACTAGCAAAGGTTTGGCTTGGGGGAAGTTAATGTGCTCATTTTAGAGCACGTTTACAACCCCATTTTTTTGTCAAGTCTCATGCTTTTATATTGGTTTTATTCACATTACATTCAAGTTTACCTTGATCTTGTCCTCGAGCTATTTTTAGGTCATTTTAGGTGATTTGGATGATTTCGAGGTAAAATAAGACGTGTTTGAGACTTTAACACTTTTATCAAGAGTTTGGATGCACGTGTCATAGCTTGGGCATGCGTTCCAAGTCACTCTCGAAGATCCCATAAACTCCAAAAGCCACTAGACACTTCAAAGGAGCTTTTCAGCAAGGTTCAGGTTCAGATTCGACCGAATTTGACATGCATTCGGTCGAATGGAAGACAGGGATTCATGCACATAAATCAAGCTCTCGGGAATAGCCGAATGAAGACTCATTCGGCCGAATCAAGACATATTCAGCCGAATGGTTGTACTCATTCGGTCAAATGGTGGACAGGGAGGAAAAATACCAAGTTTCTGATATAGGCGAATGGCATTCCTATTCGGCCGAATGGCCACTCATTCGGCCGAATCCTCCTTCCATTCGACCGAATGGAGCCTATTTCTGACTTTCTTGGTTATTTCTTAGGCCGGCGCTCGAGGGTTTTTCCTAGGGTTTTACCCCTTATGTCCCTAGGGTATAAATACCCTCTTTCTCTGTAAATAACCCTCATGCCTACTTTGAGAGCTTTTGTGCCTCAACTTAGAACATCACTTTAAAGATTTTCATTTCCTTCATGCTTTAGTTTAGATTTACAGCTTTCGTTGTTCTCGTTTTCAAGCATCGTATTTCGGATTCAGTTTCTCTTTCGTTCACGCAATTTCATTTATGCAAGGTATTTATTCTTTTCTATTTTATTTCGTTTAATGCTTTCAAGTATTGTTTTTAAGAATTTTATTCCTCTTGCTATTATCGTTGCTTCTTTTACGGTTTTGATAGAGTAGTTGTCGGTTTTGTTATAGGATTTCATTTTTCGTTCTCTTGTTCATTACATTCAATTAGTTCGTGCTTTCTATCATGTTCTTTTTTATTGTTTATTCCTTAGTCTTTATTACTATGTGTGAGTAGTTTCCTTAGGGGTTTGATTGGTGAAACTCTAGGTTGGCTCGTTCTTCATGCGTAGAGTTAGGATTTGAGATTGTTGATGATTAATTGATTGATATTCGATGCGAATCTTGTCCTGCCACTCCTTTGGAGACATAGGGCGATTATAGGTTGTTCGTGTGATTTATAGGGTCACAAACTTCCTCTCGTCATCTTGAGTGTCATGATTCATTGTTGACTAATTTCTCCTAATTTAGCGTATTGATAGTTTGATTGTCCTTCCTAGGGTGGAACTAATCTGTCCCCATTTTCCTTCCATAGCATATTATCGTTTTAATTCTTGCTTTATTTTTGTGTCATTAGATTCAATGTATCAAATCCCAAATAAACCCCTTTGCATCAAGTCTAGAGACTATAGCCCCTTATCCTTGTGCTTCGATCCCCGAATTACCACTACACTAGTTGTATTAGTATTAGGGTGTTTACAAATTTTGTTTGCATAACTATTCTTTTAGTTAAACGACCTAAAAGAAAAGTTATCAATGTCGGTTTTCTAGTTCGATCTCCTTGCAATTTAAGTCTTTTGAAAACAGTGGAAAATGACATTGATTAGTTTTAACATTCAATTTCAACCAACCTTGTAGTGTAAATCTAATGATAACACCTACTAATTAATAATTGCTTTCACCTTAATATTGCGGATTAACCGAGCCGAATTAAAGAAGTAGATCTTCCCACTACCCACACATGTGACTAAAAACATCCAGTGTGCACTACGTATTAAGCATTAAGTAATGAGCATTATGTTTACATAGTGAAATACATAGACCTAGATATTTACATTGATTTAATGAGCTATATATGTACCTTTTGAAAATAAGGGTGAAAACGAACTTGAAGCAAGCTTGTAAGGCTTTCGTGAAAGCAAAATGGACGTACATCTTTACCTCCTCAATGTTACCTTTGATTATTGTATCCGAAGTGGTCTTAGTACACAACCAACCAACTAACGAGAGTAAATCACATGACACACAATCATCTTAGAGTGCCCAACACAATCATAAAAAGCATTTTTGAAATGGTTAGAAATTAATAACAATACGACATAAGTTAACCTATATTCTAATTGTGTATACCTAATGAAGCATTAAATAACTAAAATGTTTATTGAGCTCCCTGTAAGAATTGGGCAATGTCAACTTTATTAAGCCGCACTATTTTGTCTTGAGAGTAGTGGAATAAGGCTTAATCTAACAACACAACAGTTATATCCTCTTCCTTCATCATGGTCACACATTGAATTAGCAACTTACTCTCAGGTCTAAGAGAAGTTTCTACATCTTTAGTGGGAAGAGCCCAGTTTTTGGCCACTGACTTTTTAGGCTGGTTTATTACTCCCAATCACCTCATCACCTGAGATCCCCTTCAAGTTCATAGCTTGTTGAGTCACCTAGAAAGGCAAAGAAGATGAGTTTAATCATACCGTAATATAATTATAGATAAAATGAGATTGAAACTTTAATTTCTACCTCACTTATGATCATGAACAAATGTAGATGCCATTACACAAAAGTATTAGTTGCATTGGTTATTGTCTCTAAGTTAAATTGTGGAATCAGGACTAGTAATGCTGCTCCTTTAAAGAAGTTATGAACAATCTTAAAGTTCACCACTTTGTATCCGTGTAAATTATTGGCTTGACTCACCTAGGTACGTAACACCACCAGCCATATCATGGCTTATCCTAAACTTAGATCTTTTTGGAGTACACGACAACTAATAGGACCCTGAAAATTCAATATAATATGTCAGTATTATAGGTCCTTAATAATGCAAACATTAGTTATTCAACATAAAGGTTTAAAAAGATCATTTAACACACCTCTAGCTAGGGAGTAGACAATTGTGTACTCTAGGATGCTAATGGCTCCACGCTCAAACCAATGTCTTAGATTATAGAGCACAACTTATCCTTCATGGTGGCATTAAACTCTTGTCTAATTTCTTCTCGGAGTTGAGCCTCCAAAGTCTTATGATCTTCCATTGAAACTCCACTTTGATTTAGTTGGCTTAATTTCGAAGGAGGGTCTAAAAGCTTTTCTGTACCCAATATTGGTCCCTCCAAGTCCTACGCAACGTCTAAGATGATCTAGTTTTTCGATTACCATAGCTAATGCATCATTGTTCCTCATGAGAATGAATTCTCCTTGAATTTGCTTATTTCGGAACTCTATTTGGAAAGAAAAGTTATAGATTATAAATGAATGTCAGTAATTATAAGTATTGAGAACTTTAGTGATTTGCAAATAGAATTCTTACGTATTTATTAGACACAGCCTGCATCTCTTTTTTTTGAAAGAAGATCTAGCATAAGATGGATAGAAACCCTTTCTTATCTAATGTTGCCTTGCGTCATTATAGCTTGATTATCCAAGTTAATGGGGATGAATGTTCATCTTGGCACTCTTGCTTGCCTTCTCGCGTTTGGCTTGTCAACAATAGTAATGGTTGTAAGTACCTTAGAAAGTGTAGACAAAAATAACTTCCTTAGTTGGGGGTTGTTAGGAATGTGGAACAAAGCCTGAAATAGAGAAATTGGGCTAGTTTTATTTAGTAAGGTAAATTACACAAATATTTAAATAATTAAAATTAAGTTAGGAATGTGTACCATTGTGTCTATCCACAAGGTCTACCAAAGGCCTTCATTTAATCCCGACCTCTCCTAGTTGATGTTAAACTTTCGAATTAGTAGGCCAATATGCTAGCCGTATTTGAAACGCCACCTATCAACGGGTCTGAGAAAATCATCAAACTCTAAGTCGAGTCAGCGAATCGTCCAATATCATATCAAAAATGAAAATGAATAAAACATTAAAGTAGCTATAAAAGATGACATCAAAAATGGTGGGAGATCCATCCTCATATAATTTATTTTTGTTTCAGGTCCATCCATATCATCATTACATGGCATCGAAAATGGTGGGAGATCATCAAAGTCATTTTAGTGTTCCTCATGAGTGACATCACTAATTCCAAGATTTGTCTTTTACCAGGAACAACGACAGCCCATTAAGGGTCAAATGTCTTTTATGTACAATACTTGTTTAGCTTATGATGCAAGTATAAACGATTCCTTCGTATCATGCATAAGACTCATGTCGACTTAAGTCTAATTTGATTCATCATTCTTCACCGAAGTACGTTGAATGATATCTGCCCACTAGCTTTGAAAAGAGAAACCTTAAAGCTATAGTATTTAAATTCCTATATCTCTTGACATAGTAAGACAAGATCGCATCAACTGGTGCTTTATCTTTTGAGCTAGCATATTCTTGAGAAGAAGTCACTATTAAAACACCACTATTTTGAATAGACTTTGATTTCTTATCTTAACGTTTAGTGTAAAAGGTATATCAGTTAAAATCATACCCCTCAAAAGATCAAACAGTTGTCCAAGGACCATAAGCTAACCACTTGATTATATCAAAAAAGTTATGGTCTGTTTCAGACAATTCATGCATAACTTGTTTATAAAACTAATCAATAAAGGTGTTGTTTTATTCTTGCATTAATGCTTGTGCACCTTTAAAAGGGTACTTCAACTTTAATACATGCATATGCCTTTCCAAGTAAGGTGAACCTTTGTGATATGGTATTAAACAAATAAATTAGATCGTCTATCTTTTGATAATGGAATTACCTCCTTAAGCACCATTGTGCCATATCCTTTAAGTCTCCCTTTATGCCTCAATTTTGATAACCTAATTGCTTTCCTCTTAGATAAGAAGTCACCAAGAAACTCACCTACCTCCTCCGTGGTTATACCTTGAATTATATTAACTTTAAGGTGTGTTGGGTTTCTCACCTTCTTATTTAAAGTACCTATGTAACTCTCAAAAGGATAAGCCTATATTAGAAACACTAGACCACACAGCTTGATTTCCTGAATCAAATGAACAGCTAGATGTAACATAATATCAAAGAACAAAGGTGGAGAATTCATCTCTAGTTAACATAAGGTTATAACAACATTAGGACCATCAATATTCTTAATATGTATATTCAGCAATATCCCTAAGACGGCATCATATACATTCTTTTCTATATACATGACATAAAGACAATGTCTTATGGGTAAATACTTCCAATACCTAAGTTTCCAAAAGATTGATTATTTCTTCCATAACCCTGAGCATCTCTGGGTTTTATAGTATTCCTGAACACATTGTCATTTCCAGGTTGCTTGGGTCCTGATATTACAAGTGATAAAATAGCATACTTACGCTTTATGCACAACCAAGGAGGTAAATTATATAACACTAACAAAACTAGCCTCTTCTCTACATGCAATCTAAAATTCTTTTCATTGCTCTTAATCAAAACAAAGCACTTGAACCTCGGTTATATGGGAAGGTACCATAAAACCTTTGTCGAGGGACCATTAATCCCCACTTTAGGCTCTACCCCATGTGGGAGTTTGTAATATGACTGCCCACACCTAAGGCATTAAATGAACTCAGCATACTCATTTTGATACAATATATAAACATTTAGACATGCATTAATCTTCTTATATTCTAAACCTAAGGGACACATTAGCTTCTTCACATAGTATGTGGATATATGCAAATCATGTTCCTTTAGAAACATATCTCCTAGTACTTTCAATAAGGCCATGAAACTTGTATTAGTCCAACCATATTTCTCTTTCACGTTAAACAACTTTTATATGACATACAACATAGTGTATTTGGTAGATACATGATACAACATTTTTTCAGCAGCCTCCCACAAATTCTCAAAAGTACGAGATTGGCTATCAATTTTAACCTCAACCCCTTCAAACATTTCATCTATTCGATCTTCATCACCAGGGTCATTATCCTCCAATTCATCCTCTCCATCATCTTTCTTCTCGACATCAAATTCTTTCCTATCATCAAATTCTAATTAGCCATGATGCTCTAACACAACAATATGAATGGGAATTTCGTTAGAACATGACCTCATGTTATTAGAAGCATGAACCTCACCGTGCCATAATCATGTATGTTATTATTGCCTAAACCCATGCTAGATCACATGGTCCTCCAACTCTCTTATACTACTAACTATATTCACATTATCACAATCAATGAAAGGGAAATATAACTCATCATTTTCAATGTTATTTTGGTGTTTCAACGCTTGTCTACAAAACTCCTCAACTCCATTCATGAACTCCAATGAAGCACGATTACCATACATTTAATTTTGATCCATAATTTGTGTCATGCCCTATTTGACATGTAAGAGAAATAACAATATGAACAACACTCAAATTATCCCATAATTTTATGCACCTAAAGGGTCCTTGTGTAGCTTGCCAAAAATAAGGTTAAGCAAACTTCACAATGACCCATAAATTCTCTATGGTTTAAGTTACTAAAGTCTTTTAGCGATTAATGTTCTATGCTTTGTAAATTACTACAAATTCTACTAAAATTTGGTAGAGTTTCCATTGTAAATTCAACATTTCCCATTTTTGAAAATCAATTTTCAAACCTATTTATATGCATTTAAATACAACCACAACCAACACACAATGCCATTTTACATATAGCTAGATAAATTAAGGAATTTCTAATAATAAGTTTAGTAATTTATCTCCTACTAGAGTTTATTAAAATAGCACATCAAAGGGAGTAGACAATGTCATACGTAGATAGAGACTATGGCTTCAGCTCCTAAAATAACCGAGGCTTTAAAAAATGAAAATATCACCAAAGAGAACTTCCATAGAGGTAAAACTCACATTTATACTTTAAAAAACTAAGAGTCTTAAAGCGTTCTAGAACATTAATGCATAAAGGAATAGCATATTATAGAAATGAGTCCCATTTCAAAGTTTACATATTATAGAAATGTTGGTTATAGATTACTGGCTATAATGAAAAGATTCAAATCTATAATGAAAAGTTTACATATTATAATAGTGCATAGACAAGAACCTCTAAAGAAAGAACCTTGAATAATTTACCATCTTTACTACAAACTCATTCCAATTGCAAATTGTAGGACTAGTACCACAATTACAACCACTTTACCCTAGAAAAACAATAAACAAAACAATATTTTACTTAGAGTTTAAGTACTTAACTTTCAACTAACCAAATATAAATAGAAATTGATCAAACACATGAGACATGAATATTGTCCTAATTAGTTAAGGATTTGTTTTCTTAGTTTATTTTCTTTTTATTAGGAGTATTATCCCTCACATGCTACCTAAAAGCCATAGGAAGATCATTCTTGAAGGTTTCTTGACTAAAAGAAGCATTCTTGGAAGTTTTCTTGAAAGTTGAAGATAAGCACAAGAGGGTAAGCATTGTAAAGACAAGAACTTGTGCTTAAGACAACAAAAGCGATGTCGCAAGATTAGTTGACATGGCAAGTGATGTTGCAAGCTTTGATGACATGGCTAGTGATTTATGATAGGATAATTAATGCTTATGTGGCTAGATAATTGAGTTATAATTTTATCTTTTTTATAGGATAGAATTATGAGTTATCTAGGATAATGTAGGGGTGATTTGGCATCATCCTATTTGTCCTTAGTATCATATTAGAACTAGGATTCATAAGCATAGTAGGATTGAAGTTCTCAAGGCTTTGGGTATAAATAGATGTACACCTCGAGCTAAGTTAGCATTCAGAATTTAGATTTACAAACTAAGCATTAAGTTTTGAGATTTTTTTTGTTCTTTGTTTATTTTACAAAGAGTTATGAGTTAGTGCATTTCTTTAGATTCATGTGAGGAAGTTTTAGGAATTGAGGGTGCACATGCTTTAATCAATTCTACGGACTTTTGAGAATTCAAACTTGTGGTATAAAGGCTTTAGCAAGTTTTTTTCTAGTTTTTATTCCTTGTGTGAACTAAGATTTTCCCACCTAGATTCACATCAGGCTTTCAAGTTAAACTTTCCTCTTCCCAAAAATTTAGTTGATTATTAAGGAGGAATCACCAAAAACTCGAAGTTTCTAGATGTCTAATGATTAGTGTCTTGTAGACCTAGACTGCAAGCTTCATACTTAGCGGTATTGTTCGTTGCCTCAAAATCTAGTTTGATGGAGATCGGAGTATTCTCTTCTTTTGGAGATACTAAGAGTTTTCCTGCACCACTTCCCTTTAGATTGAATGCACCGTCAAAGTATAAAAAACAACTCTGATTTTCAGTCATGAGGAGATCTTCGTTAGGGAGATCATAGTTTTCCTCGAAATCATCTGCTAGTGATTTAGCAAAGAAGTTCAAAACTACGAATTACTTGATTGCCTTTTGCGGGACGTATTTGAGATCAAACTCGGCTAGCAGGACTAGCCATCTTGAGAGTCGCCCATTGAGAGCAGGCTTCTCAAACAGGAATTTAAGGGGATCTATTTTTTACACTATGTCACTAGTAGAAATTAGTCTAGTTGCTTTATATCAAATGTTGTGATTTTTTCAAATTCGAAGACTTGAACATATCAGAAGTAATCACAAGTGATGCGGTTTCTAGAAAACCACAACATTATGTTTTATTTTTTTTCTCCTAGACTTCTCCCTTGCTCTAGCATTTTGAACCCAACATAGAAAAAAATATTTGCATTTCCTTCCCAACACAACTCTTCTCTTACACTCGTATTGGCTCATAACTCATCCAGCCCTAAGTCTAAATAACCCACAAACAGTAACATTTCCTTCCTATAACTTCTCAATCTATCCCACTCATGCTCTATTCCCATTCACACCTCCATTACTTAAATGGAGTGACAAAGTTCCCTTTGTATTGGCTCTCTTTCTCTCCTATTTTGATTTAAAGAAGTCATTCACTCAAAACTTTAGAATATAAAGGTTTATATATGTTTTTTTTTCTTTTTCAACTCGAATTAGGGTTAGCTTAGAGTTTAATTGGTGTTGCATAAAATTGGATAAATTTGTCCAGTTCTAGTCCTAAAGCCTTGGAATTAATGCTTGATTTTATACATGTTGTTCCCATACCCTATTATTAAGCCATAATCTTAGAAATTAGGGTCACTGTTGAAAAAAAAATTGGTTAAAGATACCTTTATGTAGGGATTTCTTTTTCTTTTTATGAGTATTATGAGGTGTAGTTAAAATTAAATTAAGGTTTTATGGGTTTAGGTACCGGACTACCATTGGTGATTTGATGAATGTTAATGCTATGAGAAGCACTACTATTTTTCCTGGAGATATAGTTTATGTGCTTCTATCAGGTGAAAATTTCTTTTATCTTGTTTAATTTTGTTTATCTGTTTATTTATAAAATTTGTGTAGGCCTTGTAATGTTAATGAGTTGCAATGTTAATGAATTAGCACTCATATATTAAGCATTTCTTAACAATATTGGTTGTTATGGCTCTTGAGGGTAAGTGCATAACATAAAAAAAAGGGATAAGTCAAATAAGTATAGTTTACTTTATGTTGTTGTTTGTTTGATTAAGCATATAGTTTGTATGTTAATGTAGGTGCAACTTATTGGAAAATTGTGTTTCTATTGTGCTATGTACTACATTAAGGCAATGGTGGAGGAGTAGAATTGTATTATACTACAAAAAGTACCTTTTTTATAAAAGAAATGGTTACTTGTATAGTCAAAAATTGGCTAATTTTATAACCTTGAATGTGTGAGCATACGATTTTTACATGGTCAGCATAATGATTGTCATTATCTAAATAACATCACAATGTTAGTATGCTATACTATTCTGATCAACAACACCCAACAAGCCTTTGGATTGAAATACATTAGTGAGTGCATTTTAAGGTATGTATTCCTTTGAAAAGAATGAAATGGGTTGTCCCTTATCGATAGATTGCATTATTTGTTAAGGGCTTAAACTAAAATGGGTAATAAAATATCTTGAAAAGAGTTAGATGTGCTTCATTTTTCTGATTTTTATACCTATTAGCTTTCCACTTCATTTAATACTTAGTTTAAAAATTTAAAGATTGAATTTGGGACAATTTGATCATTTGTCGTGCTCTGAAGTTTATTTGATCGATTTTTTATTTAAGGTGCTTTTCGTGTTCATATTTGTTCTCTTGAATTTATATAGAGCACAATATACAAGTTATTCATGTAAAAGAATTACCATATATAATTAGAGCTAGACAAAAATATAAAATGAAAGTATTTTGTTTGTTGGACAACGCTTAATGATTGAAATATTAGTTTGACTTCATATGATGGTGAAAATAGGTTTGTTGCAATGATAAGATATATTGGGGTAGTTCCATTATAGGGGAAACTTTGTCCAATTTTTTTGTGAAAATTGTTGTAATTTTCATCATTAGATGTACTAGTTGCTATGATATTGGATTTTTTTAGTGAAAAGTTTTAGATATGGCTTGAATAGATCCGCTTAATTTATTAATGTTTTCGATGATAAATTACATTACCTTGAACAAGATATTCAAGTTTATTCATTTATTTTTTAAAAGTTTGAAATGAATCGAGATTGGATGTATAGTAACCGGACCTCAATGAAGTATTTAAAAGGGGTTAAGGAGTTTGCTAGAGTTGCAATTAAACACCAAGTAAAAAATTATTCCAAGATAATTTTGTGTCCTTGTTGTGATTGTAACAACTCGAGGGGTTATCGTGACATTAATGAAATCAAAGATCATTTAACTTATCGAGGCTTTATAGCAAATTATTTGAGGTAAAATTAGCATGGTGAAATGCTAGATTTTGGGGAAAGCACTAGTAAGTATGAAAGTAGGAACAAGACCCCTTTCTATTTAAATATTGTGAATGTAAATAAGAAGTAGGATTTGGGTAGTGGTGAGGATATCGTGGAAGATGATAGAATAGATGAGATGATGCAAGATGTTGAGTATCTTTCCACAAAATGTCCTCATATCTTTGATAATATACTTAGAGTTGCAAAGAAGCCTCTATATCTTTCTTGTACTTCAAACACTAAGTTGAGTGCTACCATGGAACTCTTTAACTTAAAGGCATGCCATAATTAGATCGACTTTCACAAACTTGTTAGAAGTTTAATAAGGTGCGTGTTTCGCTTAGAATCATCCGACTAAAGATGAGTCGGGAATTAAACACTTAGACAGGGAGAAGTCTTGGGAATTGTATCTTATCTACTCTCCAGCATAGATCTTACTTATCAGGCCAAGTCGAACAGGTTTGGAAAGGGTTGCAATGTAGGTTAGGATCAAGGTAGGGTAAAATTTGGGGATGTGGAGTTAAAATAAAGGATATTAAGCAATCTAAGGTAATGAAACCAAGGACAGCTACGACTTCCAACAGCAATGCCACTCCGAAATCCTCAAGATACGCATAAATAAACTCTAATACATTACACCAACTTTATTCTCAAATATTTCCTTCTTCTTTTTTTTCTTTTTTCTTTTTTTCTTTTCTTTTTCTTTCTTTTTGTTTTCTCTTTTTTTTCTTTTTGAGTTTTTCATGCGAATAATTCTAAAATATACTAAGTGTGATGTAAAGAGTCATATCATACGACAACGACTTTTCAAACCAAAATCCTTAACCACGATGCAACTGACACCAACTTCACTATGATCACTTGACTATCCTCTTGGTGAAGAGAGGGAATATTTGGCTCATGTGGAGTTAGATAGTGTAGCTATGAAGAAAAGGTAAAGGCATAAACTTGGCTTACCCTAAAGTCAATCAATATTCATGGTAGGCAATTTGGCCATGTACCTATAACTACAAACGTATTATCATCCCTGACCTTTAGAAAAGTAGACTATGCTGGAGGAGAACAGACACAATACTTAGACTCTCTAACTAGCACTCGATAACATAGGACTCATAATGGAGTCCTAGAAGGCTCAATCCTCACTAGACTAGTCGAAATGTACCTCAATAAGTAGTCATCCAAGCCACAAACCAAGCAAGCCCAGATCCCCCAAGTTAGGTGGAAAACATTCAGTCATTCGGTCTTAAAACAGGCACAAGGCTAGGAAAACGTGAGTATGCATAGGATCACTAGAATGTACACGTCAAAAGCTTGCCTGCTGGTTTCATAACTCAAGCACATCAACTTGACACAACTAAACATAGAAAAACTATAACAAAGACCAAGGCAATAGTTTAAATGATGCGAATCTTTTGAGACTTTGAAAACACAACAACCCTCCCCCAATCCAGCTCAAGAGCCGTCTCGGCACTTGGGAAAGATGGAGAAGAGAACCAAAAGGGAGAAAGATTAGCAATATGGAAGATATTGCTATACAAACAAACAAACAAAATAAACATCGGGTTATCTCCCATAAGTACTTTTGTTTAACATCGGTAAGTTCGACACAGTTACCCACAGGTTCAAACAGAAAAAGAAAACAACGAAATTATACATGTCATAGGAGTGGGTTCACTCCTAGCATCTCCATCACCTCCAGCATGGGGAGTAAAAACTCTCCACCGAGCCGCAGTGGCAGAAGTAAGCAACGGAGATCTAGGGTCATCTGGAGGTGGGCTATAATGTGGGGCTCCCCCAAGCTAGGGTGGAGCCATCAATCTCTTTTTGGTTTTTCTTTTTCTAGCCCTCTTCCTTTTGCGGGTTGGCTCAGCAGTTCCCTCGGACATGTCACAAATCTCCTTTGTTAGAGCAATCTCCTTCACAACCTCAAAAACAACACTCTTCATTGCCTCCTCTTCATCCGACACCTCAACCAACATTAGGGTAGCAAAAACATCACAAGAACAAATTTGCTTGACCATGGGTTCCTTAGAAGACTTAGAAAAGGCAAACACAACCTTTTCTTGGGCTACACTCACAGTGATAGTCTCTGATTCACAGTCTATCAAGGCACCGAAAGTCTTCAAAGCATCTCTCCCTAGGATGTGGGGAGTATAAGGATCCTCAACCATATCGAGCACCACGAAGTCACATGGAACCACAATGTTCCTTACTTGGCTTGGAAGGTCCTCAAATTCCCCACATGGCACTTTTATACTACGGTTGGCTAGTTGGATGGTTTTCTTTGATGGCTTGAGCTCAAAGGTTAGCTGTTTAGCAATGGACATTGGCATTAGGCTAATGGAGGCCCCAAGGTTAGCAAGTGCTCCCTTAGAATTGAGTTTTCCAAGGGTGACTAGGAGCACAAAGGGTCCTTTAGCTTTTTCTTTCTTTGCCCATGTGCCCTGAATGATAGCACTCACCTGCTCCGGCAAACTAATCACTTTGCCCTCAAGCTTTCTTTTGTTCCCTAAGAGAGTTTTCAGATACTTAGCATATTGAGGCATTTGCTCCATGGCCTCTAAGAATGGTATCTTCATTTCAAGCTGCCTTATATGCTCTAGGAATTTAAGAAACTTTTCTTGCAATTGCTTCTTCACCTTTTTGTAAGAAAAAGGTAGAGGCGGAGCATACTGAAGTTCAAGTTTCCTCCTTTCCTGTATCTCCCTTCATCTCTCTTCCTCATCCTTCCTTTTCTTCTCGTGCCCATCTACTTCAACAATTTTTTCCTCGTCCTCTTCACTAACCTCCTTCTCTTCTCTCTCCTTAAGATCCTCCTTATGCCCAATTTCCCTTTGAAAACCACTATCCTTTGAGGAACCTTCCCCTAAATCATCTTTATTAGCTTTAACTGGAGCAGAATATGAGGTTCCAAATCTTAGGAAGATCGCCTTGTAGGTGTGATGTTTAGGGTTGGAGTCAAGAGTGTTTTGTGGTGGAGGTTGGGTGGATGGGTTTTGTTGAGGGTGAGATGGGAATAGCATTGGTGGGGACGGACTGGCCATCTAAGAAAGTTGTGATTCAAACAACTTCTGTTGTGCTTGAAGTTGTTGCATTTGATTTATTAAGGTTTGATTGATTTGGGAGAGGGTTTGGTTTTGTTGAGAAAGAGAGATCACTTGGGTGGAAAGGTAATCATGATTTGGAAACGGGTTAGGTGGTGGTTGTGTAGATGGGTAGGGTAGGTTGGGGTTTGGCCTTGGCACTTGAGGATATGGCCTATTCCCATTCGACCTAGGAAAACTCTTATTTGCTTGATTGTTGGAGTTGTACCCTTGGTTGAAGTTTCCTTAGATAGAATTTGGATTGAAGGGAGGTCTAAAGGGTTGATTGTTGTAAGGACCTTGTTGAGCAAACCCTTGGTTTTGACCACCATACCCCACAGCTGCCACACAATCGGGATTGTACCAAAAACCATCAAAGTTCATGACCGGAGTTCCTTCTTGGTTAAACCCACCATAGTTTAGAGCTTCTACATGTTCAGAATTCGAACCCCCACAATAAGATGTATCATGATTGGTGCCCCCGCAGATTCTACATGAAAAGGGCCTCTCATTAGGCGATGATACATTGGAGCTACCTTGAGCAAATTTGAACTAATCGTGTCCAAGTTTCTTATCCATGATAGCCTCGATTTTTGAACTAATCGTGTCCAAGTTACTTGAATTAATCGTTCCTCTTGGTAATCCATTACCTCTTACTCCTCCCCAAGAGCTATTTTTGGCCACCTCCTCAATCTTAGCTTTCACCTGATTGCATGGGACCTTTGAGAGTTGGCCACCACTGCTGAGTCTAGAAGTGCCTTGGTGGAGTCATTTAAACCATTATAGAAGAATGTATTAAGATGGTTCTCCCTGTACTCATGATGGGGGCATACTCTAATCATTCTCTTAAATCTACTCCAAGTAGCACTAAGGTTCTCATCATCCTCTTAAGTGAATGAAGTGATTTTCTTACGCCAATCTTGCGTTCGAACTGTGGGATAGAACCTTTCTAGAAAAGTTGTCTTTAATTGATCCCAATTAATGATTGAGTTTGGCTCTAAGCATTTATACCAATCCTTAGCTTCTCCAGCTAGACTTAAGTGAAATAAGTGCATTCGCACATAGTCCGGGATGTTGGGGCATAGAGGAATGAGCTCGTAAATATCTAAGAATGCTTCTAAGTGTTTAAGTGGGCATTCATTTTTCAAACCGCAAAAGAGGGTTTCTTTCACCATCCGGGTGAACTATGGATGTATTTGGTGAGGAGTTGGGGCAATGCGTAACACGACACCTCCTTGAAATTTTTAGGACCCAGGTGTCCCAAATTGACCAAATAATTGCTGGTTCTCATCCATTGGTGATGTGGGAGGGTTGGAAGTAGTTGGTTCTAACAGAGTTTGGGATGGACCTCTCCGTTTACTACGTTGAATTTCAGGGTCGTATGGTTCTAGTTGTTGATTTAATCTACGTGTGCTATAGGACATGCAAACAACACTAGAAACCAAGCGTAAGCACTAACAAGCAAGATTAAAAGACAATAAATAAAACAAAAAATGAATTACAGCAAGACTATAACCTAAACATAACGCCTTGTCCCTGGCAACGGTGCCATTTTGATAATCGTGCTTTTAGCGTCGTTTTACTAAAAGACTAGTTATGCAAACAATATTTATAAACACCCTAATACTACTAGAACTAGTGTAATGGTAAGTCGGGGGTCAAATCACAATGATAAGGGATGCTAGTTTCTAGACTTGATGTAAGCATTTATTTGAAATACGAATTGGTTGAACTACACTAATGACAAAAAAGTAAAGCAAGAATAAAAACAATAATATGCAATAAAAGAAAAACGGGGATAGATTAGTTCCACCCTAGGAAGGACAATCAAACAAGCCAATACGCTAAGTTAGGGGAAATCGATCAACAATTGAAAACCGGTATTTTAGGTCGTTAACTAAAAGATGAGTTATACAAACAAATTTTATTCCAACCTACAAACTATACAATATAGTGGAGTAGGGGTCGAACCATGAAGACAAGGTATATCAAGACTTTAACTCTTAACACAACCGAACTATTTGGATTTAGAAATTCAACTAAAACTAATAAGCAGAAGATAGAAGACAATAAATCACAAAGGAAATCAAATAGAGAAAAACGGGGACAAGATTAGATTCACCCTAGGAATGGAGCTTTCAAAACCAAACAAGATGGGTTAGAGAAAATCTGATAATATCTAGCATGGACATCCATGAATACGAGAGGAAGTTGGTGATTCCATAAATCACAACGAACGACCTATAATCGCCCTATGTCTCCAAAGGAGTGGCAGGACAAGATTCACATCGGATTCCGAAACTATTTATTATCATCGTTTATTCAACCTTAAGTAATAAAGATCATAGCTTTCCTAGGGCTTCACCAATCAAAAACCCTAAAGGAATTACTCACACATATTCATGCTTAGAAACATAAAGATATTCAATGATGCAAAAGAAACGAACATGGAATGAAACCACGAGATTGAAAATAAAATCAGAAATTATGCTAATAACCAACAAATATAGAACTAGGCATGCAATGAAGTAAAGCAATAATTAAGAGCAAAGGAAGAGATTAAACTCACAAAAGCTTCAATTTGATATCCACGAACAGAATTCGAACTACAAAGCATTGAGAAAACTGAAAACCGAAAGCTAAAACTAAAAGAATTTGGAGGCTAAAGAAATCTTAAAGTGCATAAAAGTATAAAACCTAGCTCCCCCTTCCTCACATCAGAGGAATGGGTATTTATAACAAAACAAGAAAAACCTACGAAAACCCTAAAATGCATATGTGCCGGCCCTAAAAACAAGTAGTTGATCTGGAGAAAAATACTCTCATTCACCCGAATTTAAGGTCCATTCGGTCGAATACAGTCCCATTCGCTCGAATGCATATCCATTCGCCCATTCTAGAGGCTCTGAAGAATCGATCCCTGTCCAGTATTCGCCCGAATGTATAGGTTGATTCAGCCGAATGGAAGCTCATTCGCTCGAATGAGTTCCATTCGGCATTCCTAGTGGCAAGGGTCAAATACTCTGTGGTCTGTCACTCATTCGACCAAATTTGACTCAGATTCGGTCAAATCTGCAACCATTCGGTCGAATGTGTCTCAGATTCGATCGAATCTGAGACCCTACCTCTTTTCACTTTTTTCCTATTTTACACTCCATGGGATCTTCATGAGTGACTTGAAACATTTGCCCAAGCTATGATACGTGTGTCAAAGGCTCGAATGCATCGCATTTACCTTGAAATCATCAAAAGTACCTGAAATGGACTTAAGACAACTCGAAAACAAGATCAAGGTAAAATTAAGCATAATATGCATAAAACCAATACAAAACTATGAGACTTGACACTAAAACAAGTTAATAAACGTGCTCTAAAACGAGCACATCAACAATCAATCAAGACACTCAAGATGATGAGAGGAAGTTTGCGACCCTATAAATCACATGAACAACCTATAATCGCCCTATGTCTCCTAAGGAGTGGCAGGACAAGATTCACATCGAATGTCAATCAATCATCAACAATCTCAAACCCTAACTATACGCATGAAGAACAAGCCAACCTAGGGTTTCACCAATCAAAATCACTCATAGTAGTAAAAACTAGGGAATGAACAATGAACAAGAATATGATTAAAAGCATAAACAATTTAAACGTAAATGAACAAGAAAAACGAAAAAGGGAAAACGAAGAACTATAACAAAACCGACAACTACTCTATCAAAGTTGTAAATAGAGCAAGGATAATAAAAAGAGCAATGGAATTAACAAAAACAATACCTGAAAGCATTAAACAAAATAGAACAATAAAGAATCAATACCTCATGTGAATGAAATTGCGTGAATGAAAGAGATTCTGAATTCAAAATACAATGCTTGAAAAGAAGAGCATCAAAAGCCTTAAATCTAAACTAAAGCATGAATGAAATCAAAAGCAATGAAAGTGATGTTCTAAGTTGAGGCACAAAGCTCTCAAAGTAGGCATGAGGGTTTTTTACGGAGCAAGAGGGTATTTATACCCTAAGGACATAAGGGGGTAAAACCCTAGAAAAACCCTCGAGGGCCTACTTAAGAAAGAACCAAAATCTGGGGAAAAGGGGGTCATTCGGTTAAATGGAGGAAGTATTCGGCCGAATGAGGGACCATTCGACCGAATGGTTGTGTCATTCGCCCATTGCAGAAACTTTGATTATCTTGACTCTGTCCATCATTCGACCAAAAGAGTGCATGGATTCGGCTGAATGGGCTTTGATTCTGCTGAATGGGAGTTTATTCGGCTATTCCCGAGAGCTTGAGTCATATACTTGAATCCCTGCCTTCCATTCGACCGAATGGATGTCAGATTCGGTCGAATCTAAGTCCAAACCTTGCTGAATAGCTTCTTTGAAGTGTCTAATGGCTTTTGAACTTTGTGGGATCTTTGATAATGACTTGGAATGCGTGCCCAAGCTATGATATGCGCATCTAAACTCCTAATTAGAGTGTCAAAGCCTCAAACACATCGCGTTTTACCTTGAAATCATCGAAAGTACCTGAAATGACCTTAAAACAGCTCGAGGACAAGATCAAGGAAAAATCAAGTATAATGTGGATAAGATCGATATAAAATCGCGAGACTCGACACTAAAATGGGGTTGTAAACGTGCTCTAAAAAAGCAGATCATATACTTAATCTACAATCTAAGTGCCAAGAACTCTTAAATTATAATATAGGTCATAGGATAGGATAGAACTCTGCGGCTGTGCAACTTTGGTGAAGAAAAATCAGTACACGTCTCATCTCGTCTCGTCTCTAACTACTACTTACCAATTTAATAAGTTATCTCGTAACACTTGATTGCCTACTTCATAAAAAGTACAGTAGGGTAGTTGAATAAACGGTGTTGGAATGATTCATGAATCATTCTCCATATTAACTCATTCATGGACAGGAATAATTGGTTAGCCAATTGTTGCATGCATTATGAAAATATGCTCTACATAATTGTGAGATACGTTTTGTCATTGAACAAAGATTAGTAGGGAAATCTTTAATAGAGTGGGTGTTGTAGATGATTGCCTTTTGAAATTATTACAGATTCATATTCCTTTCGCATAAATCGATCATACGAGTATTATTCTTAGGGTTATAGATTGTAAAGTAACAAATATGAATTTAAAACTGATTTATTTAGTTATTTATTTGTAAAGTAACAAATAAAGTGTACATTAAATAAACATAATGGGACTGGGATGTCTATAAATATTTGTGTATGTTATTAATTTCATGATAAGTCTGTTCTGATTATCCTTTTTCTGTTTAAGTAATTTACTATATATGAAAATGTACTAACATTCATATGAAGTATTAATTTGGGTAAAACACGGTTAGGATTATACTTCCATAAAGTAAACATTCAGATTATATACATCAAATCGCAATGTACAAAATTCCACTCAAAATGTATTGGGGACTTTGAGTTTAGAAGCTTTGACCTTAATACACTGCTACAAGACTTGCATAGTTGCAAAGTTGCGAGTTTCGGCTATAAATAATCATATTACGGAATGGTTGCCTCTATATATTAAGCTATATAGTATATCTATAAAAAGGTGCCTTTGTTTTCTGGAAGACTGGTATGCCCTTTTGGCTTTTCTGTTGTCTTAATTCTGCTCTTCTGAATACATTTTGAATGTTTTTGTTTAACCATAAGGCATTTATCATAATTCATAGAAGAATATATCTGGTTAGTCTCTCTTGTACACCAACAGATCTCATGGTTATGTTTTTGGATATGTCAAAAAAGAGTTTTATAACTTGTTGTTTCCCTAGAAAAAACAATATTATATTCTTCCTATACATTGTTCTGGTCAGGCTGTAGATACAGCCATACTGAGTCATCTTTGTGTTCCATATTTTCATCATCCATAATGACTACATATGTCATTATTGGTGATGCATTTATAAAACTGTTTAGGATATGGGAATGCTTTATACTATATTTATAAAACTTTAAATACACATGATTTAATTTAAAATATGCACTATTTTATCTGTTTAACGAATATAAATTAAATAAATTAACATAAGGGTAAAAGGATTGTAGATTTCATTACGAAGTAGCCTAGATCACGTGTTTCTTTACTTGACTTTTCCTTGTATTAATAACATTTTTATTTTGATGAATTAAAACCAACTTTACATACTAAATTGATGAGTGGGTCGTGTAGTGTAGGCTCATTAGGCTTTTATCTTCTTTGAAGTTCCAATTTCCTTTTATGTCCATCTACGTAAGCTTGTTTGAGAAAACTTGTAAGGTTCCTTTGTTTCCAGGAGCCACTATATTCTAATACATCGATACTCCCTCTGTCCCAATAACTTAAAGGGAAAATTTAGGAGTACTCTCACTAATAATAAAAATGCTCCTAGTAGTAAATTGTAATAATAATTTCAATATTCATTTCTAAATGCTCTTTATTTTCAAGGAACTCATTCAAGACTTACACATTACTTGTAAGTGTAGATTAATCAGAGGATGGAAAAAGATCGTTCGTGGATATATAGTAGCATTGAATCATCAGAATTTGTGGATGGGGTCTTGGAATTTTGTAGTATTGCTGTCGAGCATCAAACTAGGATAGGGAAAATTGGATTCTATTGCCCATGTGTCAAGTGTGGCAATATATCAAAGGTCGATGGCATTGACATCCACAGGGAGCATATACTTCGGCGTGGATTTAGGCCTCAATATTATGTTTGGGTTTGGCATGGTGAGGAGGGAGTTTACAAAGAAAACACTATTCCTCATAATGTCTATGAAGAAGAAGATGTTACTCATGTAGTGGAGAATAATGAGTATGAGAATGAAGAGGAGGATATGAATGAGGACATAAATCGTGTTGATGAGATAATGGAAGGGGTCGAGGATGAGTTAGGAAAATGTCCTCGTGTTTTTTATTGGTTGAAAGAAGCTTTTGAGAAGCCTCTCTACCCTGGATGTACAAAATTCACGAAACTGACAGCCGTGTTGACACTTTTTAATAAGTCAAAGTTCAACTAGAGTGATACTAGTTTCGCAAGTTTATTGGAAGTGTTAGGTGAGATATTTCCTGATGTAAATGAACTTCTAAAATCGACATATTATACCAAAAAGCTCATGTGCCCTTTCGGCTTAAAGTATCAGAAGATACATGCTTGTCCGAATGATTGTGTATTGTATTGGAAGGAACATGAGAACTTAGAAGAGTGTCCGTGTTGTGGGTTATCACGTTATAAGTGTAAAGGAGCTCGAGGTGCTAAAGGTCCTCTAGCTAAGGTGTTATGGTATCTTCCAATAATTCCAAGATTCAAGCGCTTATTTTCTCTAAAGAAAGATGCTATAAATTTGAGGTGGCATGCCGAAAGGGTGAAGAAAGGTCGTCTCCTCACACATCCAGCTGATTCTCCCGAGTGGAAGACTATTAATAGGTTGCATAAGACATTTGGGGATGAAGATCGTAATTTGAGGCTCGGACTGTGTACTGATGGGATAAACCCATTCGGGACTCTTAGTTCTCAACATAGTACATGGTCGGTACTCTTTGCTATCTATAATTTGCCTCCTTGGTTGTGCATGAAACTTAAGTACATTATGCTTTCGCTTCTAATCTCTGGTCCTAAACAACCTAGAAATGATATTGATGTATATCTTGCACCCCTCATTGAGGATTTGAGAAAGATGTGGGATGAAGGGATTTCTGTGTACGATGCACATGCTAATGAAGTGTTCATATTGCGTGCAATGCTTTTATGCACCGTCAATGACTTCCTGGCATATGGTAACTTATCAAGGTATAAGAATAAAGGAAAGAAAGCATATCCAATTTGTATCATTAACATGGCAACTATGTGGATTCCTAACTGCAAACATGTCTTCATGCCCCATCGGAAGTTTCTACCATGTGATCACCCCTATCGTAAGAAAAAGAAGGCATTCAATGGAGAGGTTGAAAAGTGTATAGCTTGTCGACCGTTAACCGGGTATGAGGTTTACTAACAGGTAAAGGGGGTTGAAATGGTTTTTGATAAACCTGGACAAGGGGGTGAAGCGTTATGGAAGAAAAAGTCAATCTTTTGGAAGCTTCCATATTGGAGAGATCTACAGGTTAGATATTGCCTCGACATTATGCACATAGAGAAAAATTTATACGATGTAATACTCGGGACGCTCATGAACATTCCAGGTAAGAGGAAGGATGTGAAGGTCGTGCGAGATTACTTAGAATGCAAGGGGCTTCTGATGTGCTCGTTTTAGAGCACGTTTACTACTTCGTTTTAGTGTCAATTCTCGTAGTATTATATTGGTTTTATGTGTATTATGCTTGATTTCACCTTGATCTTGTCTTCGAGCTATCATAAGTTCATTTCAGGTACTTTTGATAATTTCGAGGTGAAATGCGATGCATTCGAGCCTTTGACACGCATATCATAGCTTGGGCAAATGTTTGAATTCACTCATGAAGATCCCACGGAGTTCAGAAAAGAGAGAAGTGAAAAAGAGGAAAGAATGGTCTCAGATTCGGCCGAATCTGAGACACATTCGGCCGAATGATGCAGATTTGACCGAATCTTATACTCATTCGGTCGAATGAGTGACAGACTTCAGAGCATTTGGCCCTTGGTCTCTAGGAATGCCAAATGGAACTCATTTGGGCGAATGAGCTTTCATTCGGCCGAATCAACCTATAAAATCAGGCGAATGCTAATAGGGATCGATTCTTCAGAGCCTTTGGAATGGGCGAATGGATATGCATTCGGGCGAATGGGACTGTATTCGACCGAATGGACCTTGAATTTAGCGAATTACAGTGTTTTCTCCGGATCAACTACTTCTTTTTAGGGTCGGCCCATATGCATTTTAGGGTTTTCGTAGGTTTTTTTTGCTTTGTTATAAATACCCCTTCCTCTGATGTGAGGAGGGGGGAGCTAGGTTTACATACTTTTATGAACTTTTATTTTTCTTTAGCCTCCAAATTCTTTTAGTTTTAGCTTTCGGTTTTCAGTTTTCTCTATACTTTGTCGTTCGAATTCTGATCGTGGATAATATATTGAAGCTTTTGTAAGTTTTAATCTATTCCTTTGCTCTTAATTCATTCGTTTATTTTGTTGCATGCTTAGTTTTATGTTTATCGTTTATTAGCATAATTTTTTATTTTGCTTTCATTCTCATGATTTCATTCCATGTTTGTTTCTTTTACATCGTTGAATATCTATATGTTTTTAAGCATGAATATGTGTGAGTAATTCCTTTAGGGGTTTTGATTGGTGAAACCCTAGGAAAGTTATGATCTTTATTGCTTAAGGTTGTAGAAACGATGATAATAAATAGTTTTGGAATCCGATGCGAATCTTGTCCTGCCACTCCTTTGGAGACAAAGGGCGATTATAGGTCGTTCGTTGTGATTTGTGAAATTACCAACTTCCTCTCGTATTTTTGGATGTCCATGCTAGTTATTATCAGATTTTCTCTAACCTATCATGTTCAGTTTTTAAAGCTTCATTCCTAGGGTGAATTCATCGTGATTTACATTCTTGTTGTTAGTTTAGTTGATTTTCTAAATCCAAATAGTCCGGTTGTGCTAAGCGTTAAAGTCTTGATATACCTTGTCTTCGTGGTTCGACCCCCTACTCCACTATACTTGTAAAGTTCGTAGGTTGAAATAAAATTTGTTTTCATAACTTGTCTTTTAGTTAACGACCTAAAATACTGGTTATCAAAATGGCGCCATTGTTAGGGACAAGGCGTAATATTTAGACTTTTCTGTTCTTAGCATAACTTTATTTCATTTCATTTCTGTTTTAGCTTTTCTTTTTGTGTGTGATTTTCTTTGACTTTGGTGTTTGCATGCCCCATAGCATGCGTAGGTCAAACCAACCAATTACACCCTTAAATCCTGAAATTGAACGTGTTAGTAGACAACGCCATTCAAAGAACACCTCTCATTCTGTATAAAACCCGTCCATATTCATAATGGCCGACGAACATCAATTGTTTGGTCAATTCAGAACTCTCGGCTCACAAGAGTTCCAAGGGGGTGTAGTACTTCCTGTTGCCACTACACCTTACCAAATACACCCTCAGTTCACAAGAATACTTAAGGAAACACCATTTAGTGGCTTAAGGAATGAATGTCCTCTTCAACAACTAGAGGCATTCTCGGATATTTGTGGACTTATCCCTCCTTGTCCTAACAACCATGATTATGTGCGAATGCACCTATTGCATTTGAGTCTAGCGGGAGATGCCAAAGATTGGTACAAATTCTTAGAACCCAATTCAATTATTAATTGGGCTCAACTAAAAACCGCATTTCTAGAAAGGTTTTATCCTACGGTTTGAACACAGGATTGGCGTAAGAAGATTGCATCATTCACCCAAGAGGATGATGAGAACCTTAGTGCTACCTGGAGTAGATTTAAAAGAATGATTAGAGCATGCCCCCACCATGAGTATAGGGAAAACCATCTCAACACATTCTTTTATGATGGTCTCAATGACTCCACCAAAGCACTCCTAGACTCAGCTGTAGGTGGCCAACTATCCAAAATTCCTTGCACCCAAGTGAAAGCCAAAATAGAGGAAGTTGCTAAGAATAGGGCCTGGGGAGGAACTAGGAGTCAGGGATTACCTAGAGGGATGATAGACACAACTAACTTGGACAACATTAGCGCCAAAATAAAAGCCGTTATTGATAAAAAGTTGTCCAAGCTAAGCCTAGCCGGTAGTTCGAACACCCCTCCAGTGCGTGAAAAGCACTTTGCATGTGCCATATGTGTGGGGGTACCAACCATTATACATCTTATTATGGTGGTTTGCAGTTCGAGCACGTAGCTGCAGTTGACTATGGAGGGTATAACCCAGAACCGCATGTGATGAACTATGACGGTTATGGGTATAACCCTGATCATGTAGCAGCCCTTAACTATGGTGGACAGGGACAAGGGTCAGGGTATGGACAACAACCTTTCCCAAACCAACCGATTAGATAAGGACCAGGATTATGAGAGGAAAGAAGCAGAGTATGAGCAACTTTGCGAGGTTGAGGAAGGTCTTATGCATAAGGGGGAAAGTCCTAAGCCTTGCCCCTAAGTAACTTTAAAACCTTTTTCTCCCAACCTTAAATATGCCTATCTTGACGATAATGAAGGGAGTCTTGTCATAGTGAATTCTGAACTCGATGACATTTCATTGGAAAAACTACTTTTTTATTAAGGAAATATCGAGATGTCATCGGGTATTCACTAGGTGATTTAAAACGGATTATTCCGTCCCTTGTTATACACCAGATTCATCTTGACGATGAACATTTTTCCTCCATTAAGCCGCAAAGAAGGCTGAATCCAAACATGAAAGAGGTAGTTAAGGATGAAATCCTTAAACTCCTTAAGGCCGACATCATCTACTCAATTTCAGATAGTAGATGGGTCAGCCTAGTTCATGTTGTTCCTAAAAAGGGAGGAATGACCATTGTCAAGAATGACAGAGGAGAGATAATCCCCACTAGAGCCAACACAGGATGGCAAGTTAGAGGATCACTTTCCCTTACCCTTCATCGACGAGATGCTTGAAAGACTAGCCAAGCACAGGTACTATTGTTTTCTGGATGGTTACTCGAGTTTCTTTCAAATCCCAAATCCACCCCGAGGTCCAACAGAAAACAACTTTCACTTGTCCTTTTGGGACTTTTGCCTATAGGAGAATGCCCTTCGATTTATGCAATGCTCCATCTACATTCCAGAGGTGCATGTCGGCTATATTTGCTGACATGTTAGAGGACTTCATGGAAGTGTTCATGGATGATTTTTCTGTTGGAGGGTCTTCTCTTGACACTTACTTGACACATCTTGAGAAAGTTTTATTAAGGTGTCAAGAAATGAATCTTGTACTAAATTGGGAGAAATGTCACTTTTTAGTTCAAGAAGGCATCGTCCTAGGCCACAAAGTGTCTTTCAAAGACATAGAGGTAGATCGTGCCAAAATTGATGTGATAAGGAATCTTCATGTACCTACCTCAGTTATAGGCGTCTCATCTTAGGATTTTTACTCTAGAAAAACTATTGAATGAGTTGCTTTAGAAAGATGTTGATTTTCACTTTGATGAGAAATGCTCGAATGCCTTTACCAGGCTAAAAGAAGCTCTGATATCTGTGCCTATTGTGCAAGCTCCTGATTGGAGTTTGCCATTTGAATTGATGTGTGATGCCAGTGATATTTCTGTTGGTGCTGTCCTTGGGCAGAAAAAGGAAGGAAAGCACCACGTTATATGTTATATTAGTAAAACACTGGATCCTACATAGCGTAACTACTCTACAACTGAAAAGAAAATGTTGGCAGTAGTCTATGCTTTTGAAAGACTGCGCAAATATCTTATCTGTTCAAAAGTTGTAGTTTTCACTAATCACTCGGCTCTTAAGTTTTTAATGACAAAGAGAGATGCAAAGCCGAGGTTGACCTAATGGGTGCTCCTATTACAGGAGTTCGATTTCGAGTTAAAAGATAGGAAAGGTAGCGAAAATGTGGTAGCTGACCATTTATCTAGGCTACCCGAGCTTAATAATAATGCCTTACCTATCCAAGACAAAAGGGTCGAAGAAACCCTAATGACAACCATAGTAGTTGGGAAAGCCCCTTGGTTCGCAGATATTACGAATTATTTAGCTTGTCGAGAACTTCCAAAGTTCGAGTCAAGGGCTATGAAAAAGGCTTTCTTTGGTAAAGTCGGGAACTTCTTTTGGGATGATCCCTATTTATTTCATGCCTGCGCCGACAGCATAATCCGTCGTTGTGTCACTGAAGAGGAAGTTCCCAAGATCCTAACTCACTGTCATTCATACACGTGTGGCGGCCACCATGGTATAATGAACACTGCTGCTAAGGTAGCCACCGCAGGTTTTTATTGGCCAACATTACACAAGGATGTTGAAACTTTTGTGAAAAGCTGTGAGAGGTGCCAAAAAGTTGGCAATATCTCAATGCAGAATGAGATGCCTCAAAACTACATCCTTGAGTGTGAAGTGTTTGAATGTTAGGGAATTGACTTTATGGGCCCATTTGTTTCATCTCATGGGAACCGATATATTTTAGTAGGGATTGACTATGTGTCTAAGTGGGTGGAGGCCATCGCGTCACCTACGAACGATCACAAAGTGGTTATTAAGCTTTTTAAAAGCATAATCTTCCCTCGATTTGGTGTTCCCAAAATAGTCATAAGTGATGGGGGTTCACACGTTGCTAAGCACGAACTAAATAAATTATTGAAAAATTATGGAGTCTTGCACAAAGTCGGTTCACCCTACCATCCCCAAACTTAAGGACAGGTGGAAGTAGCTAATAGGGAAATTAAGAGAATTTTGGAGAAGGTGGTAAACCGAAACAGGAATGACTAGTCTCTAAAGTTAGATGACGCTCTTTGGGCCCACAGGACATGTTACAAAACCCCTATTGGCACCACCCCGTTCCGGCAATTGTATGGAAAATCCTGTCATCTACCAGTGGAATTGGAATGCAAGTCTTGGTGGGCGACCCAAACTCTAAATTTGGACCCTACCTTATTTTGCGAGAAGCAAGCCGCCCAATTACAAGAATTGTAAGAACTACAGCTCGACACATTCCATAACATGCACATCTACAAGGAACGTACTAAGCGTTGGCACGACCAACGTATCATCCAACGAGAGTTCCTTGTAGGAGATAAAGTGTTGCTCTTTAATTCAAGAGCTAAGTTATTCCCCGGGAAATTAAAATCGAGGTGGTCAGGGCCATTCGAGATTTTACAAGTTTTCCCCTATAGAACGGTAGAGCTAAAAGACCATCATGGAGAAAGTTTCATTGTTAATGGACATCGATTAAAACTCTTCCATAAGAGCAGCCTTCACAATGTCAACACCATTGAGCTTATAAGGTTAGATGATGTCGAAGTCGAATGATTTGTATAATCATTAGCACTTATCAAGTATCTTTACTTTGAATCATTGTCCTTTAGCATTTTGTTATTACTTAGTTTAACTTTTGTCTCTGTTTCTTAATTACCCGCGCCATGTCGAGCTAAACGACGTTAAACAAAGCACTTATGGGAGGTAACCCGGTTGTATTTGGATTTTCTTAAAGCATAATCATAATACCTTGATTGATTTTGAGAAGACACGAGTGTTTTGATTACTCAAAGCAAAGAAAGTGCAAAATGACACTCAATTCGGCCAAATAATAGGTCCATTCGGCCAACTGAGCATTGAACATGAGCTTAATCATATTTGGGCAAGTTTCTGAAAGAGCCAAATGAAGCATTAAATTCGGCCAAATAGATTTCATTTGCCCGAATGGAACCCCCCATTCGGGCGAATAGATCTGCAGAGGAAGATTTTTGAAGCTGCTGGTAACCTCGAATGGAGTGTTCATTCGGTCAAATGGGGTGTCATTCGATCGAATGGGTATAAGATTCGGTCGAATGGGAGCGAAGAATTCTTCGTAGCGCACAACCATTCGACCCAACAGGGCATCCATTCGCCCAAATGGAGGTCCATTACACCGAATGGAAGCCAGTTCTATAAATATAAGCTCATTCCACAGGATTTCACACGCACATTTCTTCACACCTACAGCACGCACGATCCCCCTCACTCACTTGCTCTCTCTCAAACTTCTCTTTTTCCTTCCCAATCCTCAACAATCGCCATGGGTCTAAGGAAATCCTTGAGAAATCCCTTCAAGAGGTCCAAAAAACATGGGGACGGTTCCTCTTTGGGAGCGATACGGGAAGCTCAACAAACCGGTTCTCAACAACTGGAGGGCCAACAAAGACTTCCCGGCCAGGAATTATGGTTCGATGAGGACCATCCTTCGGTAATTTTCGTATCTTAGGAGCAATATGAATGTTTTCAAAGGCTTAAGGTACAAAAAATCACCTCCACTCGTTATTTAGACCTTTCAATTTTGCAACGAATGGGTATATACGAGCAATTTATTGCATTATTAACAACATGTGGGTTAGAGAACTGGATAAACATGTGGCACCCGACTCATTAGCTCTTAACTTATGAGTTTCTTAGTTCCCTAACCCCAGGTCAATAGGATGGTAGGCTGCATTTGTCTTTTAGGCTAAGGAATGCAATCTATTTTCTTGATTATGCGGCTTTTTGAGCCGTGTTTGGTTTCAATAGCGAGCCTATTCCAGATAAACAACCGAACCACTCTCGGGTTTCCAAGTTATGGCCTAAAATTGTTGGCTGACTTGTTTATCCGAATAAAAACATATACGCTTCTGATGTACAGCACCCTGTTTTGCGCATGTTCTTCAAATTTGCTAGGGAGACTTTGTTCCCTTCCCCTAGCCCTCACCTAGTACGAACACACGAGGTGCACATTTTGCACCGCTACCTTGCACCACACGACGACACTGCACTGAGCTTGCCTATGACGTTATGGAAGTTTTTAAACAACACAGCCACCCTGAATGCAACCACTGACTTATGTTTAGGGGGACATGTATTCTGCATTACTGAATTCCTGAATGTTATGAATCCGGTGGAATTCAATGAATGATATGCCAGTTCCACCACCCTTCACGAGCAATGCCTCGCACGAGCTGGTTTTATCTTCCCTTATCCCTTGCGATGGCGGTACTTGAAAGACCGCACCATCCCCCTCCCCTGTCCTCAATTACCCCCCCTAGTCCAGTTTGGGGCCTCGTATCACTTAGATGGCGATGTGCCGAGATACGTTGTCGAGCCCCCACTTGTACCCCCTCCTCTCCCTCACACACTTTCTATGCGAGACAGACCTAGGGCTTCTACCTCAGTCTTACTAGACTATGATGATTCAGATGATGAATCTGAATCCGATATTATGTCCTCCCTAGGACGCATAGAGAGACGGCTTGACTAGGTTCTCACCACCCAAGCCCACCACACCGCCCGACTCGACCACCTCGAGAAAAACTTCGAACGGGCGAACTACCCATGGTATGATATGGCCTATCGCTCCCATATGTTCAGTGAAAGTATGGCCACCCCTTCATGGTACCCTCGCCATGACAATTATAACAAAATATCACTAAGTCATGGGTTTGAACGGTTGCGGGTGGGTAGGTGTAGGTTTAATAACTTTACCCCACCGGCTCCTAGAAGAGCCTCGGATGACTATGATGAGGATTTTATAGGGGGTTTGTAGTGGTAGACCTAACGGCCTCCCCTAGCGCCAAGGACGGCTTCACCCTAGCTTGGGGGGTATCCATAGTCCACTACTCATTCTTTCACGTGTCCTTGGTTGTCAGTCTTAGTGTTGTGTAGTTTTGCGTTGTTTTGTGTTCTTGTGTTCTATTTCTAGGTGTTGTTTTGTGTTTTGCATTTTGCTTTTTGGTGTTGTTTTCAGGTGTTCATATAATAAGTTCCACATGCCACTGTATCCACGTACTGGTATGATTGCTTACTTGAAAATCCAAGTTTATGTATTTAGTTACTTTTGCATTTTTTTTCCCCTAATTTCCATCATGTGGCCCCCTTTTTTCCATCATATGTTCCAAGCATGCAAGCTTCTGTTGTGCACTTTACATTGATTTTATGCAAACTCGTATTCCCCTAGCCCTGTGCCTGTTTTGGGTCTGAGTTTATCGACTATTTTTCACTTAGCTTAGGGGATCTGAGCTTGCTCAGTATGTAGGTTGGATGACTACTTATTGAGGCGCATTTCGACTAAGCTAGTGAGGATTGAGCCTTTTGCGACTTTATTACGAGTCATGTATTGTTGAGTGTTAGTCAGGGAATCTTAAGAATTGTGTTTATTCTCTTCCAGCATAGTCTACTTTTCTAAAGGTTAGGGATGATAACACGTTTGTAGTTGAAGCTACATAGCCAAATCTGCCTACCATAAAAATCAATTTACTCTAGGTTGAGCTAAATTTGTGCCTTTCGTAATGTCCCCTCTTTTTACCTAGAGGATAGTCATGTGATCATAGTGAAGTTGGTATTTGTAGCATTGTAATATAGGATTTCGGGCGGGGAAATGATTATTAGGTAATTTGACTACATACACTAGTCTTAGTGCATTTCAAAGAAGTATGCACATAGAAAGTTCAGAAAAAGCTTGAAAAGCGTAAAAAGAAAAAAAAGAGAAAAAGAAAGAAAAAGAAAACAAAAAAATGAAAAAGAAATAAAAAAAGAAAAAAAGAGAAAAAGAAAAGAAAACGAACAAAAAGAAATTAGAGAAAAAGTTTGAGAATAAAGTTGGCATAGTGTAGTAGAGTCTATTATTGGGAATTTTGGGATTGGCATGGTTGTCGGAAGGCGTAGTCTTCCTCGGTTTTATTTCCTTGGATCACTCATTAACCTCTATTTTAACTCCACATTCCCGAGATTTCTCCCTGTTTAGGTGTTTAATTCTCGAGTTGGATGATTTCGAGTGAAACACATACCCTATAAACACATGAGCATAGTAGAAATTACCCACACCTGTTGGGAAATAACCTTGGGAGCGTAGACTTGCGACCTCGTTAGGTAGTGGGAAGAATGAACTATGATGTAGCTTGCTTGGTGATCCCGAGTAGGTGTAAAATGTTGATTATGCTTTCTAAATCCCATTGTACTTGCACATCCATGGCTAGGGAAGAGTTTTGCAGGTGCACAGCTTACATTGTCTTGATTTTCACTTCCCATGTTCTTCATTCGTCTCTTCATTCATTTTGCCCTAAGCTATCACTTCACCTTCCTATTTTGTTTGCTAGGGACTAGCAACAATTTAGCTTGGGCGAAGTTAATGTGCTCGTTTTAGAGCACGTTTACTACTTTGTTTTAGTGTCAAGTCTTGTTGTTTTATATTGGTTTTATGCATATTATGATTGATTTCACCTTGATCTTGTCTTCGAGCTGTCTTAAGTTCATTTCAAGTACTTTTGATAATTTCGAGGTGAAATGCGATGCATTCGAGCCTTTGACACGCGTATCATAGCTTGGACAAATGTTTGAAGTCACTCATGAAGATCCCACGGAGTTTAGAAAAGAGAGAAGTGAAAAAGAGGAAAGAATGGTCTCAGATTCGGCCGAATCAGAGACACATTCGGCCGAATGATGCAGATTCGACCGAATCTTATACTCATTCGGTCGAATGATTGACAGACTTCAGAGCATTTGGCCCTTGGTCTCTAGGAATGCCAAATGGAGCTCATTTGGGCGAATGAGCTTTCATTCGGCCGAATCAACCTATAAAATCAGGCGAATGCTGATAGGGATCGATTCTTTAGAGCCTCTGGAATGGGCGAATGGATATGCATTCGGGCGAATGGGACTGTATTCGACCGAATGGACCTTGAATTTAGCGAATTACAGTGTTTTCTCCGGATCAACTACTTCTTTTTAGGGTCGGCCCATATGCATTTTAGGGTTTTCGTAGGTTTTTTTTGCTTTGTTATAAATACCCCTTCCTCTGATGTGAGGAGGGGGGAGCTAGGTTTACATACTTTTATGAACTTTTATTTTTCTTTAGCCTCCAAATTCTTTTAGTTTTAGCTTTCGGTTTTCAGTTTTCTCTATACTTTGTCGTTCGAATTCTGATCGTGGATAATATATTGAAGCTTTTGTAAGTTTTAATCTATTCCTTTGCTCTTAATTCATTCATTTATTTTGTTGCATGCTTAGTTTTATGTTTATCGTTTATTAGCATAATTTCTGATTTTGCTTTCATTCTCATGATTTCATTCCATGTTTGTTTCTTTTACATCGTTGAATATCTATATGTTTTTAAGCATGAATATGTGTGAGTAATTCCTTTAGGGGTTTTGATTGGTGAAACCCTAGGAAAGTTATGATCTTTATTGCTTAAGGTTGTAGAAACGATGATAATAAATAGTTTTGGAATCCGATGCGAATCTTGTCCTGCCACTCCTTTGGAGACAAAGGGCGATTATAGGTCGTTCGTTGTGATTTGTGAAATTACCAACTTCCTCTCGTATTTTTGGATGTCCATGCTAGTTATTATCAGATTTTCTCTAACCTATCATGTTCAGTTTTTAAAGCTTCATTCCTAGGGTGAATTCATCGTGATTTACATTCTTGTTGTTAGTTTAGTTGATTTTCTAAATCCAAATAGTCCGGTTGTGCTAAGCGTTAAAGTCTTGATATACCTTGTCTTCGTGGTTTGACCCCCTACTCCATTATACTTGTATAGTTCGTAGGTTAAAATAAAATTTGTTTTCATAACTTGTGAAGGTTCAATGGGCACTCAGGGGGGGGGGGGGGGGGGGGGGGGGGGGTTGAATTGAGTGTTAAGTAATCGTTGGCAATTTTTACTTCTTTTCGGATTAGGTGTAAGGAACTAGTTGTGCTGGTTCCCTTATGCAGCGGAATAAAACAAAGCAATAAAGAACACCACAGATTTAACGAGGTTCAGCCAACTCTGGCCTACGTCCTCCTATCCTAAGTCCTTTATTAATCTACTCCGAAAAATAAAGATAAAGAACACTCTACTGTTTCCCTACTCCGGGAACCAGTAAACCCCACACTCTACTCCGAATGTGCTTTAAACTTACCCTCGTAAGTTCCTAGTGTGTTTGAACTCATAAACACTCACCAAGTCTTCAACCCCTCTGTCAAAGACTTAATACAAGATCAAGAACTCTCTAATGATCTAACTCTCAAAAGTCAAATAGAGAAAAACGTTAAAACACTATTATGCTCTTGTGTATCACTTAATAATTGAATTAGTGCTTTTAGCTCTCAAATATCAAACTCTATTAAAAATGCGTGAGAGCTGTTCCGATGATTATTCAGAGCCAGATGTACTTATAGGTTAGTTGGCTAAACCCTAAAATCATGCATATAAGATATATGCGATTTTAAGATAAGTATTTATCCTAATTAATTTGATCACAAGATAAGATCAATTTAGGATAAGATACTTCCTAGTTTTTAGCTAACCAAAAATATCATCTTATCTTTAGCTGCTTGGATATATCTTAAATCAATATTTTTCGGAAAATATCCTTTTTGTAAAATCTTTGTAAAAACCGCAGCTTGAATAATCTGTTCAGTTAACCTGGTTCCCTGACCTGGTTCCCTAAACTGAGTATGTTATGAAATTTGTTCCAAACCTTGTACCAAATTTCATAACGATATTTAATATACTAAAAGCACTTTATATACTCAATTATATAAGTTGTACTACGGAGCATTTACATGAAGATCCTAAATAACTCTTTGAGTGTAGTCTTCCTTCATGCATTCGTTAAGTCTTGAAAGCTTCCATGAATGAACTTAATTATCGACCAAGGACCTTCCTTTAAGTTGATCGAAAATCCTTTCAAGCTTCCAATCTTAGAGATCAACTTAGATGCATAGCTCATTTATCATCTAGTTGTTCCCTGTATAAAGACAAGTTAGTTCAACAAATATCTCGTATAAGTAATAACTTATCTAGGGAAACAGTGTTCTATTTTAGCTGGTTCCCCCAACTGTATTGAACACTTTCAAAGAACTATTTCCCTTAGCTGTTTGTCATCATTCAAAACTATCAATCAAAACCTAAGGGACTCAACAAATTCCCCCTTTTTGATGATGACAAACATTTGAAGTTTCTGCACCTGTGAACATACTCAAAAGAAAGTAGTCAAAAACTTCAAGAACTCAAGACTCAATGGAACAAGTCAGTTAAGCCAACTAGTTCCCTAAACAGAAACAGAAAATAAGATAAAGTCAAAGTAAAAGTAAAAAGACTCAAAAAAACGACTCGATCTAAACTAGTAAAGACTCTAGGCTTCAACTTCAACTATTTTCCCCCTTTTGGCATCATTAAAAAGATATGCAAAAGTAGCATCTTATGCATAAAGTAACGTGCTAAACCATCCAATGGCATCAACCATTATACAAATAAAGTGCTGCAAAAGAAGGTCAGAATAGTCAAAGTTAAGCCATGCCATCAATAAATATCATAGTTTAATACAAACCAACAAAAGTGAACGATAGAGCCCAAATCCATATCAAAACAAGTTCATGGATTGGGAGGAATAAAAACAGTCCAACAAAATCAGTTATTCAGAATATAATATAATAAAGGTAGGCTAAATGAAAAAGAGAACAGATTCAATCATCATCATCATTTTCATCATCTCCTTCCTCTTCTTCAGTGGCAGCCTCCTCAGCTGTTTCTTCCTGGTTCTCCTCCTCTTCACTGTCATCTTCCTGCTGGTCTACTTGCTGGTCCTCCTCAACTTGTTTCTTCTCATTTCCAGAACTACCAGCAATCTGTTTCTCTAACTTGATCATCCTCATAATAAACGAAGTAGATAGACCTTCCACTAAGTTCACTAACTTGCTGAGCTGATCCCCTACAGCACTTATCTTCTCTTCCTGACTCTCCAGCCTCTTAAGAATAACCTGCTGACCTGCTGGTTCCTCTGCCTTCTGTTTCTTCTTGGCAGGCTTAGGAGTCTCTACTGGTTCCTCCTCCCTAAACTTCAACACCCCAGCACTTATGATCAACCCCTTTTGTTTCAGAATACCTTTGGTAAACACCATTGCAGGAGCAGTTGATCCACTAAGAGAAACATTATTCTCTTTAAGAAGCTTAGTTATGTAAGAACCATAAGGAAGAGAGTGGTGGGATGAATTATAGCAATTCATCATATGGTTTATCATTAGGAAAGGAAGATTTATCTTAATCTTTTTCATCAGCAAATATATAAGCACCATTTCCATGATGCGTACAAAACCCCTACCTTGTGCTCGAGGGATAATCATCTTGTTACACACAGAGTGAAGGACCAGCATCACTGGTTCCTTCAAGCTACCAGTTTTAAACGTTCCAGCTTTCTTTGGAACTTTCCCTCCAAACACAAAGTCATGCACTTCATCTGAACTTAAGTGTGGGCCATCCATCTCCAAAATACTCATCAAAACCATCTCTGGGTATATTCAACAACCCAGCCAAACTTGCAACAGACACATTCACTTCAACATCATTCACAACTGAACTTAACGATCTATCCAACATTTGTTTCAAATTCACATAAAACTTTCTAACACCATCAATATTAGCATCACAGACATCAAACAAAGGCATCCAACCCTGATGTTCTAACAACTCTTTCACATCACTTAAGGCAACTTCATCAAAATAACCAACTTTTGTTTTACACCCAGATACCACAACCCTAGAACCTAAATCAGTCATACCAACAGATGGAGATTCTACTAACATACCTCTTGTAGACTTCCGTGCTGTTCTCTTTCGTTTGGAACCAGCAGAGTCCATCGACTGTTCCTCTACTACTACTTCGCCAATCCTTTTCAGGGAAGACCTAGTCACTCTGCTGCGAACCAAGGGTTCTGTAGTCCCCTTTTTCTGCCCAATAATCTGTAGATCATCTTCTTCACTTCGAACTTCCTCCTCTTCCCTTTCTCCAACAGTGTTGAAGAATTCTTCAGTGCTTTTGGGCTGGTCCCCCTGAGATGAGACAGGTTCTTTGATGATGGAATCATCAGCCTCAGGGGTTTTGGGTAAAGGTGCATTTTTGGGAGGTGGAGGTGAGGGAGATTTAGAAGATGGAGATGGAGTTGGTGATGGGTTCTTTGTGGTGGTAGGAGGTGAGTTGCTCGATGAAGTTGGAGCAGGGTTAATTTCAGTGATGGAGGTCTCCTTCAATTGAGTGGAATCACTTGCTTGAGTCTTCTCCTTCCTTTTCTTAGCTGGAGCCCTGGTTGATTTCCTTCCCATTGTAGCAGATAAGCTTCACAGCTTTGAGAGAGATGAGAATGGAGTGAGCAGTGATCAGGGTACCACTTTTGAACGAGAGAGAGGATGAGTAGAGTGATGATGTGATGTGAAGCTGTATCAATGTGTTGATGTGTATTTATATCAATTTCACAGACATAGGATTTCCAAGAATTAGCCGGTTGAGAGTCAAAATAAACGGAAGAGATAATTTCAGAAATTGAAAATTTAAAAATTGTAGTTATCTTTTTACAAAAGAGTCAACCAACTATAAATTAGGCAATTAAATATATTTGCCTCTTTGTAGGATAGGAATAACTGAAATAAGATAATTCTTTCCAAAAAGAGATTATCTTATAGTAATCTTCCGAAAATAAGATATTTTCGGATGACATATCAGAGCTGAACTGCTGTTTCCTCTTGCTGGTACCTGTACTGAACCAGTCATTCTATTTTCAGCATGTTTCAAAATAACTTCTTCTGTTTCTATGCAACAATAATCCACTTAGGTTATTTACACAATATTTGTAAGTAAGCAACATAGTTATATACATAATCAATACAAAAGCATACTTATTCTAACCAATCATTGAAGGAAATAATTGAAGCCAACGCCTAAAATCTAACTAGACCTAAAAGGACTCTTAACCTACAAAAAGACTCTCTACATAAAGGCTTTGTGAAGATATCAGCTATTTGATCTTCACTTTTACAAAACAACATCTCCACCAATCCTTTTTCCACATTATCTCCTAGAAAATGGTGTCTTATCTCAATGTGTTTGGTCTTGGAGTGTTGCACGGGGTTCTTTGAAATATTGATTGCACTAGTGTTATCACAAAAGATAGGAACACTTTTATAAATAACACCAAAATCTTTCAGGTGGTTCCTTATCCACAGTAGCTGGGAACAGCATGAAGCTGCAGCTATATATTCTGACTCTGTTGTGGATAGGGCCACTGAATTTTGCTTTTTAGAACCCCATGATAGAAGACAAGAGCCAAGGAAGTGTGCCATACCTGATGTGCTCTTTCTATCAACTAGGAAACCAGCATAATCTGCATCTGTATATCCAATGAGATCGATGGTACTGCCTTTGGGGTACCACAAAAACAGATCTGCTGTTCCCACAAGATACCTAAGTATCCTTCTAACAGCCTTCAAATGAGATTCCTTTGGATTGCTTTGAAACCTAGCACACAACCCAACAGAAAACACAATGTCAGGTCTACTAGCTGTTAGGTAAAGTAGAGAACCAATCATTCCTCTATAAAGCGTAGCTTTAACATTTTTTCCCTTAAGATCAGCATCCAACTTTGTGGATGTGGGAACAGGTGTATCATAAGCTTTGCTGTTCTCCATGCCAAACTTTTTCAGCAGCTCTTTTAAGTACTTTTGTTGATGGATAATTATACCATCATTTGTTTGCTTAATCTGCAGCCCTAGGAAGAACCCTAGTTCTCCCATCATACTCATTTCAAATTCACTCTGCATAAGATTTGCAAATTCATCACACAAAGTTTGATTAGTAGCACCAAATAAAATATCATCAACATAGATTTGTACTACAATCAAGTGTTTCCCCCTGGTTCTTATGAACAAGGTCTTGTCTACTGTTCCCCTCTTGTAATCATTAGCCATCAAGAAATTGGACAGTCTTTCATACCAAGCCCTTGGAGCTTGTTTCAAGCCATATAATGCTTTATCCAACTTATATACATGCTGGGGAAACAGTGCATCTTCAAAACCAGGTGGCTGCTCCATATATACTTCTTCCTTCAAATGTCCATTAAGGAAGGCAGTCTTCACATCCATCTGAAACAGCTTAAAATTCATGTGAGCAGCATAAGCAATTAAAATCCTAATAGCCTCTAGCCTAGCTACTGGTGCAAACGTCTCATCATAGTCAATTCCTTCTTGTTGATTGTACCCTTGCACCACTAGCCTTGCTTTATTTCTGACTATAGTACCGAGGTCATCTAACTTGTTTCTAAAGACCCATCTAGTACCAATGACTGATCTTTCCTTTGGACGGGGAACCAGGTGCCAAACCTGGTTTTTCTGAAACTGATTTAACTCATCTTGCATAGCTAGTATCCAATTAGGATCAGTCAATGCCATTTTATAGTCAGTAGGCTCTACATTAGACAGGAAAGAATAGAAAGCGCAAAAGTTTTGAAAGACACTTCTTCTCGTTTGAATCCCCTTATTTATATCACTAATTATTTGATCAGTGGGATGAGAGGATTGATATCTAAAACTTTTGACATTAATACTATTTTGTGCTTCCTCATTAAGTTGGGAACTAGCATGTTCATGAATCTCTTCTCTTTCTGAAGAACCAGGAGGATTCACATTCATGCTGTTTCCTCTATCATTACTTACCTCAGTTTCAGGGGTGGTACCTTCTTCTGTTCCCCCTGAGTTCATTACCTGTCTATTATGTGAGGAACCATCAGGACTTGGTTCCCCTTTAGAATCCTCATTTTCTCCATTTTCTTCTCTAGGCACTTCATCATTATCATCTGGTGGAGTATTTGGTAGGCCTAGCTCTGCTTGCACTTCATCTGAGGGACCAGTATACTGGTTCCCTGTGAAATCCATCAATCCAATCACTTCATCAGGTTGTACCTGTGCAATCTCAGAAGACATGTTAAATTCATCAAAAACGACATGGACACTCTCCTCAACACAGAGAGTCCTTTTATTGAAGACTCTATATGCTTTGCTGTGAGAAGATTATCCAAGAAAGATTCCCTCATCACTTCTAGGATCAAATTTATCAAGCTGGTCCTTCCCATTATTATGCACATAACATTTACATCCAAAGACACGAAAGTATGTGATGTTGGGCTTTCGACCTTTAAGAAGTTCATAGGGAGTCTTATTTAACTTTGGTCTAATGAGACCTCTATTCAGTATATAGTAAGCAGTGTCAATAGCTTCACCCCAAAAACTCTTTGGGAGACCACTCTCAATGAGCATCGTCCTCGCCATCTCCTCAAGAGTTCTGTTCTTCCTTTCTACAACACCATTTTGTTGAGGTGTTCTAGGGGCTGAGAAGTTGTGATTAACTCCATGTTCCCTACAATAATCAATAAAGTTAGCGTTATCAAATTCAGTACCATGGTCTGATCTTATCGAGACCAGCTTTTGGGTGAGCTGGTTTTCCACTTGTTTCACCAATGTTACCCATTCTTCAAACGTTTCATCCTTTGTGTGTAACATCATTACCCAAGTGTACCTGGAATAATCATCAACCATAACACAGATATATCTATGACTTCTTCGACTTTGTACTCTCATGGGACCACACAAGTCAATGTGTACAAGTTCGAAGGGTCTGCTGGTACTCAAACAGTTTTAGGCTTAAAAGAGAATTTGACCTGTTTTCCCCTTACACATTCAGAACAAACTTTACCAGTTTCGTACTTAATGTTAGGAAGACCTACCACTAAGTCACGTGCTTTAAGCTTGTTTGGAAGTGTTAGGCTAGCATGTCCAAACCTCTTATGCCAAATCCATTGATTATTTTCAGAAACAGCTCTCAAACAGCTGGACTTGTCTTGAGGGATTTTATCTAAGAAGGTGATGTAGACATCATGCTTCCTGGTTTCCTCACATACAAGCTCTCCTGTGAGTTAACTATGTGATATAGGTTGGCTTAAAACTCAACTCTATTACCTTTGTCACATAATTGAGAAATACTCAAGAGATTATGTTGCAAGCCTTCAACATAATAAACATCATCTATTGCGTTAGAAAGTGTCTTACCAACCTTACCTAAACCAGTGATGGTTCCCTTGCTGTTATCCCCAAAGGTGACACTTCCTCCATCAAAGGCCACTAGTGAAAGGAGTTGATCTTTATCCCCGGACATGTGTCTTGAGCAACCACTGTCCAAATACCAATAGGTGTCTCCCTTCACTCTAGCCTGCAAGAGGTAAATCAAACATTAGTTTTAGGAACCCAAGCACACTTGGGTCCCTTTTTAACAACATTAACATCTTGTTTATCCTTTCTTCTCCACACATACATTACACTCTTGCTGTTCTTATTAGCTGGACATTCATGTATCTTATGTCCATTCTTACCACAATGAAAACACACGTGCATCTCTTTAGTTATGACATACTTACCTCGCTGATATTCTGTGATCCAGGTGGTTTCTCTGGGAGACCAGTTAGTCCTGGTTCTCTGCCTAGTATAACCAAGACCAAATTTTCCTTTGTTTCCTCCTGATGAAGTCAGATGGTTCAAAGTTCTTTGTGCATTCAGTAGCTTATCCAAATGTCTATGACTGTCATGCAATTCCCTTTCTTTTGTTTCAAGTGTTTTAACTAACAACTCGTTTTTCTCTTTCAAAAACTCAAAGTTACTTTCTAAAGTTGCAAGTTGTAAGTTAAGATCTAAAACCGTAGGGTCATTAGATATGTCAATAACTACTGATTGCTTTTCACTTTTTAGTTGATTAAATTCAGCATGTAACTTACAGATAGTACTTTCATATTCATTAATCATACTGCTGACTTCAACGCTGGTTCCAGTAGGAGAACCAGGGGACTGAACAGCTTTAAGTGAAGCAATTTCTTTGTGAGAATTTTCTAAGTTGAAAGCCAATGTTTCAAAGGCCTTCAACAGAGAAGTTCTATTGCAAGAATTTGCTTTACTTATGACTGTTGAAAAATCAAGGACTTCACTAGTAGTTGATAAGTCTCTGGAGAACCAGGAGATCAGATCTTCTTCACCATCACTTGGATAGTCAAGTTCAGAAGATCTTGCCCTTTCTAGTTCTACCTTGCACTTGTCTAATTCAACTTCTAGTTCAGCACTTTGATTTTTCAAGTTATGGCAAACCATCTCTAGGTGATCACAACTAGCAATAGCAATTTCACATTCATTGCGTTTTTCTTTTAGTTCTCTTTTGCCAGTTATATAAGTTTCACCTAATTTATAGCATTCATCTAATAAAGAATCTATACAAGCAAGCATATTTTCTCTATCATATTCATGCATATCTATTCTAATTTGTTCAAGGTTTACCTTATGTCTTTGTAGTACATCCTTCTTAGCCATCAAGCATTTCTTGAATGTACTGGTTCCCCCTCTGGTTCCCAGACCAGTGCTGTTCTCCTTGATGTTTGTGAAGGCAGTTAAGCAAACATCAGAACTAGTTGTATCTTCTTCTTCATCAGATCCTGAGTCAGATTCTCCCCACATAGATGCTATCATGGCATTCTTGAAAGCCCTCTTATCTCCAGATTGAGATTGCTTGTCCTTCCATTTTGGACAATCACGAATGATGTGTCCTTTCTCACCACACTTGAAGCAACCTGAAGATGAAGACGAGTTAGATTTTTTAGTGTTTTTGAAATTCCTACCTTTGAAATTCTTCTTTTGATCACGAAGAGATCTTTCAAATCTTTTTACAATCAAGCTGATCTCATCTTCTTCTTCCTCTACTGTTCCCTTCAGTGCCATGCCTCTGGTTTCAATCAGCATCTCATGAGTCATAAGGGAACCAATCAGCTGTTCCAAAGACAGGGTAGACAGATCCTTTGCTTCATATACTGTTGTTACCTTAGCTGTCCATGTATCTGTTAAACTACGCAAAATTTTTCTCACAAGACCCTCATCAGAAAATATTTTACCAAGTGATCTAAGATCATTAACAATAGTCATAAACCTATGAAAGCAATCATTGATTTTTTCATTTTTATTCATGGCAAACAATTCGTATTTAGACATGATTAAATCGATTTTAGACCGTTTTACCTCACTGGTTCCCTCAAACGCAAGTTCAAGGGTGTCCCATATCTCCTTAGCACTACTGCAACCAGAGATACGATTTGTTTCGTTCTCACCTATTGCTTGTTGTAGAATTGACATTGCCTTAGCATTTTTCTCCAACAACTTGTAATCAGCAGTGACCAATTCGATATCCTTCTTGGGAACCTGTTTCCCATCAGCTTCAGTCTTGAGAATGATATTAGGACCATTTTTAACTACGAGCCAGCATTCATAATCAATACCCATGATAACATTCTGGATCCTATTCTTCCACCAGGCATAATTATTTCCATTAAACTTTGGTGTCTTGTTATCATAACCGATTGCACTTAATTCTTGAGTACTCATTCTTAACTCCTCTAGATGTTACTCTTTCGAGAAGCTTAGGCTCTGATACCAATTGAAGGTTCAATGGGCACTCAAGAGGGGGGGGGGTGAATTGAGTGTTAAGTAATCGTTGGCAATTTTTACTTCTTTTCGGATTAGGTGTAAGGAACCAGTTGTGCTGGTTCCCTTATGCAGCGGAATAAAACAAAGCAATAAAGAACACCACAGATTTAACGAGGTTCAGCCAACTCTGGCCTACGTCCTCCTATCCTAAGTCCTTTATTAATCTACTCCGAAAAATAAAGATAAAGAACATTCTACTGTTTCCCTACTCCGGGAACCAGTAAACCCCACACTCTACTCCGAATGTGCTTTAAACTTACCCTCGTAAGTTCCTAGTGTGTTTGAACTCACAAACACTCACCAAGTCTTCAACCCCTCTGTCAAAGACTTAATACAAGATCAAGAACTCTCTAATGATCTAACTCTCAAAAGTCAAATAGAGAAAAACGTTAAAACACTATTATGCTCTTGTGTATCAATTAATAATTGAATTAGCGCTTTTAGCTCTTAAAGATAGAACTCTATTAAAAATGCGTGAGAGCCGTGTCTATGATTATTTAGAGTAAGATGTATTTATAGGTTAGTTGGCTAAACCCTAAAATCATGCATATAAGATATATGCGATTTTAAGATAAGTATTTATCCTAATTAATTTGATCACAAGATAAGATCAATTTAGGATAAGATACTTCCTAGTTTTTAGCTAACCAAAAATATCATCTTATCTTTAGCTGCTTGGATATATCTTAAATCAATATTTTTCGGAAAATATCCTTTTTGTAAAATCTTTGTAAAAACCGCAGCTTGAATAATCTGTTCAGTTAACCTGGTTCCCTGACCTGGTTCCCTGAACTGAGTATGTTATGAAATTTGTTCCAAACCTTGTACCAAATTTCATAACGATATTTAATAAAGCACTTTATATACTCAATTATATAAGTTGTACTACGGAGCATTTACATGAAGATCCTAAATAACTCTTTGAGTGTAGTCTTCCTTCATGCATTCGTTAAGTCTTGAAAGCTTCCATGAATGAACTTAATTATCGACCAAGGACCTTCCTTTAAGTTGATCGAAAATCCTTTCAAGCTTCCAATCTTAGAGATCAACTTAGATGCATAGCTCATTTATCATCTAGTTGTTCCCTGTATAAAGACAAGTTAGTTCAACAAATATCTCGTATAAGTAATAACTTATCTAGGGAAACAGTGTTCTATTTTAGCTGGTTCCCCCAACTGTATTGAACACTTTCAAAGACCTGTTTCCCTTAGCTGTTTGTCATCATTCAAAACTATCAATCAAAACCTAAGGGACTCAACAACTTGTCTTTTAGTTAACGACCTAAAATACTGGTTATCAAAATGGCGCCATTGTCAGGGACAAGGCGTAATATTTAGACTTTTCTGTTCTTAGCATAACTTGTCTTTTAGTTAACGACCTAAAATACCGGTTATCAGCTTCGCCCAGAGTTATGGCCACAGGTTAAGGATATAAAGAAAAGAAATAGAGCGAAAGAAGGAGGTGACAAGAACAAGGTAAAGGGAAAGGGTAAAGAAAAGATGTCAAGTGACAAGAAACAGAAGGTTGAAAAGAAGATGGGTAAAAATGCTGAAAAGATTTATTTACCTCCGGCTTGTTACACATTGTCCAAATAAGAGAAGTGGTTTTTTTGTGAGTCTTTATATGGCATTCAGGTTCCATCGGGGTACTCATCTAACATGAAAAGATTTGTGTCCCTGAATGCTGAGTTGAAGTTGGGAAGCATGAAATCTCACGATTGCCATGTCATGATGCAAGTGTTCTTACCAAAAGCAACAGGGGATACTTCCAAAACATGTGAGATGTACTATTACCGAACTATGTTTGTTCTTCAACACAATATGTAGTAAAGTGCTTGATCCCTTTAAACTTGATGCCCTTTAAGCAGATGTGATTGAAACTTTATACAAGTTTGAGATGTATTTCCCACCTTCATTTTTTGACATTATGGTTCACTTAATTGTCCATCCCGTTCATGAAATCAAGCTTTTAGGTCCCGTTTATTTGAGGTGGTGTTATCCTTTTGAAAGACATATGGGGGTTTTACAAAACAAAGTGAGGAACCTGACACAACCCGAGGGTAGTATGATTAAAGGCACTGTGAGCGATGAGATTTGTAATTTTATAGCTGAGTATATTGCCAGTGTAGAGCCTATTGGACTTCCTTCCTCTCGACATGAAGGGAGACTTCAGGAAAAGGGAACAATTGGCTCAAAATTGATCACACCTCCGAGGGACCAGCGCCTACAAGCACACTTGTATGTCTTACATCATGTTCCAGATATCCATCCCTTTTTGAATAAGCATTACGTGGAATTGCATGTCAGAAATCCTTCTAAAGGGGATAGAGCTTTGATGCAGTTGCATAATGAGACATTTATCGATTGGTTTCACAATCGAGTGGTATGTAAACAACTCGAGGATGTGTCTAAAACTGTGAAGTGGTTAGCTTTTGGTCCTCGTGAAGATGTCAACAAATATGAGGGTTATGATGTCAATGGGTACACCTTTTGGACTGAGGGTCAAGATCATAAGTCCTCTTTCTTGCAGAATAGTGGTGTTTCCATTTTGGCGTCATCTACATTTTATGAGAGTGCCAAGGATCAATCACCGGTAGATGCCAAGTTGTTATACTGTGGGAGAGTACAGGAAATATGGGAGCTTGACTACTCTAGTTTTACTGTTGGTCTTTTTAAATGCAAGTGGATAGATAACAATCGGTGATGTATTAAAAATGATGACCCTTGTGGATTTACTCTTGTAGACTTGAGTAATTTGTGTGATAGTGAAGAACCATTTATACTTGCCACACATGCTAAGCAAGTATTCTACATTGTAGATCCCAATGATAAAAATTGGTCTATTATTATAGCAGGGAAAAGGAGTATCCTTGGTGAAGGTTTTAGAGCACTCAAGAGGGGGTGGGGTGAATTGAGTGTTAAGTAGCCTTGGCCTATTTTTCTTTCTTTTCGATCTATGAGAGGAACCAGTTAGGCTGGTTCCTGTAAGCAGTGGAATATACGAAAAGCAATAAAGAAAACACAAGATTTAACGAGGTTCAGCCAACTATGGCCTACGTCCTCCTACCCTATGCTCTTCTATTAAACTACTCCGAAAAATAAAGAACACAAACACTCTACTGTTTCCCTACTCCGGGAACCAGTATACCCCACACTCTACTCCGAATGTGCGCTCGACTTATACTAGTAAGCCACTTGTGTTTGAACTCATAAACACTCACCCAGCCTTTCAACCCCTCTGTTGAAGGCTTTGACAAAATCAAATGTTCTCTTTTAATCTCACTTGTAAAAGCTAATTAAGAGAAAATGTTTAAGCTCTAAGAGTGCTCTTGTATATGACTCGATGAATAGGCTTTTGTGCTTAAGTGTATATGTCTCTCACATATACTCCTTTTTAATTCCAGAGAGACTTATCAGAATATGAGAGACTAGATGGGTTTATATACTTGGATACAAAAACCCTAGTTTTCTTAAATCATGTAAACTTGATAAGCAAGTAATAACATGATTTTAGGAAAGTATTTATCTTATTTGATTTAATCATAAAGATAGAATCAAATAAGATAGATACTCCTAGTTTTTAGGTAACCATAATATTATCATCTAATCTCTAGCTGCTTAGGATATTTTTAGAATAATTCTTTTAAAAAAGTATTTTTACAAAATCTTTTATTTTTCTCAAAACATGCAGCTCGGATATTCTGTACAGTGAACCTGGTTCCCTGAATTGAGTATGTTATGAATTATGTTCCAGCTTTGTACCAGAATTCATAATATGACTCAATACACTTATAAGCACTTATTTTACCCAAACATGCAAGTCATACTACGGAGCACATTACATGATTTAAGCATTAAAGTACAAATCTTCTTTTCTTCATGTAATCTTCAAGACTTGAATCTTCCTTGAATACTTCCATTTTGAGCAATGTATCTTTCTTCAAATGTCTTTGAAAGGCCTCCATGCTCCAAGTCTTGGAATCAACTTAACTACTGCACATGTAATATGGTTAATGTACAATAAAGAGTATGTGACTGCTTTTTAGCATAGCAGTACAGGAAACAGTTCCTACTGGTTTTCCACTAGTACATGGATCAATTTTCATCCAACCATTTCCTACATATAGACAAGTTAGTTAAATGAATAACATAAATAAGTAATAACTTGTCTAGGAAAACAGTGTTCAATTCCAGCTGGTTTCCAGCCAACTATTCGCAATGCTTATTGTAACCTGTTTTCGTTTGTCATCACTCAAAACCTAAGGGACTCAACACTTGGTATAGGTGATGTCGATGATGAGGAAGAGTATGATGCTTTTGAAGACTCCCCACCTTTTACTAATCCAAAATCCGGTGTGGAAGACGATAAAGATGGTGACATAGGTTACATGCGTGTTGATCACACAGAAGGAATACATTTGAATTTTGATAAGTAATGTACTAGGTATGATAAACTTAATTAGTTATTGTCAAAATTGACTTGATTTTAGATTTATTGCATTATTTGTTTGGATATACACGACATGATGTTGCTTTGGTTTTACGTGTTTAGCCATCCTAAACTTTTGAAGCCAACGAAAATCAAACTTGAGAACGGACTGGAGTTTGGTGTCAAAGGTCTAGAGTTTGTTGAAAAAGGTGAAGTATAAACATAAATTATCTTCCTTTAGGATTAATTGATGCATTAACATAAATTTTTGTTGTTACTCACACTAGGATTCTATTGTCAATTTTTGCTACAGTTTCTTTGTTGCCACTCACACTGAGATCTATTGTACGATGAATCTCTTTAGAGATGGCATACTTCCTGAGGAGGAAGATGTTGAGGATGGGCATAGCCATGATGATAAAGAATATGATGTAGAGATGGAGGAGGATAAAGGAGACTCCGAAGATAGGGCTTACGATGAGGTTTCTTCTAGGTGAGATCAACATGAATTGATTGCAGACCAAGCCCCCACCAATTGATGGTATGCTTGACATAACCACAAAGGAACGTGATATTATGGTGACACCTCAACAACCATAAGTTTCTCATCAAGTTGCCACCACTAGTAAAGAGAGTTCTAAGAAGAGAAAAGGAAGAGGTCCTACAAAGAATCTTAAAGTGACAGAACCAATGCACCTTGAGTACAATAGCTTGGGTCAACCATGTGGAAAGTGGCATAGACAATATGGAACACAACTTGGCATTTGTATATGCAAAATTTCCATCTTGTACACATGGAGTGAGGTGCCAGAGGGTTTAAAGAAATCAATATGGGAAGATATAGTGGTAAGCACGTACTTAATGTTAATCTACACATTATTGCTAGATTAATTGAATTCAATTTTTTTGATAGCATAGTTAAATGCTAACTATCCAAATTTTTTTTTTTGTAGAATTTATTTCATATTCAACCCGATCAAAGCAAGAAGGATATTTTCCTTTCAGCTGTTGTAGAGAGATTTAGAGATTTCAAGTCCAAGTTAGTGATTGGATGGATTTCTAAGAAGAGAGATAGATCTCAGTCATGTAAGAAGATGAAGATAGGAATAGAAAATGAAGAGATATATGCTCAGGTTTTCAGCGGACCGGAGCATAAAGTGTATTTTTTGCTCCGGTTCAAAACGGAGCATACAATCATTTTGAATATGCTCTGGTTATATCTACTTCAGGTCAAAACCAGAGCATAAAGCCCTCAATAAACCGGAGCATATAAGGTTTTTTCCACTAGTGTATATTTCTTATTTATATTGCAAGTTCATAGAAACAGATGATAAAGAAAGAGGGCTCGAGTCGTCTAGCATCAACACTCAGCATAACCTAGAAGAAGAAAGTGGGGAGAGGTCCCTCAAAAGAGATAAAACTAATCCTAGGAGTTTAGAGAGTATTGGAGTGGGACGAGTTCAAAACCCTTTGTATAAGGTACGTAAAGGAGTTCAAGGATCACCTTAGGGAATTCAGTCGTTCTAAGGTGTCTATTTTGAAAAAGCACTGAAGCTAAGTCTCGAAAGGTGTGAAGGACACATTATGGGAAGATGCCATGGTAAATTAAGAAATTTACAACATATTTGTTATTTTTTATATCTCATATATTGATGATTATTTTAACTGTTGTCTCTAGCTTACTAGAAAGAGCTTCGGCATGGCTTCTTATAAGATTGGTCGAGGACGATAAGGATGTCTTGTGGTGCCTGACGTGTGGACTGTGGCTGTGAGGGACTCCACTGTAAGATACTTGAAATTTAATTAGTTTAATATGGTAGTATATACATATTTATCATTGACTAATTGATGTATTTTTTTGGTAAATATGCAGAAGGAATGGAGAAAAAAAGAGGAGTCCAGAGAGTTTGTCTCTTAGTCACAGAACAACATCTTGTCTCGTGCTCTTAGCAAAATAGACCATGCAGATCATGTGGTTGGTATTGGGATTTGGGTAGGCTATAAAGCAGTGTTCAGTTTTGAAAGGAGGAGCTCAAGATTCCAAGGCCAAAGGATGTAAAAGAAAGAATAAAGAATGTTGTCAGGGAGGTGGAGAAGTGCGTTAGAGAGAAGACGATGAGGGAGATGGAGAAGAAGATGGAAACTTTGATCCATATACATACATATAAATTTTGAAATTTATATATTTTCTATATAGATTATACATTATTTTTTTATTAAGTGTGTAATTATTTACTTTAATTATAAAACTTATTTTTTTATAAAAGATATTTTTCTAAGTCACTAAACCCTTGAAGCCCAATACTCTATCCTACCCAATAACCATACTACTTAAATAAATCAAATAAAGCCTAAATTACCTTACTCATAAAATCACACAACACACAAAAAAAAAAAAACAGTCGTGCTTTCCCTACTACCAACTTCTCCCGCAAGCCTACTTCTACTACCCCTCTATTGCCACCTTAAGCCTCCCTACCATCGGTGAGTTTACCACTAGCCATGACTGACCTTTTTCCTCTTCATCCTTCCTTCTAATCAAAAGTTTCATTTTGCTTATTTTATGTCTGGCCTAGTTGCATCCTCTAAAATCTTTTGTTGTGGTAAATTGATGATATATTATTTTGTCAAGGGTCTAATGATAAACAATTTATTATCCTTGGTGGTTGTATACATCACCCTCTCATTCCATCATTCATATATGTTAGGGTTTTATGTGTTATATAAGGTTGATAAACTTTAGGTACTTGGAATGAAGAATTAGAGGAATATTGACTTTTGTAATTTGTTCTAGGTGTTATACTTGTTTTAGCCTTATTAGTTTGCTTTGATTTGTTAAGGATTTCAAGGGAAGGTGGATTTAATACTAGAGTTTTGTTTTGTTATTTCACGTCATGTTGAACCTGTTAGGACTTCTAAATAGGAGATTCAACAAAAAAAAACACAAATTCCTTTCAATTCCTTTCATTAACTTGTCATTTTCCCCTGTATATGTTTTTAGTATATGTTCCTTTTTCCTCACAGTTTTAGCATTAACAGATTGTTTCAATTCCATTTTGTGAGTTCAAGTAAGGACTCAATTCTGGTTCACAACTAATATTAGTTTTATTATATGATCCAATTTACATCTTTAATAATCCTTCTTTTGAAGATTATATCACAAGACTATATCGTGAGTATCTGACCCTTAGTGGCTAATCCAAAGCTAGCAAAGAAGTATACTAATGGTTATTCTAATTGCACTATTTTAAACTCTAAATGATTTCTCTTTAGTAGTGAATAATTCTACTAACAAAGCTATGAAGACAGTCCAACCTTGTAAATAGTAGCTATTGGAGATGTAATTTTTGTAAACTTGCTTGTTTGTGTATTGATTTAGGTTGTATTATTTGTTGTAGGAAAACACTTTGTAGAGGGTGCTTGATAGTAGAGAAAGTGGTCACTCGTTTGTTTTACTCAAGGTACGTACAAGTTACGAAAATCTTTCCTTTAGGAGCATAATCTAGGGTAAAATGAAAACTTAGTACATGTCTAGGGAACCTTTAGGTGAAATCGTTTGGTTATATATTTGAAAAGATTCATGTCCTTTATTTTAGAAGCACGATTTGGTACTTTTGTGTAGTATTTGATTTATAATTATTAATACTAATCATGATGTGATTATGCATGGTTGAGGATAATCGGTTTATGGTTTGAATGGAATTAATTATTAATTAATCCATGATGTTGTATAATGTTACTCTTTCATTATTTATTGTGTAGATTGAGTAAATGATTTATTTAAGTCTTAATGATGAAGTTAGTTGGCTTTGTATAACATGTGTAATATTGAGAATGGAACCCAAGGTTTAAACCTTTTTTATATATAAAGTTGTTTGCCTAGTCGTAATAAGTTTCATGTGATTGTTTTAATGAGTTAAAGTTAATGAAATAATTTATAATCATGTAAATGAAAGTTGGTTAAGCAATAAAACTTTAGGCTAGTGCACGTCTAGAATATTGGCAATTAGGGGTTGGGGCATGACGGGATACTATCCATGGCTTTTACTAGATTGGATGTCGTGTGATCAACGAGTCTATCTTTTGCAAAGTTTTTAACTTAAATTGGGGTTAGTTGAGATCTCATCTAGCTATGGTGACAAAATCGTGCTCGTTTACCTTATGGATTTATACTGTTTTTTATTCCCCATGACGAGAGTTCATGAGTTTATTTATTTATTTTGATGTCCTAATTAGGATATGGGAAGATAACCTTGTCTATTGCTTAAGAAAAATTATTACTTAAATAGTGATTTAATTGAATAAGATGTTGATTATTACGTTTACTCATATTGTATTTATTTACATTTAAATAATTGTTTCAATTGTTTATATTTTATAATTACGTATGTACTCAACTTCCTGATTACATGATTTGTGTGTGATCTTTGGTCATGACCTTTGCCTTTCAATGACACTGTAATGATCCAATACTTACACTTGTAATATTAGGCAGCATATTTCTAACAGTTATGCAATTGGACATTCATGCATGGGTGAGTTGATTGGAGTATTGATTTAAATTAGCTTTCTTGAATGCCTAGTTTATTTTGTAGGATTTTGAATTTTTGGTTTAGATTAAGTGTGATGATATTTTGGTATTTTGGAATAAGGGCCTTCATGGTTCCAATTTTTAATGATTTAAGAGTTTGGTTTGATGGATGATTTTATTTTGAAAGTCTTTTATTTTGTTTTAAGCCTTAGCGTTTGACTACGTGGTGGAGCACAATGGTAGTTCTCTCAAGGTTTTGGTTTTTGGAAAGAGAGACTTATTGGGGTGTTACAAAAATAAATTTCAACTTCTTATATTAATGACATTATTAATAGTAATTGAATAGTTGCATATTACATTATCAATATTAATAGAATATAATAAATGTAAATATAAAAGTTTTGCAAGTTTTTATAATAATATCATAGATAATCAAGTTATGAACACATTACAATTTGAAAAAGTTCTTGCAAGTTTGGTTTGGTATTTATAATAAAAGTTATAATCTCAAACCTATGCTTGAAAAAGTTATTTGATTGTTAATTTTTTTTTCGCGACTATTGAGTTGTTTATGATTATAACTTCATAAGTTTGTTATAACGAGTATTTCAATAATCATATGAATAAATCAAATAATGATGCAAAACAAACCCCATCCCAACCCGGGCTTAGCCTAGTTTGCCTTGTTGGCCCAGCCTAGCTAGGGCTGGAAACGAGCCGAGCTGAGCTCGAGCTCAAAAATCTTGTGGCTCGGCTCGCCTGAGACTTATAAAGCTCGGGCTCAGCTCGATAAAAGCTTGTGGCTCGGCTCGGCTCGGTATAAGCTCTTCACTTAGCTTAGATTTATCGAATGCTTATTCAAGTAATTAAGCTTAATTTTTTTCAAATATTGGTTTCAACTACGCCCTTAATTAAGTTCGACTTGTTTAGGCTCGGCGAGCCCTCGAGCCTAAATTGTTTGAGCTAGAGCTCGGACTCGGGCTCGCTTTTGTAAAGCTCGGACTCGACTTGGCTCGGGCTCGCCTAATTCTGAGCTTTAGGCGATCCGATCCCGAGTAGCTCGCGAGCTAGCTCGGCTCATATCCAACCCTAGGCCTAGCCCAACCCTATGGCCCTAACCAACCTTAGCCTCACCCCCACAGTCTAGAAACCTTTATCCCAGCCCCAACTTTAGCCCGTTTTCCTCGGGCCAGACCCACCCAGCCAACCCACCCCCTCGCTTGGCCCATGGCCAACTCTAAATGGAAATAAATATGAATAAAAATAATTCCATTTTTACAAATTCAATATTGATTCCAATAACTTTTCTTGAAAAAAAAATTATAAGTTAAAATCATAAACAATTTAGATAATAATCAAAATAATTATTTTTTGTTAATTTTCTAACTTCACAAACTGATAAACAACTTAAAATAAATATTTTTCCAACATTTCAAATATTTGGACAACACATTACTAGTTAATCGACATGAAATTCTAATTCTTCCAAAACATTCAGCCAACATCAATAAATAATCTCAAAATATTCTTCCAACAGTTCTAACCTTTACATAACTTTTTGGAAACAATCGGTCATCACAATGATAAATATTTCAACCCAAGTAATTTCAAGTAATTTAAAACCATTTGATAAAGTTAAAATATAATTAAAAAATAGTTAAACAATTAGTCAATAATTCAGCCATCCATCATTAAAATCATGCTTTGATAAATAAACATATTCAATATCCTGATTTAGAATATCATAAATTAATTATCCATTCATGAAATTATAAATAATATTCATATATGTTTATAAAGTCCTAATCATCAAATCATCACAAGAAAATATTTTTTAAGATATCAAACTACATGTAAGTTCTTACAAACAACTAGCTACTTTAATTAATTCCCTCCATCAAACCCCTATAGTAGACAAATACACATAATCAATACACACACTACCCAAAAATTCTTGCAGGGAAAAAACCCTAATTTAATTTCAATATTGTGTAATAATTTTTTCATTAAGATTTAAACTTTATTTTATAAACATATACATAATAATTCAAACACTATTGTAAATTACTAGATTTTTGGTGATAAATTAGAAAACTTTAATGTAGAGCATGAAAAGAAAGATGGCCCATGGGCCGCACATAAGACTCACATGTGTGGGAAGGTGGCGACTATAATGGCACTTGGGCCCGTGTTATGTTGAAGGGGAGTGAATATAAATGGCTGACTCTTGAAAAGTGTGAGGTATTTGAAAAATTCTTTGAGTAAAAGTGAAAAAATAGATTATTTAGGGTTTAGAAGCAAGATATTATACATAAGGTTAAACCGTTAAAGAAATTAAGGATTAAACAAAATAAAAGAAGAAAAGGAAATCACGAAAAGAAAATTCTTGACAAATATTCTCACCTACGAGTTATAGTTAGTTGCCCTAAAGAAGGAACATCTAATATTTGAATCTTGGAAAGTGTGAGGTATTTGTTAATTATTTGAATAAAAGTGAAAAAATAGATTATTTAGAGTTTAGAAGTAAAATATTTATAATAAGAGGTAAAAGAAATTAAGAATTCAAACAAAAAAAGACTAAGGTAATCATGGAAAGGAAAGTCTTGTAAAATATGCTCACTTAGGCGTCGCCTATACGCTATAGCAAATTCATAATCAAAGAATATCAATTGTCCCAAAAGAATGAATAACAATTATTTGACTCTTGGTTATAGGGATGGCAACGGACCTTATTTGGAATGGATCCATATGGATCCGGATCCAGATCTATTTTTTAAGGATGGATCTAGATCCAAATCCATATCCCCGGGATATGGAAAGTAAGGATGCATATCCAGATCCTACGGATCCAGGTCCAAACAGGATCAAAACGGTTTCAAAATAGATCCTACATATTTTTCTTATTTTTTTTGCAATAATAATAAGTTTCAATCTTATAAATCCGCGTATTACATCTATAATAATAGTCCAATGAAAGATGTAAGTTCAATATTTGAATACAATTCATATAACTACTCAAATATTACAAAACAATAGAGTATAAATGAATAAAATTAAAATTTTAAATGTCTTTTGAATAACAATACAAACAAGTACAAATCAGTAAATGCAAAAATGGGTAACAAATTCAGGTTCGGGTATTTTTGTTAGACACGTAACAAATCATTTTTCAGTTACAAGACCCGGATCCGACCCGAATTTGTCAGTTCTAAATTTTGAAAATCCGTACCCGTAAAAACTGATATGAATCAACGGATTCAGGTCTGATCTAATATCCGTCGCCATCTCTATTTGAGTACTGAATAAGTGTCAGGACTAAAAGTAGAGAATCTTTTGAGTAAAATAGTGAAAATAATAGATTCTTTAGGGTTTAGAGTGAAATATTTATGATAAAAAATTAAAGAAACTAAAAGTAAAAAAAAAAAGTAAACATGAAAAGGAAAGTCTTAAAAATTGTGCCCACTCGACGAGCTATAGTCAATTCAAAATCAATGAATATTAATTAATTACCCCAAAAGAAAAAAATAGTGTGCAATTAATTTTATATCTTTATTAAAATGATAAAATATAAAGTAACAAAGATTCGTCTAGTCTGTCCACACACTCCACAGTATATAAACAAACAAATATGCCCTTTAATTTTTTTTGGGAGTGTTCCAGCAGACGGTGTGATAAGTTGCTAAGATTTTGGAAAAACAGTGACACAAGCGAGGAGAGTGATAGAGCAACAGATGGAAGGCATCGATGAGTTCTTGAAAAAATGTGAGGAGTCAGGCGACGCAGCGTACACTGCCCTGCGGTCAGTTCTCGAAAAGCTTGAAAATCCGATGACGAGAGTCGACACGCGCGTCTTCTTGACGAATCTTCAGAAACACTTCCAGTCTAATGGCGTTTCTCCTGATGATTGCTTCGCTTCTTATCATTTCAAAATCAATGACATTCAATTGGAGCATTCTTCAGGTTCTTATTTTTATTTTTATTTTTTTTATTGATTGTAGAATAGTTTGATTTGATTTTGTGAATTGTTAATGCTGATTTGGTTAGGAATTTTGTTGAAAATTCGTATTTAGATGCTGTTTAGGTGTTGTGATCATATGTCAAACAAAACAACTAAAATAAATTACTTTTTTATTATTCTTGTAAAAGACTCTACCACAGATTTGATTTAGTCAAAGGCAGATACGTGTGATCAATGCGTTTGATTAGAGCGTAAGACATACGACCTACTACATGAAAAACAATTTATTATTTATACGAAGTAGACATTTGTCGATATACTCCAATAAGTTAATTATATTCTATATCGTAATAATCTTGCGATGCAGAATAATCACGCTTAAATTTTAGGCTCTGGTCATGCTTTGAATACAATTTGTGCCATACTACTTTGAATACTATCCTAAAAAGCATTAAAACTGACGTATAGATAAAAGTCAAATTAGTGAAAAATAAAGGTAAATAGAGGCCTTGATAAAAAGATGGGGGTGGAAAAGAAAGAATTATAGCGGTGGTACGAGAAAGAAGAGGAAATTGAGAGATTGATTATTGTTCTTATTATGGTTGTAATAACTATTTTAGGGGCATGGAGAGTATCTATTACCCCTCGAATGAAATTATTAGTTTTCCTTTCATTACACTACCAATGCTATATTTTCTTTATAAATCACTTTCACTAATTTTATTTTTCATTAGTTTGACTTTTATTATTCTTCCAGTACATTACTCCAATTCAAACATGCCCCTATTGAGTGAAATTAGTCGTATTTGTCTGTGTTTTCATTTATTTTCATAGTAATTCGAGTATAATGACGAAAATTGTGCTTAAATTTTGGCCTTTGAGTTTACCAAAATCCATAGAGAAGTACTCGTACATGGTTAAGCACATTATTTAAGCTGTATGTCGTGGTTCATGAAGAGCAATAAACCCATTTCCAGAGTGGATTGTCAACCATCAGTGATATGGTGATAAAATTACTAGTTAACATGTGAATCATACGCATAACAGTTATGTGTTGGTGTTATTGGACTTATTTCCATGGTATTTCTGACTCTCTAAGATGGGATATGGCCTTATACTTTCACCATGGATGCCATGTGCCAAAGCTAGCAAACTTGAACGAAAGTTATGGATACTGTTGTTTGTGCCAGTTTGTTGCTAAATTTTTAGTTGATGTCAATTAACGAATTTAAACAATGGTGGGGTTGAGTTTAGGTGATCTAAATATTCTTCCACATTCGGTGGTCTTGGTTTTAGTTCAGAGTGAAGTGGAGTGTGTTCTTGGCCCTTAGCACATGGAACTCTTATTTTCGGATATGGTAAACAAATAAATATTTCTCCCATGCTTTGGGAGATCGGAAAGTATTTAACACATGTCGTATCACTCTTATGCTGGTTTCTTTGGCCAGTCTCAGATTTTCTGTTATTAGTTATGATTTTATTATCAGAGCAATGTAGCATAGTTCTATCATTTTCATCATCTATTCATCTAATGATGACTACTTGATTACTGTAGTGCTTTGTGTCTTTGATTATGGAATCGTGGGTTTTCATGTGCAAAATATGTTATATTTCATGTTCAGTAGGATGTTTATGCTTATACCTTTAGCAAACATTGTAGCCAATAAATCTTTTATATGTTTTGCAACAAAGTTCAGTTTTTGCGTGTTTTAAATTTTGAAACTCCTTATGTTGACTGAGTGAACTATTTATGGTGGATGTTCAGGCTTTCAGCAGAGGAAAAAGTTAACGATGCTGGTTATTCCTAGCATTTTTATGCCAGAAGATTGGTCTTTCACATTTTATGAAGGGCTGAATAGGCATCCTGAATCCATCTATAAGGATAAGATCGTTGCTGAGCTTGGTTGTGGAAATGGATGGATAACTATAGCTATTGCTGAGAAGTGGTCACCTTCAAAGGTTCTGTACACTTTCCTAGCAATAATACTAAAATTTCTTTTTCCTATGATGAAAATTTTCCTCTGAAGTACTTGAATTTCAGCATGTTATATGTTTCAAATAGTCAGTCTCTTTCTACAGAAGGATTTTCACATTATCCGTTTTTTGTGAAGGCTGTACTGAGTTCCTATGTTGATTTGTTAACAGGTATATGGCCTTGATATAAATCCGAGAGCTATAAAGGTTTCATGGATTAACCTATACTTAAATGCTTTGGATGAGAATGGTCAACCCATTTATGATGGAGAGAGGAAGACTCTGTTGGAAAGAGTTGAATTTCATGAATCTGACCTTCTAGCTTATTGTAGGGACAACAATATAATTCTCGAAAGGATTGTTGGCTGCATACCACAGGTATGCAGCTGTTAAGCCTAAAATCTGGGCCATTTTTTCCCTGTAATGCCATTGTCTCAGCAATTTATACATGATGAGTTTCTAATTCTCATAGATTAAATTTCTGTTCAATTTTGTTCTACAGATCCTTAATCCTAATCCAGATGCTATGACCAAGATGATCACAGAAAATGCAAGTGAAGAATTCCTCTATTCGCTCAGCAACTATTGTGCACTGCAGGTTCGAGAGCTTTGACTATTATATTGTCATCGTTCTTGGAGTTTGGTGTACGTGTAGTTTTATTCATGCATGTGGACAAACTAGATAAGTGAGTCAATCATAGCTTCTGGTGTCTCTGTCTAATTATCAACAAGTCACTTCTCCCTGTGGTGTTGCTTTACTTAAGACAGTGAGTGTGTGATTAAGATATGTGTGGATGGTTCCTAAAATGCTAAAATTGTAACTGGCTTTCCCTGTTTGGTTGATGGGAATTTTGAGAGAAAATATCACTCTTGCTGAACCTTTTAAGCTTTCCATGTCATCTGTTTCTTTATTTATTTGAAACTTCTCCTTAAATCTAACATAGTTGACCTCCTCTAACTAAGCACTAAACTAAGAAACCGGTGCAGTTACAACATTTTGTTCATCATTCTTCATGTATTAAGGATTTATTAGAACCCATTTAGTCTGTCATCAAAACAGTGATTAGTTGTCTTCTCTACTCTTGAATAAAAGTAAAGGTTTATTTGTACTCAAACAAATTGAAGGTGATAGGGACATCGGTCCATATTTTTAAGTTTGATCAGTCTATTTGCCACAGCATTATAGTCAAATAAATCATTGGTATCAGTTAAAGATAGTCAGATTCATTTTTGGATATTATTTTTCACTCATGTCATGTAAAGATTTATTTGCTTATGTTTTCAATGGATCTTTGATACTGCATGCAACTTTTCTGCTTTGATTTCTTAATTAATGATTTTTGGCAATCTGGTGACTGTGCTACATTCTCTTCCTTTTTTCTTGGTATGATTGAAGGGTTTTGTTGAAGATCAATTTGGCTTAGGTTTAATAGCAAGGGCAGTTGAAGAGGGAATTTCCGTTATTAAACCTACTGGGATTATGATTTTCAATATGGGAGGCCGTCCAGGACAAGCTGTTTGTAAACGTCTGTTTGAACGCCGTGGTTTCCTTGTTAATAAGATCTGGCAAACAAAAGTTATTCAGGCAAGTAAAGCATTTTTTAACAGTATCAAATTTTAATTTAAAGAATCATTTAATCAGTCTTTAGCTGTATTTTACAGGCAGCTGATACAGATATTTCAGCATTAGTTGAGATTGAAAAGAACAGCCCACACCGTTTTGAATTCTTTATGGGGCTTACTGGAGATCGACCTATCTGTGCTCGAACAGCTTGGGCTTTTGGGAAGGCCGGTGGTTCTATCTCTCATTCTATTTCAGTTTTCAGCTGTCAACTTCGTCAACCTAATCAGGTGAAAATTGTCTTTTCCTTAGTTTACTTGCATGATAATATCTTAATATAAGGCATATGTAATCATTGTAGTTGATTGTATGTTGACAGGTTAAGACAATTTTTGAGTTTTTGAGAGATGGCTTCAAAGAGATCAACAATTCTTTGGATTTATCTTTTGGCAATGATGCTGTTGCTGATGAAAAGATTCCATTTCTGGCTTTTCTTGCAAATGTTCTTAAAGTAAATTCATATCTCCCTTTTGAGTCACCTGCTGGAAGTAAACGCTTTCGAGACCTTGTTGCAGGGTTCATAAAAACCTACCATCATGTTCCACTAACTTCCAAGGTATCCGTATACGACCTTGAGAACTTTGTTTGCACTGTGACTCTTGTTTTCCTGTTAATTTGTAATACTAGCTCTTTATGCATGCGATGTGGGTAAATATTCTCAAAATAGATGCCTAAGTGAAAATATCATTTTTGCTAAATTTGTTATGAAATATTTGACTTTTATAAGTAGACCAAATTGTCAATCAAATAATTGTCTTAATGATTATGGTTCTTAATTTTTTTTTAAATGGTAAAAACATAATTCACTTTTTTGACACCACCTTAGAAGTTGGCTTATTTAGTAAAGATTTTATGACGTGTATCTTTCGAGTAAGTGAATTGAGCAGAAAATAGATTTGGTTTCCGTAACAATTGTTCATTATATGCCTTGAAAAGCTGTTACAGTTGAATTTTTGTTTTTTCATTTACTATGAGACAGTTACCTAAACTGTTTTCAATATCTCATGGTCTTTGTTTATAATTCTTTTGTAGTTGCTGATGCTTATAGTGCTTTGTCTCTCTTATGCAGAATGTAGTTGTATTTCCTTCAAGGACTGCAGCAATTGAGAATGCTTTACGGTTGTTTTCACCAAATCTTGCCATTGTTGATGAGCATTTGACCAGACAACTTCCTCGGCAATGGATGACATCTTTGGCAATTGAGGTATAGCCTGTTTCTGATGGCACTTCTTTTAACTTTGGATATGTATTTCTGTACATTAATATAATTTATCTTATACTTCTGACATTGTGTTATAGTCTGCAATTTCTTTTTGTACTTTTATTGGTGCCTCGCATGTGTGTGTTTGGGGATGTATGGTGGATGTTTCTCTAGAGGATTGCTTGTAATTTATTTTGTTGTCTGAACAACTAGTGTTGCTTTTAAGTGCCTATTTTTGAGGTAGGAGATATACTGCTATGATGCTTCCAGTTGCTGTGTTTCATGACCCAAATTTACAGTTGTGTGGTACTTTAATTTTTGTTCGACTAACATTTTTAAATATTCTTGCCTTTCCTATGCCTTACAAACCCTCCTCTTATCTCTTTTCTTGAGTGTGTTTTTTCTTTAGTGGTTGTAGCTATTGTGCTTTTTTGTTGTGTTTGGATTTACATTCTGGTATCCTATGCTATATCTGCCCATTCGCATTTGATGTGGACTTCAATGTATAGAGTAAAACAGATTTATACCCGAGAAAGAGAAGCTGAACTTTCTTTGTCCGTTTTCATTAACATGTGATTATCTCATTATGTGAGGTTTGCATGTTTCATAATTATGCCCTTTTCTCACTTAATACGTTGCAGTGGATGTTTGTCTTGTCTGATGTAATGGTAATTTAATACTTCTATAGATGCGTAATTAACTGAAATTTCCTGCCAAGGTTGTGTGATTTATGGACTTGCTCTTTTTATGTATTTCAGAAGAGAACTTCTTGTGAGGCTTCAGATATGGTTACAGTTATAGAGGCTCCACGCCAGTCTGATTTAATGGTTGAGCTGATCAAGAAATTGAAACCTCAGGTGGTGGTTACTGGCATTGCTAGTTTTGAGGCTGTTACTAGTGCAGCCTTTGAGAATCTATTAAATGTCACAAGAGAAATTGGTGCACGTCTTTTCATAGACATATCGGACCACCTTGAGCTGTCAAGCCTTCCTAGTTCCAATGGAGTCCTTAAGTATCTAGCTGGAAATTTTCTTCCATCACATGCTGCCATTGTATGCGGTCTTCTTAAAAATCAGGTATCATAAATATTTAGAATGCTGGACTAGGTGCCAATTGTTTTTAGAAGCTAATGTGTACAGATCATCTGTTTATATTATATATTCATAGTTCCCATCATTTCTGTTATTCGAATATGATTATTTTTGGATGCTTAGGATATCAAACTTGAATATCTTTACAGGTTTATTCAGATCTTGAAGTAGCGTTTGTCATTTCAGAAGATGAAGCCATTTTACAGGCTCTGGCCAGAACAGTTGAACTTCTGGAAGGGAATACTTCATTGATTAGTCAATACTATTATGGCTGTCTTTTCCATGAGCTGCTTTCCTTCCAGCTAGCTGATCGACATCCACCTGCAATGGTTTGTCATCTCTCCTTCTGTCAGATAGCCTGAAAACTAATTGCCCTTTCTGGGGTTTTTTTTTTTTAAAAAAGTAAATCAAGAAGTGTATAGAGAATAATTTACTTTTATCATTTTACGAAGGAAATTTCACTAGGTTGGCTAGGCACTGCGAAATCTGTAGCCATTTACAGGTTATCCACGGGAAATGAGCTTCCACCAAAGCGTGAATTGATTTGCCTGATCTGAATAGTCAACTTTTTCCTTTCTTTCTGTAAACTAAAGTTGGTGATGAGCTGATTCATGCTCAGTCTACCAAGAACTTCCTGTTGTGGGTCCTGGCTTGCTTTCCCCAAGAGTCATGGATAAACCTAATAATGCCCTTAACCGTCTAACGCACTGGTGTACCATGGTTTGCAATTTAAAATAATTTAAATGGGTTGATTTACTTGGCAGGTTTGGGTTGCCTGAATTAGCCATGTTGATGATGCACATTTTTTGTTGATCTTGGGACCAACATTCTTCTGGATTTTTGATTTCTAATCTACATCACCATCCCACATCCTTTCTTATAGTATTTCATATAACCGAACACAGTTTCATCCAATTTCATATTACCCAAATTTTCTCATTGCTTTACTCTCAATTCCGATCCTTTCAAATATTCCTCTTTTCTTTTTCTATTAGTCTTTTACTATAAATTAAAATAGTCTTTGGTATTTACATATTTCAATCTAAATATTCTCAACTGTGTTCTTGGAAGACTCAAGAGCAATTGTTGAGACTACAAAAAAGGTTTTACTATCAGCATTGTCTAGTGCATGATCTAAGCTTATAATGGTAAAGTTCACAACCCTCACATTATAAAATAACGTGCACATTCCACTTCAGCTAGAAACCTATCCAATCCTTCCTGATTAGAGTTCACAAGAACCTTCCACGCTTCCACGTAAAGGTATTTCCTTTGAACCCTAAATCTCGAAGTCCACACTCATCAATAGCCCTCCTAAAATCATCCATATATCTCTATTTCCTTGGAGCCCCTCCCATTTTTTTGTTGTTTGAGCAAATTTCATCGAAGTCTCCAAACCACACGCCAGGATGGTTGCTAGCACTCTTCAAGTTGCACTTGAGATCCCAAGTCTTAATTTTATTGTGAGATTCGGACCATTCGTAGATAACTATTGCTCCCTTACCCTCACCCCCTGTCTCATCTTCAATCTCCGCATTGAAATTGTGGATTGAGTAGGAACTTATTTTAACTAATGCATTCTTCCACCAAAACCCTAAACCCCCCGATCTCCCATTACTAATGCAAACACCATTACTAAACCCTCATGGATTCTTAATTCTTTCCAATATGTTATCCTCAACCATTGTTTCCATTAAGAAAACAATATCCGACCTCTCTCTCCAACACTAGTCTTGGAGAGTCTTCACAGTCTTAGGGTTGCCAAGCCCTCAACAGTTCCAACTTAAAAGTTTCATGGCTGTTTGGGGATTCAGAGTTCTTCCAAATCCTCTACGTGGTGTGTATTGCATCAAACAGCCCGCCTTCTTCACTTCTCACTCTCTTCACCTTAAATTATTTAAATTAGATAGTGAGGCAAAAGTGAGTGAAAATATATTATTTATGGTTCGTCATATACTCCACAATGGATTAAAGCAAAGTGTAACAATTAATCTAAAATGTCCATAAATGGAAAACATAATCATTATAATGAGGAGGGAATTCAAAGTACTAAACAGCCAGTAAACTTCCGCAGCTAAATACATTCTACAGCCTGAGTTTGAACTGTGAACTCCATCTAAGGGTTCAGCTGAAATATCATATAAAACTCCAAATTTTCATAAATATTCAGTCCAATTGTAGATCAATATTTTTTTCACTCTAGTCCGAACAAGGGCGGAAATTTAGTTTATCTAAGTAACTTGAACCCCTACCAAGACTGGTCGCCACCTCAACCTTAACAGTGAGATACTAATCTCGTGAATAGATCAACCTCATTTCTCGTTCCATACCAATACAACATTAGAATAATTGTCTCTTCATTGTTTCAAGCTGGACTTATGATAGCTCTGTACTAGGATCAGTATGAGTTTACTTATAATGTTAATTGTTGCATATACCTCAGAGAGGGTGTGATAAGAAGATTTCTACCGAGTTGATTGGGTTTGCCAACTCTGCTACATCAGTGTTCAGCAATTCTGAATTGTCAATAAATGAAGAAGACAATGAATCTTCCCTGATTCACATGGACGTTGATCAGATCTTCCTGTCATTGCCCTCACCTGTGAAAGCTGCTATTTTTGAAAGTTTTGCTAGGCAGAATCTCTCTGAGTCTGAGACAGATGTGACAAATTGCATCAGACAATTCATTAAGACCAGATATGGTTTCCCAACAAATAACAGCACAGAATTCTTATACTCCGATTATTCATTGGGTCTTTTTAACAAGCTGCTACTTAGTTGTATTCAAGAGGGTGGTACATTTTGCTTTCCTACTGGATGTAATGGGAATTATATAGCTGCTGCAAAGTTTATGAAAGCAAACATTGTGATCATTCCCACACAGGCTGATGTTGGGTTTAAAGTAACTACTAATGTACTGACCAAGGTACTGGAGTCTGTTAAAAATCCATGGTTATATATTTCTGGTCCTACAATCAACCCCACTGGATTGCTGTACACCAATAAAGAGATGGAAGATGTATTATCAGTCTGCGCGAAATTTGGTGCAAGAGTTTTGATTGATACTTCTTTTTCTGGACTAGAGTACGACATCGACCATTGGGATTACTGGAAATTGGAGCCTACTTTAGCTAATCTCAATTCCTCTGCCACCTCAACTTTCTGTGTTTCTATGCTTGGAAGTCTGTCAATGGAGATGCTTACTGGAGGGCTGACCTTTGCATTCCTGGCCTTGGATCAGTCTCTGTTTGCTGAAACAACTAATGGGTTTGCTGGTCTAACGAAACCTCACAGTACTACCAGATATGCTATGAAGAAACTGTTGGGTCAGGCTGAACACGGAGCCGGAAACCTTTCTAAATTTGTTACAGAATATAAGAGGATTTTGAAAAGTAGGTCTCAGCGCTTAAGGGAGGTAAGTAACTCGAGACATTTGGTTATGTTCTTGTTTTCATTATATTGGTATTCATTTGCATTTATCAGATTATTATTTATTTTTTCATATATATATTCCTCTTGAATGATATTATTTGGCTGGGATATATGTGTTTCCGGTAGATCATGCTGTTTCTAGCTCTTTAATTCTCTCATAAGGCTACCTTCTGTTTCACTTCTGTAGTTTCAGTAACTGTAGAGGGCAAACTTTCAGCTTTATATCATAATACGATGCGTGACAAAGTTATTGGTTTCCTAGTTGTTAAGAAGTGGTTGGGAGTCAATGCGATTCCAATAAAAGATTCAACCTCATGGACTTTTGTTTGCAAAATGGCTTATCTACTACAAAATGTGGAGTAAATCTCTTTTAGTTGATTTACATCTACAACCTTCATACGTTGTATATGGTTTTTACTGTGGCTGTTCAACTTTTATGCTCATAAGTTGTGCTTTTGATTTTTCTGTTACGGATAAATTTTAGCAGTGGTCTTTGTAAGGGGGAACTTACATCGGGTAGTTAATACAGAATAAACAGTAGTCGTATTTATTTGCTTCTACAACCAATCATCAGATTATTGCTCCTCGCCTCAGAAAATATCTTGTTTGAAGCTCTTAGCTTATATTCTGTTCCTCATGCACACTGTAAACCATATAAGGTTTGGCTGATGTGTTACCCTCAATTGCTTTTCTTTTTCCAATCCTTTTCTTCTCCTCAAAGCATCTACCATAAATTAATAAAACGATCAACACACCGGCATGCTTTTCTGCGCCCACACGTACACACACAATACAAGCACATACAAACAAAACCAAGGTTCGTGGTTTTGACTTCATGGTTTGGCTTTGACAAGATTGTCAGCTGCACTGAATGGCTTTAGCTCTTACTCAATGGCCTTATTTCCTTATTTTAAAGTATGTCTTTGAAATTAGCCTTGGATTATAGTAGAGATATATGGTAGTGCTACAGTTAGCTTAATTGCTTGTTAATCAAGTTCTCTATGAAATAAGACAGCAAAACATCAGATCTCCTTCCTTTTTTGCATGTGCTAGTGCGACTACTGCTTTTTCGGTTGTTACTCTTTTTTTGAACATTATTTTGTTTTTCTGTTGCTTACTTTGGTTGTCATTTTCTCATGTAACAGACGTTGCTGAAATCTGGATGGGAAGTGCTTCCATCCCATGGTGGTGTCTCCATGATAGCAACGCCATCTGGTTATCTTGGCAAGCACATTAAACTTGATAAAGATTCCGATCAAACGATTGAGCTTACGGACTCCACTTTCCGAGAAGCCATTTTGGCAGCCTCTGGTTTATGCATCAATAGTGGCTCGTGGACTGGAATTCCTGGCTATTGTCGATTCACAATCGCTTTACAAGAAGATGAGTTTGAGCAGGCATTAGACCGTATCAAGAAATTCAACGATCTTGTTGCTTAAGTACTAGAATTATACTGACTTTTCGTATTAGTTACAGTTATATCCGTCGCATGATATATGTGTTGTGGTTAGACTTTGATGCACATTCGTTGGTTGAAGGTCCAGGTGAGCGAGGACAAAGAATTATCAATGTTGTGATTGTAATTTATATTCCTTGCAACACTAAGGTTTATTCTATGGTTTGGTGTTAAACATATTAATCAACAGATTCTCTTTTACAATTCAATTCATAATGTGCTTGCCCTATTTGAGTTAAGTAATTTTCTATTTACATGTTAAATATAGTTCTAGCCTATTCAACTACATATTTTGGATGGAATCTGTTGAGGTATAAAATCTCCAACAGGTAGAAGTGCCAGGTGTACTACACCAAGTGTTACTTCAAGAAGTTTTTTGTAATTGAAGAAACAAATTAGATTTCGACAAATTGAGGCTATAACATATAGGACCATAAGTTCCAAATCCCAAAAGAGAAAGCTATTGAATTGGTAGATCATTTATAGACCATTGAATTGATAGCTACCCTTTCAAGGCACAACCATATATCTATCTACACTTCGACTGTTAAGGTCTAAGTGGTTGATAAACCCCTCATCAACATTGAGCATGATGACAATGACAAAGGAAGTGTGGGGATTTAGCGCTAAAGGCTATGCACAAATATGATGTGACACCTTTTACTCTTCGGCCAACAGACCATCAAATGAGGATGAAACGCCTACACATTTTTAGTACATTTAATCCTATCAAAATCTGTCCATTTTTCAACAAAAAATCCTTGCCATTCTTCCTATCTAAAACCTGACAAAAATCCACATCTTTCTCTAGCTTAAACACATACCTTTTCCACACAAGGCCTACACATTTTTAGTACATTTAATCCACACAATTTTTTATGTAAATTCTGAAACTACATCTTTTTTCTCTAATGGCGTAGCTAAGGAGTTCTTGTTAGTTAAGTCCTTTGAAGATAATGGGTTGGGTCATTTTGGTGAGAAGATCAAAGTCTTATCTATAGGAAAGGTCATTTAAAGATTTCTACCCTTTAAGGGTGGGAGGGGTAATTTCGATATTTTACCCAATAGGTTTTCGGTTGGAAGATAAGGGACCTATTGTTATGAGGGGTAATTAGGGAGTTTTAACCCAACAGGGTTTCAGTGGGAAGATTAGGATGTTATAGGTTGGAGGGGTAATTTTGAGACTTTACCACAATAGGGTTTCAGTGGAAATATAAAGGTTTTAAATGAAAAGAGGTAAAGTTGGGATTTTTACCCAATAGGATTTTAGTGGGAAGATCCGGGTCTTATAAGAAGGAGGGGTAATTTTTGAATTTTTACCTAAGAGGGTTTAAGTGGGGAAGATTTGCATATTACTAATAGGATGGATAATTTCTTATTTCTATCTTAATAGTATGTCGGTAGCAAGATTAGGAACTTACATGTAAGAGGGGAAGTTTTAGGATTTTACCTTAATAGGGTTTTGATGGGAAGAACATGGTCATACTAGTTGGATGCTTAATTTTGGAACAAAGGGGTCTTTGTGGGAAGATTAGGGACATATAGGAGATTTTATCACAAAGGGGTTTCATTGGGAAGATCAAGTCTTATAGGTAGGAGGGGTAGTTTAGGGACTTTACCCCAATAAAGTTTTAGTCGAAAGATCAGGGACATATAGGAATATGGGAAATTTTGAGATTTTCACCTAATAGGGTTTTAGTGGGAAGATCAAGGTTTTATAGGAAGGAGGGCTAATTTCGGGATTATAACTTAATAGGGTTTAAGTCGGAGGTTCAAGGTATTACTAGTGGAACTGATAATTTCTTATTTTCTATCCCAATAGTGTGTCGGTGGGAAAATTAGGAACTTACTGGTAAGAGGGGTAGTTTCAAGATTTTAGATAAGATTAAGGTCTTACTAGTAGGATAATTAATTTGGAGGGGTAATTTCAAGATTTTATTCGAATAGGGTTTTAGTGAGAAGACCAAGGTCTTACTAGTGGGACGGGTAATTTCATATTTTTACCCTATTATGGTTTAAGTGGTAATATTAGGGGTTAACCCTCACGAGGGGTAATTTTAAGATTTTACCCTAATAAGGTTTCGGTATGAAGATGTGAGTTTTACTGATAAGATGAGTAATTTAAGATTTTTACCCCAAATTATTTAGGTGGTAAGATCTGGGTTTTACCGGTAGGAGGGGTAATTTAGGGATTTTAGCGCAATAGGGTTTCGGTGGGAAGATCACGGTTTTTTCGGTAAGACGAGTAATTTCATATTTCTTTCCCAATATGATTTCGATGGGAATATCAAGGCTGTTACTAGTAGGAGGGTTATTTTGTGATTTTACCCCAATAGGGTTTTGCTTAAAAGATTAATGTCTTACTAGTAGGAGGGGTAATTTTGAGATTTTACCCCAATTGAGTTTGGTGAAAAAAATAAGATCTTAGCAATAGGTGGGGTAATTTCAAATTTCTATCCCAATAGGGTTTTGGGGGGAATATTAGGGTCTTAGTGAAAGGAGTAATTTTAGGATTTTACCCTAGTAGGGTGTCGGTGGGAAGATCAAGGTCTTATGGTAAGGAGGGGTAGTTCGGGGATTCGGCCTCAATGGGGTTTCGGTGGAAGATCGGGTCTTATAGGTAGGAGGGATATTTTTAGGACTTTACCCCGATAAGGTTTCAGTGGGAAGATCTTTTTTCTATAAGGAGGGGTAATTTCGAGATTTAAACCTAATAAGATTTAAGTGGGAGATTCTCGGTATTACCAATACGATGGATAATTTCTTAGGTGGGGTAATTGATAACCGGTTTTTAGGTTGTTAACTAAAAGACAAGTTATGCAAACAAAATTTATTCCAACCTACGAACTATACGAGTATAGTGGAGTAGGGGGTCGAACCACGAGGACAAGGTATATCAAGACTTTAACTCTTAACACAACCGGACTATTTGGATAGGAAAATAACTAAACTAATAACAAGAACTTAGATAACGATGAATCACGAAGTAAATCAAATAGAGAAAAACGGGGACAAGACTAGATCCACCCTAGGAATGAAGCTTTCAAAACCGAACACGATAGGTTAAAGAAAATCAAATAATAACTAGCATGGACATCCAAGAATACGAGAAGAAGTTGGTGATTCCACAAATCACAACGAACGACCTATAATCGCCCTATGTCTCCCAAGGAGTGGAAGGACAAGATTCGCATCGAATTCCGAAACTACTTATTATCATCATTCCTACAACCTTAGACAATAAAGATCATAGCTTTCCTAGGGTTTCACCAATCAAAACCCCTAAAAGAATTACTCACACATATTCATGCTTAAAAACATAAAGATATTCAACAACGCAAATGAACCGAACATGGAAGGAAATCACGAGAATGAAAGTAAATCAGAAATTACACTAGTAAACTATAAATACTAGGCTAAACATGCAATGAAATAAAGAAAATGAATTAAGAGTAAAGGAATAGATTAAAACTCCCAAAAGCTTCAATGTTTAATCCACGAACAGAATTCGAACGACAAAGTGTTGAGAAAACTGAAAACCGAAAGCTACAACTAAAAGAATTTGGAGGCTAAAGAAAACTAAAAGTGCATAAAATATAAAAAACCTAGCTACCCCTCCTCTCATCTGAGGGAGGGGTATTTATAACAAAACAAGAAAAACCTACGAAAACCCTAAAATTCATATGGGCCGCCCCTAAAAAGAAGTAGTTGATCCGAAGAAAAACACTGTCATTCGCCCGAATTCAAGGCCCATTCGGCCGAATACAGTCCCATTCGCCCGAATGCACATATATTTGCCCATTCCAGAGGCTCTGAAGAATCGATCTCTGTCCAGCATTCGCTCGAATGTAGAGGTTGATTCGGTTGAATGGAAGCTCATTCGCCCGAATGAGTTCCATTCGACATTCTTAGTGACTAAGGATCAAATGCTCTGAAGTCTGTCACTCATTTGACCAAATGTGTCTCTAATTCGGTCGAATCTGAGATCATGCATTCCTCTTTTCACTTCTTTCCTTTTCTGTACTCCATGGGATCTTCATTAGTGACTTGAAACATTTGCCCAAGCTATGATACGTGTGTCAAAGGCTCGAATGCATTGCATTTCACCTCAAAATCATCAAAAGTACCTGAAATGAACTTAAGACAACTCGAAGACAAGATCAAGGTGAAATCAAGCATAATATGCATAAAACCAATACAAAATTATGAGACTTGACGCTAAAACGAGGTAATAAACGTATTCTAAAACGAGCACATCAACTTCCCCTAAGATAAACCGTTGCTAGTCCCTAGCAATCGAAATAGGAAGGTGAAGTGATAGCTTAGGGAAAAACATCCATAGAAACGAATGAAGAAACGAATGAAGAACATGGGAAGTGAAAATCAAGACAATGCAAGCCGTGCACGTGCAAAACTCTTCCCTAGTCATGGGTGTGCAAGTATTATGAGATTTAAAGAGCATAATCAGCGTTTTACACCTACTCGGGATTACCAAGCAAACTACATCATAGTTCCTTCCGCCCACTAACTAATGAGGTCGCGAGTCTACGCTCTCGAGGTTATTTCCCAAGATATGTGGGAAATTTCTAATACGCTCATGTGTTTATAAGGTATGTGTTTCGCTCGAAATCATGCGACGGAAGATGAATCGGTAATTAAACACCTAAACAGGGAGAAATCTCGGGGATCGTGTCTTATCTACTCTTCAGCACTAATCTTACTAATCAGGTTAAGTCGAACAGGTTTGGAAAGGGTTGTAATGTAGGCTTGGAACGAGGTAGGGTAGAATTTGGGAATGTGGAGTTAAAATAGATGATAGTAAGTGATCCAAGGAAACTAAAACCGAGGAAGACTACGCCTTTCGACAACCATGCTAATCCCAAAATTCCCAATAATAGACTCTAAACACTATGTAAACTTTATTCTCAAACTTTTCTCTAATTTCTTTTTGTTTGTTTTCTTTTCTTTTTCTCTTTTTTTTTTCTTTTTCTTTCTTTTTCCCTTTTTTTTCTTGTTGTTTCTTTTTCTCTTTTTTTTTCTTTTTGTGCTTTTCAAGCTTTTTCTGAACTTTCCATGTGAATACTTCTTTGAAATGCACCTAGTCAAATTACCCAATAATCATTTCCCCAAACCGAAATCCTATATTACAATGCTACAAATACCAACTTCACTATGATCACATGACTATCCTCTAAGTAAAAAGAGGGGACATTTGGCTCATGTGGAGTTAGATAGCGTGGCTACAAAAAAAAAAGGTAAAGGCACAAATTGGCTTAACCTAGAGTAAATTGATTTCCATGGTAGGCACTTTCGCTATGTAGCTTTAACTACAAACGTGTTATCATTCCTAACCTTTAGAAAAGTAGACTATGCTAGAGGAGAACAGACACAATTCTTAAGATTCCCTAACTAACACTCAACAATATAGGACTCATAATAAAGTCCTAAAAGGGACAATCCTCACTAGGTTAGTCGAAATGCGCCTCAATAGGTAGTCATTCAAACCACATACCAAGCATGCTCAGATCCCCCAAGCTAAGTGAAAAACAGTCTACAAATTCAGACCCAAAACAGGCATAGGGCTAGGTGAATACGAGTTTGCATAAAATCAATGTAAAGTGCACGACAGAAGCTTGCATTCTTGTTTGGAACATATGATGGAAAAAAGGGCTCATGATGGAAAGAAGGGGAAAACAAATACAAATATAACTAAATACATAAATTGGATTTTCAAGTGAGCACTCATACCAATACCTAGATGCAGCATCATGTGGAACTTATTATATAAACACCTGAAAACAACACCAAAAAGTAAAGCGCAAAACACAAAACAACACCAAGAAATAGAACACAAGAACACAAAACAACGCAAAACTACACAGCACTAAAACTGATAGCCAATAGCAAAGGACACGCAAAATAATCAGTAGTGGACTATGGATACCCCCCCAAGCTAGGGTGAAGCCGTCCTTGGTGCTTAGGGAGGCCGTTAGGTCTACCACTACTCATCCCCTATAAATTCCTCATCATCCCCCTGGTCATCCTCCTCATTAACCTCCTCCTCCCCACCCATGTAATCGATCCCATAGTCATCCAAGGCTCTTCTAGGAGCCGGTGGGGTAAAGTTATTAAACCTACGCCTACCCACCCATAACCTGTCAAACCCATGACTAAGTGATATCTCATTATAGTTGTCATGGCGAGGGTACTAGGAAGGGGTGGCCATGCTTTTGCTGACCAAATGGGAGTGGTAGGCCATGTCATACCATGGGTAGTTCGCCCGCTCGAAGTTTTGCTTGAGGTGATTGAGTCGGGCGGTGTGGTGGGCTTTGGTGCTGAGGACCTGGTCAAGCTGTCTCTCTATGCGTCCTAGGGAGGACATAATATCGGATTCAGACTCATCATCTGAATCGTCATGGTCTAGTAAGACCGAGGTGGAAGCCTTAGGTCTGTCACGCATAGAAAGGGTGTGAGGGCGAGGAGGGGGTACAAGTGGGGGCTCGACAGCGTATCTCGGCATATCGCTGTCTAAGAGATACGAGGCCCCAAACTAGACTAGAGGAGGTAATTCAAGACAGGAGAGGGGGATGGTGTGGTCTTTGAAGTACCGCCATCGCAAGGGATCAGGGAAAATAAAACCAGCCCGTACGAGCCATTGCTCGTGAAGGGTGGTGAAACTAGCATATCGTTCATTGAATTCCATAGGATTTATAACGTTCAGGAATTCAGCGATGCGGAATACGTGTCCCCCTAGACATAAGTCAGTGGTTGCATTCAGGGTGGCTGTGTTGTTAAAAAACTTCCACAGCGTCATTGGCAGGCTTAGTTCGGTGTCGTTGTGTGGTGCAAGGTAACGGTGCAAAATGTGCACTTCATGTGTTCGTACTAAGTGAGGGCTAGGGGAAGGGATCAAAGTCTCCCTAGAAAATTTAAGGAACATGCGCAAAAGAGGGTGCTGTACATCGGAAGCATATATATTTCTTTTCGGATAAACAAGCCGACTAGCAATTTTAGGCCATAACTCAGAAACTCGAGAGTTATCCGGTTGTTTATCCAGAATAGATTCGTTATTGATACCAAACACGGCACAAAATGCAGCATAATCAAGAAAATAGGTTGCATTCCTTAGCCTAAAAGACAAATGCAGCCTACCATCCCATTCACACGGGGTTAAGGAACTAAGAAACTCATAAGTTAAGAGCTTATGAGTTGAGTGCCACATGTTTATCCAGTTCTCTAACCCACATGCTGTTAATGATGCAACAAATTACTCGTATATACCCATTTGTTGCAAAATTGAAAGGTCTAAATAACGAGTGGAGTTAATTTTTCGTATCTTAAGCCTTTGGAAACGTTCATATTGCTCCAAAGATACGAATATTACCATAGGATGGTCCTCATCGAACCATAATTCCTGGCCGGGAAGTCGTTTTTGGCCCTCCGGTTGTTAAGAAACGGTTTGTTGTGCTTCCCGTGCCGCACCCGAAGAAGAACCCTCTCCATGTTTTTTGGACCTCTTGAAGGGATTCCTCAAGGATTTCCTTGGACCCATAGCGATTGTTGAGGATTGGGAAGGAAAAAGAGAAGTTTGGGAGAGAGCAAGTGAGTGAGGGATCTCGGGGGTGCTTTGGTGTGAAGAAATTATTCTGTGTGAAATCCCGTGGAATGAACTTATATTTATAGGCCTGGCTTCCATTCGGTAGAATGGCGCCTCCATTCGGTCTCCATTCGACCGAATGGATGCCCTGTTCGGTCGAATGGTTATGCACTACAAAGAATTCTTCGCTCCCATTCGACCGAATCCTATATACTTTCGGTCGAATGGCACCCCATTTGCCCAAATGGAGTGTTCATTTGGGGTTCCCAGTGATATGGCAGCAAGCAATCAAGTCTAAGCTAAAGTTCCAGAAGTTCAAGCTACGGTCCATGCCTTGTTCATCCACGAAAAGTCCAAGTCCTTGGGTGATAATTTCGTGGGATTCTCTTCAATTAATCCTTTTGTTTCTTGCCTTAAATGGGAAGAGAGCAAAGAGGACGTATTGACCAGTTAAGGATACGTTCAAGAAGAGTTTCAAACAGCACAAGAAGATTCAAACAGCACAATTAACGTCAGCTTGATTCAAGGCGATTTTTGTGAGAAATATTTATGATTTATTTGCTGTTTGTTTAAGTCATTTAAAGCTTTAATTAGGGGGTTAATTTTCTGTCAAAGTATGCACGTAATAGCTGACTTTAAGGCCCCAAATAATCAGTCATTTTCAGGACTTAGTTAAAGCGTGATTCAAGGCTTGAATCATGCTCAGTTTTAATTCAGTTTTTAATTCTGTTTTGAATTTCGTAAAAGGAGTTACAAAGCTTTATTGAGGCTTGTTTCTTCTGTTTTAGGCGTGTAAGATAGGAAGCTAAAGGATTTGTAAGGCTTCCTATAAATAGGGCACTTGCCAATTCATTTGAAGGAGGAGAGTGCAAGAAATAGAACAGAATCTGATTTTCTTTGTGAATTTCGTGTGTTACTTTGTGTTTCACAAACTTATACTTTCTTTGCTTAGTGCTAGTTAGTATAAGCTCAATAATCTAACCTTACTTTGTGTTTGGTCCAGTTTATTCCCTTACACACAATTTAGAACCTGATTCTACATTGAGTGTTTATCTTATTTTCTCTTGTGACGAACTTGAGTCTAATTCACCTAATCTACTCCAAAACGATCCTAAACCACAAACAAATTAAAAACATCAGTAAACACATCAGTTGGTATCAGAGAAAAGGCTTTGGAGTATGGCTTCAAGTTCATCCAACTCAACATCTCACGAAGTGATGAAAGACATTCTTGGAAAACTCCAAGAAATGCATGACGAAATGAAAAAGCATGAAACACGGATGGATGCCATTGCTGACCTATGCCTTAGACAAGGTAGAAAGTTAGAGGAATTAGAACATTCCAATTCCACACCCACCCAAGGGGAATCACAATTTCGTGGTTACCAAGAAGATAGAAGTCTCAAATTAGATCTTCCTGAATTTGATGGATCTAACGATCCAGAAGTTTTTTTTGATTGGGTACGTAGATTGGAGAGTATTTTTGAGTATAAGGAGTATGATGATACTAGGAGTTGTAAAATGGCGATTCTTAAGTTAACCAAACTTGCTGGACTTTGGTATGATAATCTGAAGGCCAAAAGGAGAAGAGAAGGAAAGGGTAAGATTGAGTCATGGGTGAAACTCAGGAAAAAGATGGAGCAACGTTGGATTCCACGTGAGTATGAGCAAGATCAATATGTAAAATTGACTCGCCTAGCTCAAGGGGAACGAAGTGTTGATGATTATGTGCGAGAATTTGAAAAACTCAGTTTGGTATGTGATATGCAAGAGAGAGAGCCACTCAAAATTGCGCGTTTTACCAAAGGGTTGTCAAAACCAATTGCTAATAAGGTGGATCTCCTACCTTATTCCACCTATGAAGAAGTTGTTAAGGCTGCCAGAAAGGTTGAGGCACAAAACAAAGAAGATAGGCCAAGACCTACTTCGAGGCCTCCTTACAAAGCTTTCCCTTCCGTAGGAAAAGGTGAGGTTGCTGCCAAATCCACTTTTACTCCTAACTCATTCAAAGGAGGAAAAACGGATTTCAAGCAAGAAGCTTCCAAAAGAACGTGTTACAAGTGCCATGAAAAGGGACATATTGCTAGTGAATGTCCAAAACGGAACACACTCACCATTCATGAAGGAGGGTATGATTCCGAGGAAAATGAGGAAGAGGAGGAGTGAAAAGAAGTAGAACTGAATCTGATTTTCTTTGTGAATTTCATGTGTTACTTTGTGTTTCACAAACTTATACCTTCTTTGCTTAGTGCTAGTTAGTATAAGCTCTATAATCTAGCCTTACTTCGTGTTTGGTCCAGATTATTTCCCCTACACGCAATTTAGACTCGATTCTACTTTGAGTGTTTATCTTGTTTCCTTTTGAGACAAATTTGTTTCTAATTCTTCTAACCCACTCCAAAACGATCCTAAACCACAAACACATCAAACACATCAGTAAACACATCACCCAGCAGCACCTAAAATCTCCCTCAGCAGATCTATTCGACCGAATTAGGGGCTCCATTCGGTCAAATGCAATCTATTCAGCCGAATTAAACTTGTCATTTGGCATTGATAACCAGTGTTTTAGGTCGTTAACTAAAAGACAAGTTATGCAAACAAATTTATTCCAACCTACAAACTATACGAGTATAGTGGAGTAGGGGGTCGAACCACGAAGACAAGGTATATAAAGACTTTAACTCTTAACACAACCGGACTATTTAGATTTAGAAAATCAACTAAACTAACAATGAGAATGCAGATCACGATGAATTAAACGGTAAGTCAAATAGAGAAAAACGGGGATAAGGTTAGATTCACCCTAGGAATGAAGCTTTAGGAACCGAACATGGTAGGTTAGAAAAAATCTGATAATAACTAGCATGAACATCCAAAAATACGAGAGGAAGTTGGCGATCCCACAAATCACAACAAACGACCTATAATCGCCCTATGTCTCTAAAGGCGTGGCAGGGCAAGATTCGCATCGGATTCCGAAAATATTTATCATCATCGTTTCTACAACCTTAAGCAATAAAGATCATAGCTTTCCTAGGGTTTCACCAATCAAAACCCCTAAAGGAATTACTCACACATATTCATGCTTAAAAACATAAAGATATTCAACGATGCAAAAGAAACGAACATGGAATGAAATCGCGAGAATGAAAACAAAATTAGAAATTATGCTAATAACTGACAAATATAGAACTAGAAATGCAATGAAGTAAAGGAATTAATTAAGAGAAAAGGAATAAATTAAAACTTACAAACGCTTCAATATAGAATCCACGATCAGAATTCGAATGACAAAGTGTTGAGCAAAACTGAAAACCGAAAGCTAAAACTAAAATAATTTGGAGACTAAGGAAAACTAAAAGTGCATAAAAGTATATAAACCTAGCTCCTCTCTCCTCTCATCAGAGGAAGGGGTATTTATAACAAAATAAGAAAAGCCTACGAAAACCCTAAAATGCATATGAGCCGGCCCTAAAAAGAAGTAGTTGATCTGGAGGAAAACAATGTCATTTGCCCGAATGTAAGTCTCATTCGGCCGAATACAATCCCATTGGCCCGAATGGTCTTCCATTCGCCCATTCCAGAGGCTTCGAGGAATCGATCCTTGTCCACCATTCGCCCGAATGTGGAGTCTTATTCGGCCGAATGGAAGCTCATTCGCCCGAATGAGTTCCATTCGGTATTCCTAGTGACCAAGGGTTAAATGCTCTTAGGTTTGTCATCCATTCAACCGAATGTGTTGCAGATTTGGTCGAATCTGCAACCATTTGGTCGAATGTGTCTTAGATTCGGTCGAATCTGAGACCCTGCATTCCTCATTTCACTTCTTTCCTTTTCTGCACTCCATGGGATCTTCATAAGTGACTTGAAACGTTTGACCAAGCTATAATACGCGTGTCAAAGACTCGAATGCATCACATTTCACCTTGAAATCATCAAAAGTACCTGAAATGGATTTAAGACAACTCGAAAACAAGATCAAGGTAAAATCAAGCATAATATGCATAAAACCAATACAAAAATGCGAGACTTGAGACTAAAACAAGGTAATAAACGTGCTCTAAAACGAGCACATCAACTTCCCCCAAGCTAAACCGTTACTAGTCCCTAGCAAACAAAATAGGAAGGTAAAGTGATGGCTTAAGGAAAAATGAATGAAGAAATGAATGAAGAGACGAATGAAGAACATGGGAAGTGGAAATCAGGTAAAGGCAAGCCGTGCACATGCAAAACTCTTCCCTAGCCATGGGTGTGCAAGTGTAATGGGATTTAGAAAGCATAATCAACGTTTTACACCTACTCGGGATCACCAAGCAAGCTACATCATAGTTCATTCCGCCCACTACCTACCGAGGTCGCAAGTCTATGCTCCCAAGGTTATTTCCCAAGAGGTATGGGAAATTTCCATTGTGCTCATGTGTTTATAGGGCATGTGTTTCGCTCAAAATCATCCGACTGAAGATGAGTCGGGAATTAAACACCTAAACAGGGAGAAATATCGGGAATCGTGTCTTATCTACTCTCCAGCCTTGATCTTACTAATCAGGTTAAGTCGAACAGGTTTGGAAAGGGTTGTAATGCAGGCTTGGATCGAGGTATGGTAGAATTTGGGAATGTGGAGTTAAAATAGAAGATAGTAAGTGATCTAAGGAAATAAAACCGAGGAAGACTATGCCTTCCGACACCCATGTCAATCCCAAAATTCCCAGTAATGCACTCTCGTACACTATGTTAACTTTATTCTCGAACTTTTCTCTATTTTCTTTTTGTTTATTTTATTTTCTTTTTCTCTCTTTTTTTCTTTTTTGTGCTTTTCAAGCTTTTTCTGAACTTTCTATGTGCATACTTTTTTGAAATGCACTAAGACTAGTGTACGGAGTCAAATTACCCAATGATCATTTCCCCAAACCAAAATCCTATGTTATAATGCTACAAATATCAACTTCACTATAATCACATGACTATTCTCTAGGTTAAAAGAAGGAGCATTTGGTTCATGTGGAGATAGATAGCGTGGCTACAAAAGAAGGTAAAGGCACAAATTTGGCTCAACCTAGAGTAAATTGATTTTTATGGTAGGCACTTTGGCTATGTAGCTTCAACTACAAACGTGTTATCAACCCTAACCTTTAGAAAAGTAGACTATGCTGGAGGAGAATAGACACAATTCTTAAGATTCCCTAACTAACACTCAACAATGCAGGAATCATAATAAAGTCCTAAAAAAAAGGCTCAATCCTCACTAGGTTAGTCGAAATGCGCCTCAATAGGTAGTCATCCAAACCACATACCAAGCAAGCTCAGATCCCCCAAGCTAAGTGAAAAACAAACGATAAACTCAGACCCAAAATAGGCACAGGGCTAGGGATACGAGTTTGCATAAAATCGATGTAAAGTGCACAACAGAAGCTTGCATGCATATGATGGACAAAAGAAAGGGGGCACATGATGCGAAGAAGAGGAAAATAAATACAAATATAACTAAATACATAAATTTGGATTTTCAAGTGAGCAATCATACCAGTACGTCGGTGCAGTGGCATGTGGAACTAATTATATAAACACCTGAAAACAACACCAAAAAGCAAAGCGCAAAATACGAAACAACACCAAGAAATAGAACACAAGAACACAAAATATCGCAAAACTACACAGCACTGAGATTGACAGCAATGACCAAAGGACACACGAAAGAATGAGTAGTGGACTATGGATACCCCCCCAAGCTAGGGTGAAGCCGTCCTCGGCGCTAAGGGAGGCCGTTAGGTCTACCACTACTCATCCCCTATAAATTCGTTATCATCCCCCTAGTCATCCTCCTCATTAACCTCCTCCTCCCCACCCATGTAATCCATCCCATAGTTATCCAAGGCTCTTCTAGGAGCCGGTGGGGTAAAGTTATTAAACCTACGCCTACCCACCCGCAACCGGTCATACCCATGACTTAGTGATATCTCATTATAGATGTTATGGCGAGGGTACTAGGAAGGGGTGGCCATGCTTTTGATGACCATATGGGAGCGATAGGCTATATCATACCATGGGTAGTTCGCTCGCTCGAAGTTTTGCTCGAGGTGGTTGAGCCGGGCGATGTGGTGGGCTTAGGTGGTGAGGACCTAGTCAAGTCTTCTCTCTATGCGTCCTAGGGAAGACATAATATCGGATTCAGATTCATCATCTGAGTCATCATGGTCTGGTAAGACCGAGGTGGAGGCCCTAGCTCTGACACGCATAGAGAGGGTGTGAGGGCAGGGAGGTGGTACAAGTGGGGGCTCGACAGCGTATTTCGGCACATCGCCTTCTAAGAGATACAAGGCCCCAAACTGGACTAGGAGAGGTAAATGAGGACAAGGAAGGGGGATGGTGCGGTCTTTCAAGTACCGCCATCGCATGGGGTCGGCAAAAATAAAGCTAGCCCGTACGAGGCATTGCTCGTGAAGGGTAGTGGAATTGGCATATCGTTCATTAAATTCCACAAGGTTTATAATGTTCAGGAATTTAGCGATGCGGAATACGTGTCCCCCTAGACATAAATCAGTGGTTGCATTCAGGGTGGCTGTGTTGTTTAAAAACTTCCACAGCGTCATTGGCAGGCTTAGTGTAGTGTCATCGTGTGGTGCAAGGTAACGGTGCAAGATGTGCACTTCATGTTTTCGTTCTAGGTGAGGGCTAGGGGAAGGGAATAAAGTCTCCCTAGCTAATTTAAAGAACATGCACAAAATAGGGTGTTGCACAGCAGAAGCATATATGTTTCTATTCGGATAAACAAGCCGGCCAACAATTTTAGGCCATAACTCGGAAACCCGAGAGTTGTGCGGTTGTTTATCCAGAAGAGGCTCATTATGTAAACTAAACACGGCGCAAAATGCAGCATAATTAAGAAAATAGGTTGCATTCCTTAGCCTAAAAGACAAATGCAGCCTACAATTTCGTTGACACGGGGTTAGGGAAATAAGGAACTCATAAGTTAATAGCTTATTAGTCGAGTGCCACATGTTTATCTAGTTTTCTAACCCACATGCAGTTAATAATGTGACAAATTGCTCGTATATACCCATTCGTTGCAAAATTGAAAGGTCTAAATAACGAGTGGAGGTGATTTTTCGTACCTTAAGCCTTTGAAAACGTTTAAATTGCTCCAAAGATACGAAAATTACCGAAGGATGGTCCTCATAGAACCATAATTCCCGGCCGGTAAGTCTTTGTTGGCCCTCCGGTTATTGAGAACCGATTTGTTGAGGTTCCCGTGCCGCACCCGAAGAGGAACCTTCTTCATGCTTTTTGGACCTCTTGAAGGGGTTCCTTAAGGTTCTCCTTAGACCCATAGTAATTATTGATGATTGGGAAGGAAATAGAGAAATTTGAGAGAGAGCAAGAGTGTTAGGGGAGACGGCCGAATTTGAGGAGTGAAAATTTTTCTGTGCGAATTTACATGGAATGAGCTCTCATTTATAGAACTGGCTTCCATTCGGTCAAATGGAGGCTTCATTCGGTCAAATGGATCTCCACTCGGTCGAATGGAACTCCATTCGCCCGAATAGATTCCCTGTTCGGTCGAATGGAGTCGAGTTACGAAGAAGTCGTAGCTCTCATTCGACCGAATCCAATAGACATTCGGTTGAATGTAACTCCATTCGCCTTAATGTTATGTTCATTTGGGGTTACCAGCAGCGACAAATATTTCCTCAACAGATCTATTCGGCCGAATATGGGGTTCCATTCGGTCGAACGTTTATATTCGGTCGAATTGACCTCTTCATTCGGTATTTTTAGAGACCTCTCCACTTTTGATTAACTGCATTCTTAATGGTTATTCAGCCGAATGGATTGCGATTTTGCACTTCCTTTGCTTTGAGTAATCAAAACACTTGCCTTCTCAAAATTAAACAAGGTACTATGAGTGACATTGATGAAATTCCAAAAAAACTGGGTTACCTCCCGTTAGTGCTTTGTTTAACGTCATTTAGCTCGACGTAGCTCACTATAAGTTTAGATAGAAAAAGAAAATGAAGGAATTATACTAGCCATAGGAGTGGCTCACTCCTAGCATCTCCACTACCTCCGACGTGGGGAGTCAAGACCCTCCACTGAGCATCGGTGGCAGAAGTAAGTAAGGTCGAACCAGGGTCATCCGGAGGAGGCCTATAATGCGGGGCTCCCCCAAGCCATGGTGGAGCCCTTGTTCTCTTTTTGGATATTATTGTTTTCTTAGCCCTCTTCCTTTTTTGGGCTGACTCATTGGTACCTTCAGATTTCTCACAAATATCCTGCATCACAATGAATTCCTTCTCGACCTCAAAAATAACACCCTTCATTGTCACTTCCTCCTCTGTTACCTCAACAGACACCGGGGCAGCAAAAACATCACACCCCTCAACCTTTTCTTTAACTATGCCTTCAAAAACATCAAAGGAACAAATTTGCTCGATCATGGGTTCCTTGGAAGACTAAGAAAAGACAAACACAACCTTCTCTTAGGCTACCCTCACAGTTATAGTCTCTGATTCACAGTCGATCAGGGCACCCAAAGTCTTTAACGCATCCCTCTCTAAGATGAGGGGGGTATAAGGATCCTCAACCATATCAAGCACCATAAAGTCACATGGAACCACAATGTTCCCGACTTGGATCGAAGGTCCTCAAATTCACCACATGGTGCCTTTATACTACGGTCGGCAAGTTGGATGATTTTCTTTGATGGCTTGAGGTCGAAAGTTAGTTGTTTGGCGATGGACAATGACATTAGGCTAATGGAGGCCCCAAGGTCAGCAAGTGCTCCCTTAGAATTGAGTTTTCCAAGGGTGACTAGGAGCACAAAGGGTCCTCTAGCTTTTTCTTTCTTTGCCCGCGTGCCCTGAATGATGAAACTTACCTGCTCTGGCAAACTAATCACTTCGCCCTCAAGATTTCTCTTGTTCCCTAGGAGTGTTTTTAGATACTTAGCATACTACGGCATTTGCTCCATATCCTGTAAGAATGGTATTTACATTTCAAGCTACCGCATATGCTCTAGGAATTTAAGAAACTTTTCTTAAAGTTATTTCTCTACCTTTTTGTAAGGAAAAGGTAGAGGTGGAGCATGTTGACGCGCAAGTTTCCTTCTTTCCTATATCTCCCTCCATGTCTCATCCTCATCCTTATTCTTCACCTTATACCCATTTACCTCGACATTTGGTTCCTCATTCCCTTCACTAACCTCCTTCTCTTCTCTTCTCTCAAGATCCTCTTTGTGTTCAATTTCTCTTTGAAAATCACTATCCTTTGAGGATCCTTCTCCTAAATCATCTTTTGGAGCTTTAGCAGGATCTGAATATGAAGTTCCCAATCTTAAGAAGATCGCCTTGCATGTGTGATGTTTAGGGTTAGAGTCAGGGGTATTTCGTGGTGGAGGTTGGGCAGATGGGTTTTGTTGAGGGTGAGATGGGAATAGTAATGGTGGAGGTGGATTGGCTATCTGAGCAAGTTGAGTTTCAAACAACTTTGGCTGAGCTTGAAGTTGTTGCATTTGTTGGATTAGAGTCTGATTAATCTGAGTTAGACTCTGGTTCTGCTGAGCAAGAGTTGTTACTTGGGAGGCTAAGTGGGCATTGCCTAAGTTATGGCCTTGTTGTGGTTGAGGAGCCACATGATGAGGTTGATTAGGCGAGAAAGGTAGGTTTGAACCATTTTTTGGCCCTTGGTTGAACCCTGGGGGTCTATACACATTAGGCCTAGGTACATTCCCATTAGTTTGGTTCCCTTGGAAACCTTGGTTGTTAAACCCACCTAAACCATTTCTGCTGTATCCTGGGTGGAAGTTCCCCTGGTTTTGGTTAGAGTTAAAGGGAGGTTTGTACTGTTGGTTGTTCGAGAAAGGTTGCTTCCCATACCCTACTCCTTGGCCTTGTCCACTATAGTTAAGGGCTACCACATGATTAGGGTTATACCCATAACCGTCATAGTTCATCACCTGCGGTTCTGGGTTATATCCTCCATAGTCAACTGCAGCTATGTGCTCGGAGTGCGAACCACCACAGTTAGATGTATCATGGTTGGTAACCCCACATATAGCACATGCAAAGTGCTTTTCACGCACTGGAGGGGTGTTCGAACTACCGGTTAGGCTTAGCTTGGACAACTTTTTATCAATAACAGCCTCTATTTTGGCACTAATATTGTCCAAGTTGGTTGTGTTTATCATCCCTCTTAGTAATCCCTGACTCCTAGTTCCTCCCCAAGCACTATTCTTAGCAACTTCCTCTATTTTGGCTTTTACCTGGGTGCAAGGAATTTTGGAAAGCTGGCCACCTACAGCTGAGTCTAGAAGTGCTTTGGTGGAGTCATTAAGACCATCGTAAGAGAATGTGTTGAGATGGCTTTCCCCGTATTCATGGTGGGGGCATGCTCTAATCATTCTTTTAAATCTACTCTAAGTGGCACTAAGGTTCTCATCATCCTCTTGGGTGAGTGGCATAATTTTCTTACGCTAATCCTGTGTTCTAACCGTAGGATAGAACCTTTCTAGAAATGCAGTTTTTAGTGGAGCCCAATTAATAATTGAATTGGGCTCTAAGAATTTGCACCAATCCTTGGTATCTCCTGCTAGACTCAGATGGAATAGGTGCATTTGCATATAATCAGGGCTATTAGGACAAGGAGGGATAAGTCCAAAAATATCTGAGAATGCCTCTAGGTGTTGAAGAGGACATTCATTTCTTATGCCACTAAATGGTGTTTCCTTAACCATTCTTGTGAACTAAGGGTGTATTTGGTAAGGTGTAGTGGTAACAGGAAGTACTACACCCCCTTGGAACTCTTGTGAGCCAGGTGTTCTGAATTGACCAAACAATTGATGTTCGTCGGCCATAATGGATATGGATGAGTTTTGGACAGATTTTGAGGTGTGCTTTGAAGGGCGTTGTCTACTCACACGTTGGATTTCAGGATTTAAGGGTGTAATTGGCTGGTTTGACCTACGCATGCTATGGGGCATGCAAACACCTAAGTCAAAGACAACCACACACAAAAAGAAAAGCAAAAACAGAAATGAAATGAAATAAAGTTAATCTAAGAACGGAAAAGTCTAAATATTACGCCTTGTCCTCGGTAACGGCGCCATTTTGATAACCGGTGTTTTAGGTCGTTAACTAAAAGACAAGTTATGCAAACAAATTTATTCCAACCTACAAACTATATGAGTATAGTGGAGTAGGGGGTCGAACCACAAAGACAAGGTATATCAAGACTTTAACTCTTAACACAACCGGACAATTTGGATTTAGAAAATCAGCTAAACTAACAATGAGAATGCAGATCACAATGAATTAAACGGTAAGTCAAATAGAGAAAAACGGGGATAAGGTTGGTTTCACCCTAGGAATGAAGCTTTAGGAACCAAACATGATAGGTTAGAGAAAATCTGATAATAACTAGCATGGAGATCCAAAAATAAGAGAGAGGGAGTTGGTGATCCCACAAATCACAACGAACGACCTATAATCGCCCTATGTCTCCAAAGGAGTGGCAGGACAAGATTCGCATCGGATTCCGAAAATATTTATCATCATCATTTCTATAACCTTAAGCAATAAAGATCATAGCTTTCCTAGGGTTTCACCAATCAAAACCCCTAAAGGAATTACTCACACATATTCATGCTTAAAAACATAAAGATATTCAACGATGCAAAAGAAACGAACATGGAATGAAATCACGAGAATTAAAACAAAAATAGAAATTATGCTAATAACCGACAAATATAGAACTAGACATGCAATGAAGTAAAGCAATTAATTAAGAGCAAAGGAATAAATTAAAACTTACAAAAGCTTCAATATATAATCCACGATCAGAACTCGAACGACAAAGTGTTGAGCAAAACTGAAAAACCGAAAGCTAAAACTAAAATAATATGGAGACTAAAGAAAACTAAAAGTGCATAAAAGTAAGTAAACCTAGCTCCTCTCTCCTCTCATCAGAGGAAGGGGTATTTATAACAAAACAAGAAAAGCCTACGAAAACCCTAAAATGCATATGAGCCGACCCTAAAAAGAAGTAGTTGATCCGGAAGAAAACACTGTCATTCGCCTGAATGTAAGTCTCATTCGGCCGAATACAATCCCATTGGCCCGAATGGTCTTCCATTCGCCCATTCCAGAGGCTTCGAGGAATCGATCCCTGTCCACCATTCGCCCGAATGTGGAGTCTGATTCGGCCGAATGGAAGCTCATTCGCCCGAATGAGTTCCATTCGGCATTCCCAGTGACCAAGGGTCAAATGCTCTTAGGTCTTTCATCCATTCGACCAAATGTGTCTCAAATTCGGTCGAATCTGCAACCATTCGGTAGAATGTGTCTCAGATTCGGTCGAATATGAGACCCTACATTCCTCGTTTTACTTCTTTCCTATTCTACACTCCATGGATTCATCATGAGTGACTTGAAACATTTGCCCAAGCTATGATATGTGTGTCAAAGGCTCGAATGCATTGTATTTCACCTTGAAATCATCAAAAGTACCTAAAATGGACTTAAGACAACTCGAAAACAAGATCAAGGTAAAATCAAGCATAATATGCATAAAACCAATACAAAACTGCGAGACTTGACACTAAAACGAGGTAAGAAACATGCTCTAAAACGAGCACATCAGGAATTTTCAGAGACTTTCACAATTTTGATTAACTTCATGGTTAATGCTCATTCGTCCGAATTGAATAGGTCAATTTGGCCGAATGGGGTGCGATTTTGCACTTTCTTTGCTTTGAGTAATCAAAACATACGTGCCTTATCAAAATCAATCTAGGTACTATGATTTTACTTTACGAAAATCCAAATACAACCGGGTTACCTCCCGCAAGTGCTTTGTTTAACGTCGTTTAGCTCAACGTAACTCGGGTAATCAAGAAACAAAGACAAAAGTTAAACTAACTACTTAAAACTTAACAAAATGCTAAAGAATAATGATTTGAAGTAAAGATACTCGATAAGTGCCAATGATTATACCAATCACTCGACTTCGACATCATCTAACCTTATAAGCTCAACCGTGTGGACATCGTGAAGGCTGCTCTCATAGAAGAGTTCTAACCGATGTCCATAACAACGAAACTTCCTCCATGATAGTCTTTCAGCTCTACTGTTCCATAGGGGAAAACTTGTGAAATCTAGAATGGCCCAGACCACCTCGATTTTAATTTCCCAGGGAATAACTTTGCTCTTGAATTAAAGAGCAGCACTTTATCTCCTACAAGGAACTCTCGTTGGATGATACGTTGGTTGTGCAAATGCGTTGAGCCGTAGTTCTTCCAATTCTCGTAATTGGGCGGCTCGCTTCTCGCAGAATAAGGTAGGGTCCAAATTTAGAGTTTGGATCGCCCACCAAGACTTGTATTCCAATTCCACTGGTAGATGACAGGATTTCCCATACAATAGCCGGAATAGGGTGGTGTCAATAGGGGTTTTATAACATGTACGGTGGGCCCAAATAGCATCATCTAACTTTAGAGACCAATCTTTCCTTTGTGGGTTTACCACCTTCTCAAGAATTCTATTAATTTCCTTATTAGCTACTTCCACCTATCCTTGAGTTTAGGGATGATAGGGTGAACCGACATTCTGCACGACTCCATAATTTTTGAATAATTTATTCAGGTCGTGCTTAGCAAAATGTGAACCCCCATCACTTATGACTATTTTGGGAACACCGAATTGAGGGAAGATTATGCTTTTAAAAAGCTTAATAACCACTTTGTGATCATTCGTAGGTTAGGAGATGGCCTCCACCCAAATAGACACATAGTAAATCCCTACTAAAATATATTGGTTCCCATGAGATGACACAAATGGGTCCATAAAGTCAATTCCCCAACAGTCAAACACTTCACACTCAAGGATGTAGTTTTGAGGCATCTCATTTCACATTAAGATGTTGCCAACTTTTTGGCAACTCTCACATCTCTTCTTAAAAGTTTCAACATCCTTGTGTAATGTTGGCCAATAGAAACTTGCGATGGCGACCTTAGCAACAGTGTTCATTATACCATGGTGGCCGCCACTTGCGTATGAATGACAGTGGGTTAGGATCTTGGGAACTTCCTCTTCAGTGACACAACGGCAGATTATGCCGTCGGCGCAGGCATGAAATAAATAGGGGTCATCCCAAAAGAAATTCCCGACTTTACCAAAGAAAGTCTTTTTCATAGCCCTTGATTCGAAGTCTGGAAGTTCTCCACAAGCTAAATAATTCGCGATATCCGCGAACCAAGGGGCTTTCATTACCACTATTGCTATCGTTAGGGTTTCTTTGACCATTTTGTCTTGGATAGGTAAGGCGTCATTATTAAGCTCGGGTAACCTAGATAAATGGTCATCTACCACATTTTCGCTACCCTTCCTATGTTTTAACTCAAAATCGAACTCCTGTAATAAGAGCACCCAATGGATTAACCTCAGCTTTGCATCTCGCTTTGTCATTAAAAACTTCAGACCCGAGTGATTAGTGAAAACTACAACTTTTGAACAAATAAGATATTGGTGCAGTCTCTCAAAAGCATAGGCTACTGCCAACAATTTTTTTTAGTTGTAGAGTAGTTACGCTGTGTTGGATCTAGTGTTTTACCGATATAATATATAACGTAGTGCTTTCCTTCCTTTTTCTGCCCAAGGACAGCACCAACAGAAATATGACTAGCATTGCACATCAATTCAAATGGCAAACTCCAATCTAGAGCTTGCACGGTGGGCGCAGATATTAGAGCTTTCTTTAGCCTATTAAAGGCATTCAGGCGTCTCTCATCAAAGTTAAACTTGACATCTTTCTGAAGCAATTCATTCAAGGGTTTTGCTAGAGTTGAAAATCCTAAGATGAGACGCCTATAGAATTCTGCGTGTCCTAGAAAGGATTATACTCCTATAACTGAGGTAGGTACAGGAAGATTCCTTATCACATCAATTTTGGCAGGATCTACCTCTATGCCTTTGAAAGATACTTTCTGGCCTAGGACGATGCCTTCTTGAACTAAAAAGTGACATTTCTCCCAATTTAGTATAAGATTCGTTTCTTGATACCTTAATAAAACTTTCTCAAGATGTGTCATGCAAGTTTCAAGAGAAGACCCTCCAATAGAAAAATCATCCATGAACACTTCCATGAAGTCCTCTAACATATCAGCAAATATAGCCGACATGCACCTCTAGAATGTAGATGGAGCATTGCAAAAACCGAAGGGCATTCTCCTATAGGCAAAAGTCCCCAAAGGACAAGTAAAAGTTGTTTTTTGTTGGTCCTTGGGGTGGATTGGGATTTCAAAGAAACCTGAGTAACCATCTAGAAAATAATAGTACCTGTACCTGGCCAATCTTTCAAGCATCTCGTCGATGAAGAGTAAGGGAAAGTGATCCTTTCTTATAGCTTTATTGAGTTTGCGATAATCAATGCAAACTCGCCATCTTATGGTGGCTTTAGTAGGGATAATCTCTCCTCTGTCATTCTCGACAATGGCTATTCCTCCCTTTTTAGGAACAACATGAATTGCGTTAACCCATCTACTATCTGAAATAGAGTAGATGATGCCGGCCTTGAGGAGTTTGAGGATTTCATGCTTAACTACCTCTTTCATGTTTGGATTCAGCCTTCTTTGTGGCTCAATGGAGGAAAAATGTTCATCGTCAAGATGAATCCGGTGCATAACAAGGGATGGAATAATCCCTTTTAAATCACCTAGTGAATACCCGATGACATCTTGATATTTCGTTAATAAAACAAGTAGTTTTTCCAATGAAATGTCATCAAGGTCAGAATTGACTATGACAGGGCTGCCTTCATCTTCATTGAGATAGGCATATTTTAGGCTAAGAGGTAAAGGTTTCAAAGTCACTTGGGGGGAAGGCTTAGGAATTTCCCCGTTATGCATAATACTTTCCTCAACCTCGCAAAGTTGCTCGTACTCTGCTTCTTTCCTCTCATAATCTTGGGCCTTAACTAATCAGCCCTCCAACTGCTCATCTATTGTAGAGGTATCTTGATCATTCATTTGATACCCAACCTCTATTACCCTATCCCCATAACAATCCTCACTCTCCCTATTGCCTACTTCAAGGCGACAAACCTGCTCAACCATAGGCTTCTTTAAAAGGGGAGATATTTTGAAGACCACCTTTACTTGGGCTACTTCTGCCTTTCTGGTATCATCATTGCAATTAATAATTGCCCGAAGTGTTTTCAGAATGGCTCTTCCCAAGATAAGTGGAGTATAAGGGTCTTCTTCCATTTCCATTACTACAAAATCACAAGGGACCACTAGTTCTCCTACCAGAATAGGTATGTCATCTAGCTCTTCACATGGCACCTTAATGCTCCTATCAGCCAGTTGGATCATTTTCCTTGAAGGTCTAAGGTCAGAGGGGAGCTTTTTGGCGATCGATAGAGGCATAATACTAATCAAAGCCCCTAGATCGGCGTGCGCTCCTTTAGGATCAAGGTTTCCCAACTTCATAGGGAGGTTATAAGGATCTCGCTCCTTCAAAGGCATTTTCCCTTGAAGTATGGAGCTAACCTGATGGGGGAGACTGATTACCCATTCTCAAGCTTTTTCTTATTGGACAATAAGTCCTTCAAGAACTTAGCATACTTTGGCATCTGTGCCATAGCATCGAGGAATGGGATTTTCATCTCCATCTTCTGTAGATGTTCAAGAAACTTCTTGAACTTATCATCAAGTTGCTTCTCAACTTACCTATAGGGAAAAGGAAGCGAGGATGAATATAACCATTCTAACCTCTTTCTCTCCTCAATCTTCTTCCTCCTCCCTTCCTCACTCTCTACTGGCTTCTCACTCCCTGTCTTAACATTAATGTCCTCCCTACCTCTTTCATTCTCAACTTCTGACCCCTTACCTTGTTCCTCCTCTTTTCCATCTTTATTCACTCTCATTTCATCACTCACCCGTACCAAAGGTGCATCAACCGGATATGAAGGACCATTATATTGAGTCCCTGATCTCAGGTGGATAGCCTTATCAATGTGTTGGTTTGGGTTCGGGTGTTGAGGTTGAGGTTGTGTAGAGGGGTTATGTTGTGGGTGAGATGGGAATGACGGTGGTGCAGGAGGATTAGCCATTTGGCCTAGTTGAGTTTCAAACAACTTTTGTTGAGCTTAAAGTTGTTGCATTTATTAGATGAGAGTCTGATTAATCTGAGTAAGACTCTGGTTATGCTGAGCAAGAGTTGTTACTTGGGAGGCTAAATGGTCATTGGTTGATGTATGACCATGTTATGGTTGAGAAGCCACATGATGAGATTGTTTAGGTGGAAAAGGTAGGTTTGAACCATTGCTAGGTCCTTGGTTAAGCCTTGGGGGTCTATACACATTAGGCCTAGGTACATTCCTATGAAATTGGTACCCTTGGAAACATTGGTTGTTAAACCCACCTTGACCATTTCTGTTATATCATGGGTGGAAGTTTCCCTGGTTTTGGTTTGAGTTAAAGGGAGGTTTGTACGGTTGGTTCGGGAAAGATAGCTGTCCATACCCTGGTCCTTGTACCTGTCCACTATAGTTAAGGGCCGCTACATGATCAGGGTTATACCAATAACTGTCATAGTTCGTCACCTGTGGTTCTGGGTTATACCCTCCATAGTCAATTGCAGCTACATGCTCGGAGTGCGAACCACCACAATAAGATGTATCATGGTTGGTACCCCCACATATGGCACATGCAAAGTGTTTTTCATGCACTAGAGGGGTGTTCAAACTACAGGCTAGGCTTAGCTTAGACAACTTTTTATCAATAACAACTTCCATTTTGGCGCTAATATTGTCTAAGTTAGTTGTGTCTACCATCCCTCTAGGAAATCCCTGACTCCTAGTTCCTCCCCAGGCACTATTTTTAGCAACTTCCTCTATTTTGGCTTTTACCCGGGTGCAAGGAATTTTGGAAAGCTGGCCACCTACAACTGAGTCTAGAAATGCTTTGGTCGAGTCATTAAGACCGTCGTAAAAGAATGTGTTGAAATGGTTTCCCCGTACTCATGGTGGGGGCATGCTCTAATTATTCTTTTAAATCTACTCCAAGTAGCACTAAGGTTCTCATCATCCTCTTGGGTGAATGACGCAATTTTCTTACGCCAATCTTGCGTTCGAACCATAGGGTAGAACCTTTCTAGAAATGCAATTTTTAGTTGAGCCCAATTAATAATTGAATTGGGTTCTAAGAATTTGTACCAATCTTTGGCATCTCTCGCTAGACTCAAATGAAACTGGTGCATTCGCACATAATTAGGGCTGTTAGGGCAAGGAGGAATAAGTCCACAAATATTTGAGAATGCCTCTAAATGTCGAAGAGGACATTCATTTCTTAAGCCACTAAAGGGTGTTTCCTTAACCATTCTGGTGAACTAAGTGTGTATTTGGTAAGGTGTAGTGGCAACAAGAAGTACTACACCCCCTTGGAACTCTTGTGAGCCAAGAGTTCCGAATTGAGCAAACAATTGGTGTTCGTCAGCCATTATTGATATGGATGGGTTTTGGATAGATTGTGAGGTGTGCTTTGAAGGGTGTTGTCTACTCACACGTTGGATTTCAGGATTAAAAGGGGTAATTGGCTGGCTTGACCTACGCGTGCTATGGGGCATGCAAACAACAAAGTCAAAGACAACCGAATAGAAAAACATAAACAGAAATGAAATGAAATAAAATAAAGTTATATTAAGAACAGAAAAGTCTAAATATTACGCCTTATCCCCGGCAACAGCGCCATTTTGATAACCGGTTTTTAGGTTGTTAACTAAAAGACAAGTTATGTAAATAAGATTTATTCCAACCTACGAACTATACGAGTATATTGGAGTAGGGGGTCGAACCACGAGGATAAGGTATATCAAGACTTTAAATCTTAACACAACCAGACTATTTGGATTGGAAAATAACTAAACTAAAAACAAGAACTTAGATAACGATAAATCACGAAGTAAATCAAATAGAGAAAAATGGGGACAAGACTAGATCCACCCTAGGAATGAAGCTTTCAAAACCAAACACGATAGGTTAGAGAAAATCAAATAATAACTAGCATGTACATCTAAGAATACGAGAGGAAGTTGGTGATTCCACAAATCACAACGAATGACCTATAATCGCCCTATGTCTCCCAAGGAGTGGCAGGACAAGATTCGCATCGGATTCCAAAAATACTTATTATCATCATTCCTATAACCTTAGAGAATAAAGATCATAGCTTTCCTAGGGTTTCACCAATAAAAACCCCTAAAAGAACTACTCACATTATTCATGCTTAAAAACATAAAGATATTCAACAACGCAAATGAAACGAACATGGAAGGAAATAAAGAGAATGAATTAAGAGTAAAGGAATAGATTAAAACTCAAAAAAGCTTCAATGTATAATCCACGAACAGAATTCGAACGACAAAGTGTTGAGAAAACTGAAAACCGAAAGCTAAAACTAAAAGAATTTGGAGGCTAAAGAAAACTAAAAGTGCATAAAATATAAAAAACCTAGCTACCCCTCCTCTCATCAGAGGAATGGGTATTTATAACAAAACAAGAAAAACCTACGAAAACCCTAAAATGCATATGGGCCGGCCCTAAAAAGAAGTAGTTGATCCGGAGGAAAACACTGTCATTCGCCTGAATTCAAGGCCCATTCGGCCGAATACAGTCCCATTCGCCCGAATGCATATACATTCGCCCATTCTAGAGGCTTTGAAGAATCGATCTCTATCCAGCATTCGCTTGATTGTAGAGGTTGATTCGACCGAATGGAAGCTCATTCGTCTAAATGAGTTCCATTAGGTATTCCTAGTGACCAAGGGTTAAACGCTCTAAAGTCTGTCACTCATTCGACTGAATGTGTCTCAGATTCGGTCGATCTGCACCATTTGCCCGAATGTGTCTTAGATTCGGTCGAATCTGAGACCATGCATTCCTCTTTTCACTTCTTTCCTTTTTTGCACTCCATGGGATCTTCATAAGTGACTTGAAACATTTTCCCAAGCTATGATACGCGTGTCAAAGGCTCGAATGCATCGCATTTCACCTCAAAATCATGAAAAGTACCTGAAATAAACTTAAGACAACTCAAAAACAAGATCAAGGTGAAATCAAGCATAATATGCTAAAATCAATACAAAACTACGAGACTTGACGCTAAAACGAGGTAATAAACGTGCTCTAAAATGAGCACATCAGTAATTTTAAGATTTTACCCTAATAGGGTTTCAGTGGGAAGAATAAGGTCTTACCGGTAGGACATGTAGTTTCATATTTCTACCCTAATAGGGTTTCGGTGGTAAGATAAGGGTTCTACCGGCAGGAGGAGTAATTTTGGGATTTCACATAGAAAGGGTTTTGGTGCCAAGGTTTGAGTTTCGCGGTAGGGTGTAATTTAAGATTTCTATCCCAATATGATTTTGATGGGAAGATATGTGTTTTATAACAATAGAGGTAATATCGATATTTTACCCAAATAGGGTTTGAAAGGAAATAATAAGGTCTTAGCTATATAAGTTATAATTTTAGATTTATACCTCGAGAGGTTTCAGTGGGAAAATTAGTGTCTACTTGCAGGAAGAGTATCATTGGGATTTTATCCCAATAGGGATTTGGTTATAAGATCACGATCTTGCCATTTGAAAGAGTAGTTTCATATTTCTTCATCGATAATATTTCGCTGGGAAGGTAACACTTTTACCGGATGGAGCAGTAAGACAGGATTTTACCCTAATAGGGTTTCAGTGGGAAGATTAGGTTCTTACCACTAGGAGTGGTAAGTTGAAATTTCCACACCTATAATGTTTCGATGGGAAGATAAAGGTCTAATCAAAGGGAGGGGTAATTTAGGATTTTACTCTATATGGGTCTCAGTGGTATGATAAGTGTCTTATCAATAGGATTGAGATCATACCACAAGAGGGTTTCTACAGGAAGATCCGGGTCTTACTAGTAGGATGCTCTCTATTTAACCTAATAAGGTTTTACTTGGAAGATCAAGATTTTTTATAGTAGGATGGATAATTTCGAGGCTCTCTGGTAGAAGGGGTACTTTTACTATTTTACCACAATAAGGTATCGGTGGGAAGATCTAGTTTTTCCTAGTAGGAGGGGTAATTTCAAGATTTTATCACAATAAGGTTTTAGTGAAAGAATAGCATCTTAGCAGTAGGAGGGTTAATTTCATATTTCTACCACTATAGAGTTTCGACGAGAACGTTAAGATTTATTTCTAAAAGGGGTAAATTCGGGATTTTACCTCTATATAACTTTGGTTGGAAGATTAGGGTCTTACCAATAGGAGGGCTAATTTCAGGATTTTACACCAATAGGGTATTGGTGGAAAGATAAGAGTCTTATTATTATGAGGGGTAATTAGGAAGTTTTACCCTAATAGGGTTTCGGTGGGAAGATCAGGGTTTTATAGTGGAAGAGGTAATTTTGGTACATTTTCCTAATAGGGTTTCGGTGGGAAGATTTGTGTCTTATAGGAAAAGGGGTAATTACAGGATTTTAACCTAGCAGGGTTTCGGTGGGAAGATTAGGTTCTTATGAGATGAAGGGGTAATTTAGGGATGTTAATAGAATAGGGTTAAGTGGGAGGTTCTAGGTATTACTAGCAAGATGAATAATTTCTTATTTCTATCCCGATAGTGTGTCGGCGAGAAGATTAAGAACTTACTGGTAAGAGGGGTAGTTTTAGGAATTTACTCCAATAGGGTTGCAGTGGGAATATAAGGGTCTTATTTGTAGGATGGTTAATTTTGGGATTTTATTACAAGGGTGTTTTGTGGGAAGATCAAGGTCTTACTGTTAGGATAGGTAATTTCATATTTCCACCCTAACAAGGTTTTAGTGGTAAGATTAAGGTTTTACTTGCAAAAGGGGTAATTTTGCAATTTTACCCTGATGGGAAGGTAATACTCTTACTCGTAGGAAGGGTGATATGGGATTTTACCCCAATACTGTTTCGATGGTTGATGTGCTCAATTTAGAGCACGTTTACTACCTCGTTTTAGTGTCAAGTCTCATAGTTTTATATTGGTTTTATGCATATTATGCTTGATTTCACCTTGATCTTATCTTCGAGTTGTCTTAAGTTCATTTCAGGTATTTTTGATGATTTCGAGGTGAAATGGGATGCATTCGAGCCTTTGACATGCATATCATAGCTTGGGCAAAAGTTTCAAGTCACTTATGAAGATCCCACGGAGTTCAAAAAGGATTGAAGTGAAAAGAGAAATGCATGGTCTCAGATTCAACCGAATCTGAGACACATTCAGCCGAAAGTTGCAGATTCGACCGAATTTGAGATAGATTCGGTTGAATGAGGGACAGTCCTCAGAAGCATTTTCCATGGTCTCTGGGAAAGCCGAATGGAACTCATTTGGGGGAATGAGCTTCCATTCTGCAAAATCAGACCATACATTCGGGTGAATGGTTGACAGAGAGCATTTCTTCGGAGCCTCTAGAATGGGCGAATGGAAGTGCATTCGGGCGAATGGAGCTTTATTCGGCCGAATGGGACTTAAATTTGGTTGAATGATAGTGTTTTCTCTAAAACAACTACTTCTTTTTAGGGTCGGCCCATAGGCGTTTTAGGGTTTTCGTAGTTCTTTTATGCTTTGTTATAAATACCCCTCCCTCTGATGAGAGGGAGGGCAGCTAGGTTTTTATGTTTTCTGCACATTTAGTTTGTTTAGCCTCCTAATTCTTTTAGTTTTAGCTTTCGGTTTTCTATTTTCTCAACGTTTATACTTCGAGTTTTGGATTTTGTCATCCAAATTCTTTTCGTGGATAATACATTGAAGCTTTTGTGAGTATTAATATATTCTTTTGCTTTTGATTCATTCGCTTTATTTCATTCCATGTTTAGTTCTATGTTTATCGTTTACTAGAATAGTTTCTGATTTGCTTTCTTTCTCGTTAATTTCTTTTCATGATCGTTTTGCTAGCTTTATTGAATATCTTTATGTTGTTGAGCATGAATATATGAGTAGTTCTTTTAGGGGTTTTGATTGGTGAAACCCTAGGAAAAGCTATGATCTTTATTGCCTAAGGTTGTAGGAATGATGATAATAAGTAATTTTGGAATCCGATGCGAATCTTCTCCTGCCACTCCTTTGGAGACATAGGGAAATTATAGGTCCACAGTTCACAAGAATGGTTAAGGAAACACCTTTTAGTGGCTTAAGAAATGAATGTCCTCTTCAACATTTAGAGGCATTTTCTGACATTTGTGGACTTATCCCTCCTTGCCCTAATAGCCCAATTTATGTGCGAATGCACCTATTTTTGATTTTTGTCTAGCGGGAGATGCCAAAGATTGGTACAAATGCTTAGAACCTAATTCAATTGTTAATTGGGCACAACTAAAAACCGCTTTTCTGGATAGGTTCTATCGTACGGTTTGAACGCAAGATTGGCGTAAGAAAGTTGTGTTATTCACCCAAGAGGATGATCAGAACCTTAGTGCTACTTGGTGTAGATTTAAAAGAATGATTAGAGCATGCCCCCACCATGAGTACATGGAAAACCATCTCAACACATTCTTTTACGATGGTCTTAATGACTCAACCAAAGCACTTCTAGACTCAGCAGTAGGTGGCCAACTTTCCAAAATTCCTTGCACCCAGGTAATAGCCAAAATTCCTCCAGTGCGTGAAAAGCACTTTGTATGTGCCATATGTGGGGGTACCAACCATGATACATCTTATTTTGGTGGTTCGCACTCTGAGCACGTTGCAGCAGTTGACTATGGAGGGTATAACCCAGAATTGAAGGTGATGAATTATGATGGTTATGGGTATAACCCTGATCATGTAGCAACCCTTAACAATGGTGGATAGGGATAAGGAGTAGGGTATGGACAACAACCTTTCCTGAATCAACCCTAAAAACCTCCCTTTAACTCAAACCAAAACCAGGGAAACTTCTACTTGGGATACAACAGAAATGCCTAAGGTGGGTTTAACAACCAAAGTTTCCAAGGGAACCAAACTAATGGGAATGTACCGAGGCCTATTGTGTATAGACCCCCAGGGTTTAACCAAGGACCTAGAAATGGTTTAAACCTACCTTTCTCGCCTAATCAACCTCATCATGTGGCTTCTCAACCACAACAAGGTAATACCTCAACCAATGATCATTTAGCCTCCCAAGTAATAACTCTTGCTTAGCAGAACCGGAGTCTAACTCAGATTAATCAGACTCTCATCCAACAAATGCAATAACTTCAAGCTCAGCAAAAGTTGTTTGAGACTCAACTAGCCCAAATGGCTAATCCTCTTGCACCGCCGCTATTCCCATCTCACCCTAAACCTAACCCCTGTACACAACCTCCACCTCAGCACACAAACCCAAACCACCACACTGCTAAAGCTATCCACCTGAGATCAGGGACTTAGTATGACGGTCCTTCATATCCGGTTGATGCACCTTTGGTACGGGTGAGTGATGAGATGAGAGTGAATAAAATTGGAAAAAAGGAGGAACAAGGTAAGGGGTCAGTAGTTGAAAGTGAAAGAGGTGGGGAGGACAAAAATGATAAGACATGGAGTGAGAAGCTAATAGAGAGTGAGGAAGAGAGGAGGAAGAGGATATAGGAGAGAAAGAGGTTAGAACGCTTATATGCACCCCCACTTCCTTTTCCCTAAAGAAAAGTTGAGAAGAAACTTGATGATAAGTTCAAGAAGTTTCTTGAACATTTGCAATAGATAGAGATGAAAATTCCATTCCTTGATGCTATGGCACAGATGCCAAAGTATGCTAAGTTCTTGAAGGACTTATTGTCCAACAAGAAAAAGCTTGAGGAAGAGGTAATCAGTCTCCCCCATCAGGTTAGCTCCATACTACAAGGGAAAATTCCTATTAAGGAGCAAGATCCCAGTCCTTATAACCTCCCAGTAAAGTTGGGAAATCTTGATTCTAAAGGGGTGCTCGCCAATATAGGGGCTTCGATTAATCTTATGCCTCTATCAATCACCAAAAAGCTCCCCTTTAACCTTAGACCTTCAAAGAAAATGATCCAATTGGCAGATAGGAGTATTAAAGTGCCATGTGGAGAGCTAGTGGTCCCTTGTGATTTTGTAGGAGAACTAGTGGTCCCTTGTGATTTTGTAGTAATGGAAATGAAAAAGGACCCTTATACTCCACTTATCTTGGGCAGAGCCATTTTGAAAACACTTCAGGCAGTTATTAATTGCCATGATGACACCATAATGGTAGAAATAGCCCAAGTGAAGGTAGTCTTCAAAATCTCCCCTCTCTTAAAGAAGCCTATCGTTGAACAGGTCTATCGCCTTGAAGTAGATGATAAGGAGAGTGAGGATTGTCATGGGGAAAGGGAAATAGAGGTTGGGTATCAAATGAATGATGGGGATACTAGTACAATAGATGAGTAGTTGGAGGATCGATTAGATAAGGCCTAGGATTATGGGATGAGAAAAGCAGAGTATGAGCAACTTTGTGAGGTTGAGGAAGGTATTATTCATAAGGGGGAAATTCCTAAGCATTCCCCCCAAGTAAGTTTAAAACCTTTAACTCCTAGCCTAAAATATGCCTATCTTGACGATGATGAAGGCAGTCCTGTCATAGTGAATTATGAGCTCGATGATATTTCGTTGGAAAAACTACTTGTTCTATTAAGGAAATATCGAGATGTCATCGGGTACTCACTAGGTGATTTGAAAGGGATTAGTCCATCCCTTGTTATGCACCGGATTCATCTTGACGATGAACATTTCTCCTCCATTGAGCCACAAAGAAGGCTGAACCCTAACATAAAAGAGGTAGTTAAGGATGAAATCCTCAAACTCCTTAAGGCCAGCATCATCTACTCAATTTCAGATAGTATATGGGTTAGCCCTGTTCATGTTGTTCCGAAAAAGGGAGGAATGACCATTGTCGAGAATGACAAAGGAAAGGTGCATGTCGGCTATATTCGCTTATATGTTAGAGGACTTCATAGAAGTGTTCATGGATGATTTTTCTGTTGGAGGGTCTTCTCTTGACACTTTCTTGACACATCTCGAGAAAGTTCTATTAAGGTGTCAAGAAACGAATCTTGTACTAAATTGGGAGAACTGTCACTTTTTAGTTCAAGAAGGCATTGTCCTAGGCCATAAAGTGTCTTCCAAAGGCATAGAGGTAGATCCTGCTAAAATTGATGTGATAAGGAATCTTCCTATACCTACCTCAGTTATAGGAGTAACATCCTTTCTAGGACATGCAGGATTCTATAGGCGCCTCATCTTAGGATTTTCGACTTTAGCAAAACCCTTGTATGAATTTCTTCAGAAAGATGCTTTAATGCATTTAATAGGCTAAAGGAAGCTCTGATATCTGTGCCTATTGTGGAAGCTCCTGATTGGAGTTTGCCATTTGAATTGATGTGCGATGCCAGTGATATCTCTGTAGGTGCTGTCCTTAGGCAAAAAAAGGAAGGAAAGCACTACGTCATATATTATATCAGTAAAACACTGGATCCAGCACATCATAATTACTCTACACCTGAAAAGGAAATGCTGGCGGTAGTCTATGCTTTTGAGAGACTGCGCCATTATCTAATTTGTTCAAAATTTGTAGTTTTCACTGATCACTAGCTCTGAAATTTTTAATGACAAAGAGAGATGCAAAGCCAAGGTTGATCCGTTGGGTGCTCCTATTATAGGAGTTCGATTTCGAGTTGAAAGATAGGAAGGGTAGTGAAAATATGGTAGCTGACCATTTGTCTAGGTTACCCGAGCTTAATAATGACTCCTTACCTATCCAAAATGAAATGGATGAAGAAACCCTGATGACAGCAATAGTAGTTGGGAAAGCCCCTTGGTTCGCAGATATTGCGTATTATTTAGCTTGTGGAGAACTTCCAGAGTTCGAATCAAGGGCTATGAAAAAGGCTTTCTTTGGTAAAGTCAAGAATTTCTTTTGGGATGACCCCTATTTATTTCATGCCTGCGCCGACGGCATAATCCGCCATTGTGTCACTGAAGAGGAAGTTCCCAAGATTCTAACTCACTGTCATTCATACGCGTGTGGCAGCCACCATGGTATAATGAAAACTGCTGCTAAAGTCGCCACCACGGGTTTCTATTGGCCAACATTACATAAGGATGTTGAAACTTTTTTGAAGAGCTGTGAGAGATGCCAAAAAAATGGCAATATCTCAATTAGGAATGAGATGCCTTAGAACTACATCCTTGAGTGTGAAGTGTTTGACTGTTGGGGTATTAACTTTACGGGCCCATTTGTTTCATCTCATGGGAACCAATATATTTTGGTAGGGATTGATTATGTGTCTAAGTGGGTGGAAGCCATCGCCTCGCCTATAAATGATCACAAAGTAGTTATTAATCTTTTTAAAAGCATAATCTTCCCTCGATTTTGTGTTCCCAAAATAGTCATAACTGATGGGCGTTCCCACTTTGCTTAGCACGAACTGAACAAATTACTAAAAAAATATGGAGTCGTGTACAAAGTCGGTTCACCCTACCATCCCCAAACTCAAGGATAGGTGGAAGTAGCCAACAGGGAAATTAAGAAAATTCTAGAAAAGGTGGTAAACCCAAATAGGAAAGATTGGTCTCTAAAGTTAGATGACGCTCTTTGGGCCCACTGTACATGTTACAAAACCCCTATTGGCACCACCTCATTCAAGCTATTGTATGGGAAATCTTGTCATCTACCGGTGGAATTGGAATACAAGTCTTGGTGGGCGATCCAAACCCTTAATTTGGACCCTACCTTATTCTGCGAGAAGCGAGCCGCCCAATTAAGAGAATTGGAAGAACTACGGCTCAATGCATTCCATAACATGCATATCTACAAGGAACGTACTAAGTGTTGGCACGATGAACGTATCATCCGACAAGAGTTCCTAGTAGGAGATAAAGTGCTGGTCTTTAATTCAAGAGGAAAATTATTCCCCAAGAAATTGAAATTGAGGTGGTCTGGACCATTCGAGATTTTTTAAGTATTTCCTTATGGAACGATAGAATTGAAAGACTATCATGGAGGTAGTTTCATTGTTAATGGGCATCGATTAAAACTCTTCCATGAGAGTAGGCTTCACGAAGTCAACACCGTTGAGCGTAGAAGGTTAGATGATGTCGAAGTCGAATGACTGGTATAATCATTGGCACTTATCGAGTATCTTAATTTCAAATCATTGCTCTTTAATGTTTTGTTAAGTTTTAAGTAGTTAGTTTAACTTTGGTCTTTGTTTCATGTTATTTTAGATTACCCGAGCTATGTCGAGCTAAACGGCGTTAAACAAAGCACTTACGGGAGGTAACCCAATTTTATTTGGATTTTCGTAAAATATAATCATAGTACCATGATTGATTTTGAGAAGACATAAGTTATTTGATTATTCCAACCTAAGAAATTGCAAATTAGCTCTCCGTTCGGCCGAATGATAGGCCCATTCGGCCGAATGAACCTTGACTATGAACTTAATCAAAATTTGGAGAAGTTTATGAAAGTGTCGAATGAAGAGTCAAATTCGGCCGAATATGTTGCATTCGACCTAATGGAGGCCCCCATTCAGCCGAATAGATATAGAGAGGGAAATATTGGGCGCCCTTGGGAACCCCGAATGAACACTCCATTCGGGCAAATGGAGTGCCATTCGACCGAATGCGTTATCAATTCGGTTGAATGGGAGCGAAGAATTCTTCATAGCTCCTCTCCATTTGACCGAACAAGGAATCCATTCGGGCGAATGGAGGTCCATTCAACCAAATGAGTGCTCCATTCAGCCGAATGGAACGTTAGGTCTATAAATATTAGCTCATTTCCACGGGTTTTTCTTCACAAAAATTTTCTTAACCCTAAAATCGCTCGAGCTCCCTCACTCACTTGCCATTCCCTAAACTTGTTATTACCCTTCTCAAAGCCAAATCATTCACTATGGGTCCAAGAAGAACCTTGAGAAACCCCTTCAAGAGATCCAAAAAGCATGGAGAAGGATCTTCTTCGAGTGCAGCATGGGAAGAACAACAAACCGGTTCTCAACAATCGGAGGGCCAACAACGACTTCTCGGCGAGGAACTATGGTTCGATGAGGATCATCCAACGGTAGTTTTTATATCTTTGGAGCAATATGAATGTTTTCAATGGCTTAAGGTACAAAAAATTAACTCTACTCATTATTTAGACCTTTCTATTTTGCAAAGAATGGGTATATATGAGCAATTCGTTGCATTGTTAACGGCATGTAGGTTAGAGAATTGGATTAACACGTGGCACCCGACTTATAAGCTTTTAACTTATGAGTTTCTTAGTTCCCTAACTCCGTGTCAACGTGAAGGTAGGTTGCATTTATCTTTTCAGCTGAGGAATACAACCTATTTTCTAGATTATGATGCATTTTGCACAATTTTTGGTTTTAATAATGAACCTATTCCAGATAAACAACCGGACAACTCTCATGTTTCTGAGTTATGGCCTAAAATTGCTGGCCGGCTTGTTTATCCGAATAGAAATAATATGCCTCTAATATACAACACCTAGTTTTGCGTATGTTTTTTAAATTTGCTAGGGAGACTTTGTTCCCTTCCCCTAGCCCTCACTTAGTCAGAACATATGAAGTGCACATTCTGCACCGTTACCTTGCACCACACAATGACACCGCAATAAGCCTGCCAATGACGCTGTGGAAGTTTTTAAACAACACAGCCACCCTAGCTACAAACAGTGACCTATGTCTAGGGGGACACGTATTCCGCTTTGCTGAATTCCTTAACGTTATGAATCTTATAGAATTTAGTGATAGATATGCAAGTTCCACCACCCTTCACGAGTAATGCCTCGTACGGGCCAGTTTTATTTTCACTGACCCCATACAATGGTGGTACTTAAAAGACCACACCATCCCCCTTCCCTGTCCTTTATTACCTCCCCTAATCCAGTTTGGGGCCTCATATCTCTTAGATGGCGAGGTGTCGAGATACGCTGTTGAGCCCCCACCTGTACCCCCTCCTCGCCCTCACACCCTTTCTATATGTGACAGACCTAGGGCTTCCACCTCGGTATTACCAAACCATGACAATTCAGATGATGAGTCTGAATCAGATATCATGTCCTCCCTAGGGTGCATAGAGAGGTGGGGAGGAGGACTATACAGGTGGGGAGGAGGAGGAAAATGAGGACGATGACCAGGGGGATGGTGAAGAATTTATAGGGGATGAGTAGTGGTAGACCTAAAGGCCTCCCTTAGAGCCGAGGACGACTTTACCCTAGCCTGGGGGGGGGGGGTATCTATAGTCCACTACTCATTATTTCGTGTGTCCTTTGGTCTTGGCTGTCAGTTTTAGTGCTATGTAGTTTTACGTTGCTTTGTGTTTTTGTGTTATGTTCTTGGTGTTGTTTTGTGCTTTGCTTTTGGTGTTGTTTTCAAGGGCTTGTATAATAAGTTCCATGTGCCGCTGCGCCTACGTACTAGTATGATTGCTCGCTTGAAAATCCAAATTTATTTATTTAGTTATAATTATGTTTGTTTTCCCGTTCTTTCCATCATATGCTCCCTTTTTTCCATCATATGCTCCCTTCTTTCCATCATATGCTCCCTTCTTTCCATCATATGTTCCAAACAAGCATGCAAGCTTCTGTCGTGCACTTTACATTGATTTTATGCAAACTCGTATTCCCCTAGCCCTGTGCCTGTTTTGGGTCTGAGTTTATAGACTGTTTTTCACTTAGCTTGAGGGATTTGAGCGTGCATGGTATGTGGTTTGGATGACTACCTATTGAGGCGCATTTTAACTAACCTAGTCAGGATTGAGCCTTCTAGGACTTTATTATGAGTCCTATATTGTTTAGTATTAATTAGGGAATCTTAAAAATTGTGTCTGTTCTCCTCCAGCATAGTCTACTTTTCTAAAGGTTAGGGATGATAACACATTTGTAGTTGAAGCTACATAGCCAAAAAGCCTACCATGAAAATCAATTTACTTTAGGTTAAGCCAAATTTGTGCCTTTACCTTTTTTTTTTGGTAGCCACGCTATCTAACTTCACATGAGCCAAATGTCCCCTCTTTTTACCTAGAGGATAGTCATGTGATCTTAGTGAAGTTGGTGTCTATAGCATTGCAATTTAGGATTTCGATTTGGAAAAGTGAGTATTGGGTGATTTGACTACATACACTAGTCTCAGTGTATTTCAAGGAAGTATTCACATGGAAAGTTCAAAAAAACTTGAAAAGCACAAAAAGAAAAACAAGAGAAAAAGAAAAAAAGAGAGAGAAAAAGAAAGAAAAATAAAAAAGAGAAAAAGAAAAAAAAGAAAAAAAAGAAAAAGAAACGAAAACAAACAAAATAGAGAAAAATTTGAGAATAAAGTTGACATAGTGTATTAGAGTCCATTATTGGGAATTTTGGGAGTGGCATGGTTGTCGGAAGGCTTAGTCTTCCTCGGTTTTATTTCCTTGGATCACTTAGTATCCTCTATTTTAACTCCACATTCCCAAATTCTACCCTACCTTGATCCGAGCCTACATTGCAACCCTTTCCAAACCTGTTCGACTTAACCTAATTAGTAAGATCAGTGCTAGTGAGTAGATAAGAGACAATCCCTGATATTTCTCCCTGTTTAGGTGTTTAATTCCTGACTCATCTTCAGTCGGATGATTTTGAGCGAAACACATACCCTACAAACACATGAGCGTATTAGAAATTTCCCACATCTCTTGGGAAATAACCTCGGGAGCATAGACTTGCAACCTCATTAGATAGTGGGCGGAATGAACTTTGATGTAGCTTGCTTGGTGATCCTGAGCAGGTGTAAAACTTTGATTATGCTCTTATAATCCGATTGTACTTGCACACCCATGGCTAGGGAAGAGTTTTGCACATGCACGAATTGCATAGTCTTGATTTTCACTCTCCTTATTCTTCATTTGTTTCTATGACTATACTGCCATACGCTTTCATGACACCTTCCTATTTCATTTGTTAGGGACTAGCAAATATTTAGCTTAGGGGAAATTAATGTGCTCGTTTTAAAGCACGTTTACTACCTCGTTTCAGTGTCAAGTCTCGTAGTTTTAAATTGGTTTTATGCTTATTATGCTTGGTTTCACCTTGATCTTGTCTTCGAGTTGTCTTAAGTTCATTTCACGTATTTTTCATGATTTCAAGGTGAAATGCGATGCATTCGAGCCTTTGACACGTGTATCATAGCTTGGGCAAACGTTTCAAGTCACTCATGAAGATTCCACGGAGTTCAGAAAGGATTGAAGTGAAAAGAGAAATGCATGGTTTCAAATTCGACCGAATCTAAGACAGATTCGATCGAATGAGGGATAGTCCTTAGAAGCATTTTCCATGGTCTCTGGGAAGGCCGAATGGAACTCATTCGGGCGAATGAGCTCCTATTCGGTCGAATCAGACCATACATTATGGCAAATGGTTGACAGAGAGCAATTCTTCGGAGCCTTTGGAATGGGCGAATGAAGTGCATTTGGGCGAATGAAGTTGTATTCGACTGATTGGGACTTGAATTCGATTGAATGACAGTGTTTTCTCCAGAATAACTACTTCTTTTTAGGGTCGGCCCATAGCCATTTTAGGGTTTTCGTAGTTCTTTCATGCTTTATTATAAATACCCCTCCTTCTGATGAGAGGGAGGGAAGCTAGGTCTTTATGGGTGGCTTTATTTAATTTTCTGTAATCAATGCACATCCGCCACCCCGTAACAGTTCTTGTGGCAACAGGCTCTCCTTTGTCATTCTTGACCACGGTCATACCCCCTTTCTTTGGTACTACTTGTACAGGATTAACCAATTTACTATCTAAGATGGGGTAGATTATTCCTGTAACAAGTAATTTGAGAACCTCTTTCTAGACTACTTCCATCATAGCTCAATTAAGCCATCTTTAAGGTTCTCGAGAAGGGATATGATCATCCTCAATAATGATCTTATGCATACAAAAAGATGGGTTGATACCCTTAATATCATCAATGGTGTACCCAATGACCTTCTTGTATTTTCTCAAAATAGTGATCAATTGCTCCAATTCATTGTTATTAAGTTCAGCATTGACAATGATAGGGTATGTATTATTCGGACTAAGATATGCATACTTAAGATTAGATGGAAGGGGTTTCAACTCTACCTCGGGAGGCGTAGTACTCTCCCCAACACTCGATGCACTGAGGACTTCCTTGACTGGAACGGTGATTGGATTAGCTTTTGCGTCCTCTAGTAGCCTTGTGTACTCCCTTGTTTCCCAATCTTCATCATGGATACTTCCTATCAACACCATTTTAAGAGCATATTCCTTTTTGATCAGGGGGAGTTGTTCTTGTTGTAAATCATCGAGGACAATGACTTGACAAATAGTCTCACCCATGGACGGATTTCCCATGGCATTCAATAGTGAATACTCCATTTTCTCATCCCCTACTTCAAATGTTATTTTCCCATTCTTCATGTCAATAATTTCACCTACAGTAGCTAAGAATGGTCTACCAAGAATAATAGGGACATGCGCATCTTCTTCCATTTCCATAATAACAAAATCACATGGAATAAAGAATTTACCAACTCGCAATGGAACATCTTCAAGTATACCGAGGGGGAATTTAACTGACCTGTCTGCAAGTTATATAGATATCCTTGTAGGCTTTAACTCACCCATTTGAAGCTTTTCACAGATGGAGAGCAGTATAAGGCTCACACTTGCACTAAGATTGCATAGCGCTCTATTGATCTCTATATCTTTAAGCTTTAATAGGATTAAATACCTGCTTGGATCACCTAATTTCTTAAGAAGAGTGTTTTACAGAATGGCACTACATTCTGCAGTTAGAGAAACAATAACATTCTCTGCAAGCTTTTCTTGTTAGATAGCATGTCTTTCAAAAACTTTGCATAAGAAGGCATTTCAGAAATTGCATCCAAGAATAGTATATTAATGTGAAGTTTCTTAAGGATGTCTAGAAATTTATCGTACTTTTTCTCTAACTTAGCCTGGGCTAACCTTTGTGGGAAAGGGACTCTTGGCACGTATGGAGCGAAAGGTGGAGTCGTTTCCTGTGGCTCTTCCCGAACTTCAGGCTGCTTTTCGTTTTCTTTATGTAAGCTGTTTTGAAAACGTGCCCGGTCGGGCAAGGATTGCCCGGTCTCACCAGGCGAAGAATAACTTTACTGATTTCCCTAGTTTTCTGAAGTATCTTCTCGCGCCCGATCGGGCGGGTTTTGCCCAGTCTGACCGGGTGAAGAACTTCGCTGATTCTCTCCTTCACTTTGTCTCCCAACATCCCTTCTTAATGGTTCCCTTTTTGGAATGCCTTTTCATTGTTTCCCACTCCTTAAAAACACAACATCCATGTACCCCGTTTTTGGTTGCTCAGTTTGGCCCGAAAAGGTTCCTGACGTTTTTGAAGATTGGCCAACTTAGTGGGCAAGTTGACTTATCTGGTTTTCCATGAGCTTATTTTGGGCTTGCAGCTATTGGATGGAATTGTTAGTTGTGTTAATGAAGTCCTCCATCATTAGCTCGAGATTGGATTTTTGTGGAGGTTCGTGCATGGGTTGTTGAACTAGAGGTGGTCTTGGTTGAAAACTAGGTGGATTATAGTTATTGTTTCGGGTTGGTGGCGGAGGTGGATTTTGTTGGACTTGGGTGTTTTTGTAGGAGAAATTTGGGTGGTGCTTCCAACCTTCATTATATGTGTACAAATGGGGGTCATACGGTCTTTTTGGGTTGAATTATAAAAGGCATTGGCTTCCTCAATAGATACTTCATTTGAGTTTTGTGGGTAATTGGGAGCGATGTGGCCTTGGGTGTTGCACATTTGACATGTTTCAAGCACATTAGCGGATGATCCAGTTTGCAGTTTACCAAACTTGCTTGATAGTGCCTGCACAGAACTAGCCAAAAGGGTTAGAGCATCCACATCTAATTTACCTCCTTTTTTCACACTGTTGTGGTTGCCTGGATGATAGTTGTCATTGGCTGACATCTTCTCAACTAGGTCCTTTGCTTCAGTTGGGTTCTTAGTCAAAAGGGAGCCTCCCGATGCGGCGTCTATGTAAATTCGGAACTCATGGGTCAAACCATTGAAGAAAGTTTGGATCAACATTCATTTAGGAATACCATGATAAGGGCATTGTCTCTGCAAACGCTTGAATCTCCTCCATGCGTCATATAAGGACTCTTCATCTGATTGCCTGAAAGTGGATAATTCATTCCTCAACCTCGCAGTCTTTTCTTGTCCCAAGAACTTGACCAGAAAAGCCTTTACCAGTTTGTCCCAAGTATCAAAGGAACCAGAGCCTTCATCTCTTAACCATTCCTTCGCCCTATCCCGTAGTGAGAAAGGAAAAAGGCAAAGTCTAAGAGCATTATTCGTAACACCATTCAACTTTATAGTGTCACACTTTTCCAAGAAACCATCTACATGACTTACTGGGAAATCGTGAGGTGTCCCAGCAAATGAGTCATTGGATATGAATTGGATGAACTAAGGTTTCAAATCAAAATTCTGAGCAATGATAGGTGGTCTAACAATGCTAGAAACAAGCCCAGTTGTTGTATCAGGGATACTGTACTCCAAAAGAGATTTTGTTGCTTGATCTTCCATATTTCTATTATCTGCTCTTCTTCTTCTTGCTCTTCGTCTTTTACAGTTGCTTCAATTTTAGAATCTAGAGGCACTAAGTTGTCTGACCCTGAACGTCATGTTTGCATACAACAAAGAACTAGGGAAAGAGCATAAAAAACACAGGAGACAATAGCCGAAGCAACAAACAGGTAAAACTAAGTAAAAATGAATCACGAAAAATCAAAATGAAACCGTTAGTCCCCGGCAACTGCGCCAAAATTTGATATGCTTATCGCGTACATAACAAAAATAACCTAACTATTCCCTCTTACTATGTAGCAAGGCAAGTAAGGATTGAATCCCAAGAGACTATGGTTCACTCAATTAATCAGACTCAAGTAATTACTAAGTACGTGACCAATCAATAATGGATGATAATAATACACAAAGATATTAAATAACGCAATTAAACTATCAAAGATGTAATCAATAGACTAAGACATCCAAGATCAAGCATCACCACGATTATGATCGATAACTAATAAATCTAGCCCCAATATATAAATCAATTGACAAGAAGAAAAGCAATCCCTTGATAATACCAAAGGTCTCTTCTGAGTTATCAATGGCTTCCTGAATTAGCAATCAAGCCTACTTCCTTGGAATTAAGTGAATAAGGGACATTAAACACCATGCCTAGATTCCTAATTATTCAATCATCTACTTCTATGATGATCTACAAACCCTTAATTGAAATAATCTAATCCCGTTATCACCCCACTTCCATTGATCTAATAACAATAAGATAATAACAATACTAATTATTCCTAATCTAGCATTGGCGTGAACACAATCAATTAAGCATGTCAATTGGGATTATTATTGGGGAATTTAAAGATCTACTTTATACATAAATCATAATCGGGCTTAGCAAGATCCCGGATTAAGGAAACTACTCACACATGATAATGAAATCAAAATCAAATTCAATAACAAGAAACAATAAAGAAAACATATTTAAAGAACAATGAATAATAAAAGAGGGTGAAATAAAATAAATACCAATTACTCAAATTGAAGATCAAAAAGTGTTGATGAACAATTGATTAATTTAAGATTAAAGATTGAAATTTGTTTAAAGAATGTAAACTAGGGTTCTTGAGAGTTTCTAGGGTTTAAGGAGAAAGCCCATGATAACTAAAGTGTGATTATAATGGGTATTTATACCCACAAAAGATAGAGTTCCGGAATTAGCTTAAGTTGGTGAATTCCAAACATTACCCGGTCAGCCCGGGCGAAACATACCCAATCGGGCGCGAGTAGCACACTTCAAGAATTGAAATCTTCATGACTTTGATTTCTCCTTCGCCCAGTCTGCCAGGGCGAACCTCGCCCGGTCGGGCACGAGAAGCACTCTTTAAGAACTGGGCTTCTATTTCTTTGATTTTCATCGCCCGGTCTGCCAGGGTGAACCTCGCCCGGTTGGGAAACCAAGGAATACTTCATTCTTCACACAACAAGTCTTCCAAAATCGATCAAAACACGTCCAATCATCCAATAAAGCTCTATGTTCCTGAAAAACTTATAAAAACAGATTGAACACACTAGAGAAGAGATTGTTAACGAGAAATGGCTCCGTAGAGCTCAAAACTATATAAGTTCTCTTAATAAAACCGGGGAAAACCATAGTATAAAACACGTATATCAGGATTTTATCCCGATACGAATTTGATGTGAACATCTGAGTTTTATTGGTAGGGTGAATAATTTAAGATTTCTATCCCAATATGAATTTGGTGGGAAGATGTGTGTCTTATTAATAGGATTTTAAATTTAGGGATTTTATAACAAAAGGTTTTCGATCGAAAGATAAAAGTCCTATTAGTAGGAGGGGTAATATAGATATTTTACCCAAATAGGGTTTGGAAGGAAATAAAAGGGTCTTAGCAATACAAGGGGTACATTCTGATTCATACCCCGATAGTGTTACGGTGGGAATATCAGGGTCTTTCCAATAGGAAGGGTAATTTTAATATTTTAGCCAAATAGGATTTTTTTTAGAAGATCAGGATCTTACCTTTTGGATGAGTAAATTCTTATTTCATTCTTGAGAAGATTTTGATGGCAAGGTAACAATCTTACTAGGAAGATCAGGGTCTTATTAGTAGGATGGGTAATTTAAGATTTCTATCCCATTATTGATTATGCGAGAAGATTTTTATCCTGATAATGTTTATGTGGGAAGAACACAGTTTTTCCGGTAAGACAAGTAGTTTCATATTTCTTTCCTAATATGATTTTAGTAGGAAGATTAAGATTGTATGGAAATAAGGGGCCTTATAGGCAGGAGAAGTACTTTTAGGACTTTATTCCAATAGGGTTTTGATAGGAAGATCAGGATGTTATAGTTAAAAGGGGTAATTTCACGATTTAAACTTAATAGGGTTTTAGTTGAAAGATCAGAATTTTAGTAGTAGAATGGATAATTTAAAATTTCTATCTCGGTTGTGTTTTGGTGGAAGATTAAGGACTCTCTAGTAGGAGATCGAGGTAATTTTAGGATTTTACCCCAGTAGGGTTTCAATGAGAAGATCTAGGTCTTGCTGGTAGGAGGGGTAATTTCAAGATTTTAGTGCAATAGGATGTCAATGAAAGAACAGGGTCTGAGCAATGGGAAGGGTAATTTTATATTTCTACCACGATAAGGTTTCAATGGGAACATAAAGATTTATTTATTACCCCTATTGGGTTTCGTTGGGAAGATCAGTGTTTTATAGGAAGGAGGAAAAAATTTGGGAATTTATCCCAATAGGGTTTCGGTGGGAAGGTAAGGGTCTTATTGTTAAGAGGGGTAATTAAGGTGTTTTACCTCAATTGAGTTTTGGTGGGAAGGCTAGGGTCTTATTGGTAGAAGGGGTAATTTTTGATTTACCCCAATAGGATTTTGGTCGAAAGATTAGGGTCTTATAGGAAAACGGTGTAATTACTGATTTTAACCTAATAGGAATTCGTTGGGATGATCAGGGCCGAGTTTTATAAGAAGGAAGGACTAATTTTGGGATTTTATCACAAAAGGGTTTATGTGGGAAGATTAGGGTTTTACTATTTAGGAGAGGTAATTTCCAGATTTTCCTTAATATGGTTTTAGTGGGAAGATCAAGGTCTTACTCGTAGGACAGGCAATTACATATTTCTACCATAATAGGGTTTTAATGGTAAGAATAGGGTTTTCCTTGCATTAGGGGTAATTTTGGGAAGATTATGGTCTTATAGGAAAACGGTGTAAATACAGATTTTAACCTAATAGGAATTCATTGGGATTATCCGGGCCGAGTTTTATAAGGAGGGGTAATTTTGGGATATTAACCTAATAGGGTTTATGTAGGAGGTACTAGGTATTACCATTAGGATGCATAATTTTTTATTTTTATCCAATATTATGTCGGTGGGAAGATTAATAACTTACTAGTAGGAGGGGTAGTATCAGGATTTTAGCTGAATCGGGTTTCAGTGGCAAAATCAGGGTCTTGCTTGCAGGATGGTCAATTTTGGGATTTTATCACATAAGTTTTTTATGGGAAGTTTAGGGCCTTACTATTAGGAGGGTAATTTCAAGACTTTACCCCAATAAGGTTTTATGGGGAAGCTCAACGAAACCTTACTAGTATGACCCTAATCTTGTCACTAAAAACCTGTTTGGGTAAAATCTCAAAATTACCCCTCGTACCAATCAAAACCTTATCTTCTAACCTAAACACCTATTGGGGAAATAATAAAAAATAACCTCTCCTACCACTAAGACCATAATCTTTATATTGAAACCTTATTGGGGTAAAATCCCTAAATTTAACTCTCCTAGCGATGAGACCCTGATTTTCCCACCAAAACCCTATTAGGTAGATATATGATATTACCCCTCTTGTTAGCAAGAACCAAATATTCCCACCAAAACCTTACTAGCGTAAAATCTCAAAATTACCCCCACTAGCTATAAGACCCTAATCTTCACACCAAAACCCTACTAGGTTAAAGTCTCAATATTACCCCTCCTACCAATTAGACCCTAATCTTCTGATCAAACCCCTATTGGGGTAAAATCCCAAAATTACCCTTCTTATCATTATGACCCTTATTTTCCTATTGAAACCCTATTAGGGTAATATATAGAAATTACCCCTCCTATCTATAAGACTATAATCTTCCCACCGATACCCAATAAGGGTAGAATTCTTAAATTACCCGTCCGAATGGTAAGACCCCGATCTTCACACCGGATCCCTATTGGGGTAAAGTCCTAAAGTTTCCCCTCCTACTAGTAAGACCCTATCTTACCATCGAAACCTTACTAGGGTAAAATCCGCAATTACCGTCTAACCAATATTACCCTAATATTCTTACTGAAACCCTATTGAGAAAAAATCTTAAAATCACACCTCCAACCTATAAGACCATGATCTTCTCTCGAAACACTCTTGGGGTAAACACCTTAAATTTCCACCATTCCAATAAGACCCTATTCCTCTTACCAAAAACGTATCGTGGTAGAAATCAGAAATTACCTCTCCTACCTATAAGTCCCTCATCTCCTCCCGAAACCCTATTATAGTAAAATCTCAAAATTACCCCTCTTATCGGTAAGACCATAATCTTCACAACACTGTCTTATTGTGGTAAAGTCCCAATATTTCCCATCCTACTAGTAAGACCTTTATTTTCCCAGTGCAACCATATTCGGGTGAAATCTTAAAATTACATTTATTACTACTATGACCCTAATCTTGTCACTAAAACCACGTTTGGGTAAAATCTCAAAATTACTACTCGTACCAATCAAAACCTTATCTTCTCACCTAAATACCTAATGGGGATCAAATCTAAAATTACTACTCCTACCACTAAGACCTTTATCTTCATACTAAAACCTTATTGGGGTAAAATCCTAGAGTTTAACTCTCCTATCGAAAATACACTAATTTTTGGCACCAAAACCTTATTAAGGGTAGAAATTTGAAATTACCCCTCTTATTTGCAATTATTAAATATTCCTAGCAAAACCTTACTAGGTTTAAATCTCAAAACTACCCCTACCACCTAAAAGACCCAAACCTTCACACGAAAAACCTATTAGGTTAAAAACTCAATATTATCCCTCGTACCGATTAGACACTAATCTTCCACCTCTATTGGGGTAAAATAAAAAAATTACCCTTCATATCATTATGACCCTTATTTTTCTAATGAAACCTTATTATGGTAAAATATAGAAATTACCCCTCCTAGCTATAAGCCCTTGATCTTCCCACCGATACCCTATAAGGGTAGAATTCTTAAATTATGCATCCTTATGGTAAGACCCTAATCTTCACGCCAGATCCCTATTGAGTTAAAGTCCTAAAGTTTCCCCTCCCACTGGTAAGACCTTATCTTACCATCTAAACCTTACTAGGGTAAAAGTCTTAAATTACCCTTCCAATCGGTATTACCCTAATATTGTTACTGAAACCCTATTGAGATAAACTCCTAAAATTACACCTCTAACCTATAAGATCAAGATATTCCCACTGATACCCTATCGGGGTTGAAATGTGAAATCAACCCTCTTAATGGTAAGGCCATGATCTTCCCTTGAAACCCTCTTGGGGTAAAAATCTTAATCTTCCACCCTACTCATGAGACCCTGTTCCTCCTACAGAAAACATATTGGGGTAGAAATCAAAAATTACCCCTCCTACGTATAAGACCCTCATCTCCCCCCAAAACACTATTGTATTAAAATCACGAAATTACCCCTCTTATCAATAAGACCATAATCTTTACATCAATGTCTTATTGTGGTAAAGTGACGATGTTACCCCTCCTATTGGTAAGACCTTGATATTCCCAACGAAACCATATTGGGGTAAAATCTAAAGATTACATTTCTTACTCGTATAACCCTAATCTTGTCACTAAAACCATGTTTGGGTAAAATCTCAAAAATTACCCTTCAAACCAATAAGAACCTAATCTTCTCACCTAAACACCTATTAGGGAATAAATCTAAAATAACCACTCCTACCGCTAAGACCTTGATTTTCCTACTGAAAGCTTATTGGGATAAAATCCCAAAATTTAACTACCCAACCGGTAAGACCTTGATTTTCCCACCAAAACACTATTAGGGGTAGAAATCTAAAATTAGCCTTCTTATTAGTATGAACCAAATCTTCTAATTGAACCCCTACTAGGGTGAAATCCCAAAAATTACCTCTCTTACCATTAAAACAAATCACTTGATTTCTCGACGCTATTTTTTGTATATTTTCATCACCAAAAAGCATTGAGCATTTATCACTTGACGCCCCTAAAAATCGTCGAGAAAATTAATGTTGAGAATTCTCGACTGTTTTTTTTGCCGACAAAGTCGACGCCTAAAACTGTCTAGATTGTTGAAATATTCATACATTTGTCACATTAAAGTAATTCTCGACACTTTATGATGTCGACTTTCTCTATGCTTTTCAATGTCCATTTTAGATGTTAATATGTTTTTGCATCGACAATCTCGATGCTTTTTTGTATCCATTTTTGTTGTTGACATATTTTGGCATAGACTTTTTCGATGCTTATTTTTGTCCATAGATTTGTCAACACTTTTGCGTACAAAAAAGTTAATATAATAGGGCTTCTTTCTAGACTTAAAAATGCATAGAAATTTCTAATTAATTTATTATAAAAATATATTTACAAGACGATATTTATTTAAATTATAGGATTTAAAAACAGAAAATGAGAGTTTATATGCTATAAACAGTTGACCTTTAATTTAAATGCATATCGTACATGTACATGTACTATATGTATGTATGCCTTTAACACTAATTTAATATAATCTAATTTCACTAGTACGTAGCCACATACACACACACACACACACACACACACACACAGATATATATATATATATATATATATATATTAATCGAGATCCTAAATAACACTAATAATATGTCCAAAATATGATCATAAATGTTTAAATATATTTGACAACAACTAAATATAAGCCTATAAAAAAAGTCATAAACAATAAGCTAATTCGATGCCAAAACTTATTATCTTTGCTTCTCCGTTGCACAATTGCCATTTTTGACCTTCAAAATAAATAAAAAAGGTGATCATTTAAGTAAAATTTGAAATAAGATAAGAATATATATATATATCATATCAAATATATATTAATAGAAAATGCACCTTGAAATTCGTAGATGTTTCACTACAAAATTGAAAAACATGACAAAAACTAGAGGACAACAAATCCCTGCTTTTCTCGATGCTTTGTCCTCGATGCTTTGGTGAAAGAGTTGGGTATACAAATTTACCCCTTGTTTTCTTGACGCTTTTTTGTTTAGAGGAATATCTTGGCAACTAAAAACCTCGAGAGTTATGGACTTCTACCATGTGAAAGTCACGTGCTACAATATGTTCCAAAAAAAAAATGATCCTCGCTAGTACAAAAATACTTGAATGCTACGGTTTTCTACGCTTAAATGTTGTGATTATTGAAGAGAATATTGACTAAGATCTTAGGACATATATACAAGTGTTGTTATTTTTGGGAAGGTAATTAAGAATGGGGTTGTTAATATAAATGCCTAAAAAGATGATAAAGATGAGAAAAGTTAACAAATGACTAACATGAAGCATAAAAATCCAATGTGGTCAAATGACCACTTGATTTGGCACGGAAATTGTAATCTACGAGATGATATACTTAAAATGGAAAACCAATTAATTCTTTAAAGAGCTCAGGTGCATTATGAGGTTTTCGTAAATTCCGAGAGGCATATTTCTTAGCCTCGTAGTCCGAAAGGCACAATTTGTTTTTAAAACCCCATATTTTTTATGGTACTAGAAAACCATGTTGACCCTAGTAGCCTCGATTCATTTGAGTTTGAGATATTGTATAAAAATCTTTCACAAGTCAGAAAATTAGCTAAGAGACTCTGAATGTGGAAAATTTTATGTCAAAATTGTGTATTTTTCAAGATCTACACCGCAAATTATCTGTAAGGGGATTTGTCCACTAATTGTTTTTCGAAAAAAACCTGTAAGAGCATATAATCTTTAAAATTTGATTTCTAAGGATTAATTCCTTCACAGCTTAAGTAGAATCACTACAACATGCCCCCCTAAAAAAACCTAATTAATACCGCTTAATTATAATCAGCGCTTCAATTTCGTGAATTTTACCCCTTGTTTTCTACCATGCGTAAGTCACGTACTACTATATAGCATGCCCAAAAATAATTAAAAATGTAACTTATTAATTTATTCGATTACTTAAGTGGTTTCCCTAATTTAATTAAATTTTGTCTCTTCAATCTTCCCCTCCCCCGAATTTCAGGAATTAAAAAAAATATGCTGCTTAATTAATTTCTTCGATTATCACCTAAGAGGTTCCCCAATTGAATTGCGCGAATTGTTGAAATTATGTTATTTTTTAATATTAAGAGGTTCCCCTAAATTTCTTCACCCGCTTCGTGAATTTCATGAATTTTGTTCCCCTAATATTGTGAATTACTTCCCCCCAGTATTAAGCGGTTCCCCAAATCATCACCTCCTTTATTGTACTCATCATTATTCCTCCGTCCCTGAAGTCACTTTTCATGCAATTTCCATTATTCTATTCAACAATCTCCTTCCCCTAACAATCTTCTATTCCTCTATCGGCCAATTTCTTCTGCACATTCAACTCAGTTATTCTGGTTAGTTCTCATCCCACGTACAATTAGTTTTTTTTATGTAGTTTGAATTTGTGTGAGCATAGATTTATTTTGTTATTTAAGTTCTCATCCAGATTATTTAATTTTATTGTTAGTCCTCACACCCTACCCCTCTCTCTCCACATTTTCTAGTCGTCGATCCAACTCATGTATATGGGTTTTAACTAATAAGGTAAACCCTAAGATTTGTTACTCTCTAATTTTTATTTCATTGCTTATTTTTCTCAATTGTAGCATTAAATCACTCCCTTTAATTTCTATTTGGATCTAAAAACCTTTGGAAGTTTTTGTTAATTATTTTTATTGTTAGTCTATGTCTATTTAGGAGTTAATTAATCCTCTGAATCCTTATTATTATTAATGAATAGGTGAAATAGTAGATAATTAATAATTCCATGAAAGATATTGGATATTTGTTTAGTAGCTTGTGTGATTGAGTTGTGATATAGGGTATGGAGAGGAGGCATTGAAATATTGATGTTAGTATAATTTATGGATTTGGTTTGAATGAGAATGGTGATCTTGATAATGGGTATTATTATTTTCATTTATAATGATTTAAAAGATAATAGAGAGTCGAGATGGAGGAGTGCTTATGAGCCAAGTCGAGCTCCATTTTGGCTAAGCTTGACTCGAGCTCGATAACTAAAACTCAAGCTCGACTCGAGCTTGAAAGCTCGTGAGCTAAAAAGCCGAAGGTCAAGCTCGACTCAAAAACTCAATTCTCGAGCTTGACATGAGCTCAAGCTCGATTAAAGCTTATTTCAAGCTCGACTTTAGCTCGATTAAAGCTCATTTCAGGCTCGATTAAAGCTCGTTTCAAACTCGACTTAAGTTTGATTAAAGCTCGTTTAAAGCTTGAGCTCGATTAAAGATCAGTTAAAGCTCATTTTAATCCAATGTGGGACTTTTGGTTTATATATCAAACCATCTTTTATATCTTAAGTATTTTTTTCTATAAATATATATTATAAATAAAAATTTGAGTTTCTCACGAGCTTTTTGAGTCGAGCTTTGATTTGCTCTACTTGGCTCGTTATTTCATCAAATTGAGTTTGATCTTGAGTCGAGTACAATTGAGTCGAGCTTTGACCAAGATTTGACCGAGTCGAGTCCGAGTTGCTTGCGAATAGCTCAACTCAATAAGCACCCCTAACGGAGACTAAGTATTAGGAGATGTATTTGACTTATTTTGACTAGGTATTCTATTAGGCTTGTGTATTTGACATAATGTTCGTGTTTTTAAGTTTTAAATGATGATGATAGGGAGTTTGATGAGTGATTTATGGGGGGTTGCTTGTGGTGTACATAAGTGAAATAATGTTGCGATAAGAATCTTGTAGCTTGAGATTTCCATTTGAAATTTTCTTATTCATTAAGGATTAATCTTAGTGGTGAGGAGGACTGACTCGATTTGCAATGTCAAATGAGAAATTGGAAGGAAAAGAGGAAAGCAAAAGAGTTGCCAATGGATTAGAATTTCCAAAAGCTCTCTGTGAAGAAAGTTTTAAGACTAAAGATACTGAGGTTTTAACAGCTTTAGAGGAGAGCCAAAGGGAGAAGATATTTCTTATAAGATGCAATGTCTAAGGAAGTATATGTGAAATGATCATAGATTTGGGAGTTGCACAAACGTGGTTTCCACCCTCTTGGTTGACAAATTAGAGGTACCCACTCAAAATCTTCCTCACCCTTAAAAGCTTCAATGGTTGCGCAACTCGGATGATGTGAACTGAAGGTTAGTAAACAAGCCTTGATTTCATTAAAAATTGGAAACTATGAAGATCAATTACTTTGTGATGTTGGTCCTATGGATGCTTGTTATATTCTCTTGGGTAGACCATGGATATATGATAGATATGTAAAGCTAAGTGGAAGGACAAATGTCTATACGATGAAGAGGCATGCACAAGATAAACCATTTGCCTTGAAATCATTAGTATCTTCTAAGCCTAGAGAAAACATGGGCAACAAAAGGGATATATTTCTTACAAGCAAAAATAAGTTAGAAGATGAATTAAAGAAAGTAGTTTGATGGGTTCTAATCAAATTATTGATCAAGGTCATTGAAAAATACGAGGAAGAATATATATTCAAGAGAGGATAGATACATGGAATTTCTTTCCAATCAACTATGCATTGAAAAACAAAGTTTGAGGACAACCTCTTTTGAAGAAGAGGAGGATGATATGATTCAAGGTGATGACGTTGATGATTTGAGTAAAGAGAGTATTTGTATATGCATGGTCACGTGCAGCTATACTTAGCACACATAAATATGGAAGATTGGTGGACATGGGGAATAAGTTTGTTTTGTTTATGAGTTTTCTCTAATTCCGTTTGATAGGGTTTTTTTCATTTTAGGAATATGTAATAGGTTAAGAGTAGTTAATTTGTAATTTTATCTTTTTAAGTAGGATATGATTCTTATTAGTATAAGATAGTGTTAGAGTTTTGGTAGGATTATGTAATAAATAGGTGCCATTATCTTATTGGTTATTAGGTGGTTATTAGGAATCCTTTTAGAAGGAGGGTTCATAGTTTCAAAGCTATGGAAAATCATATTTTGAGCTTGTGTTCTTGTTTTAACTAATAAACTTTAGGAGTTTACTATTCTTTGTGCGTAGCAAAGATTGTTAACAAGTGTTTCTTTAAGTTCACGTGAGAAAGTGAGAAGAATTGACAGTGTTTTCTTAATAAATTCTCCAAACCTTATTAGGGTAAAATCCTAAAATTATTAGGGTAAAACCTTACTAGTACAACCTTGATCTTCCCACTTAAACCCTACAAGTTTAAATCTCGAAATTACCCCTCCTTCTTATAGGACCCTAATATTCACACCGAAACCCAATCCGGTTAAAGTCTTGAAATTAAACCTCTTACTAGAAAGACCCTGATCTTTCCATATAAACCCTATTTGGGTAAATCCCAAAATAACTTTTCCTACCAGTATGACACTTATTTTCCTATTAAAACCCTATTGAGGTAAAATACAAAAATTACCCCTCCTTCTTATAAGATTTGATCTTCTTGCCTCGAACCCATATTAGGTTAAAGTCTTGAAGTTACTCCTCCTATTGGTAAGAGCCTAATCTTCCCATCGAAACCCTATTGTCGTAAAGTCCCAAAATTACCTCTCCTACCGGTAAGACCCTGAATTTTCCCACCGAAACCCTATTGAGTGAAAACTCAAAATTAAACATCCCACTAGTAATACCCTAATCTTCTCCCCATAAACCCATTTGGGTAAAATTTCAAAATTACCCCTCCTACTGATAAGACCCTCATCTTTCCACCTAAACCCCGTTAGGGAAGAAATCTAAAATAACCACTAATACATGTGAGACCCTAACCTTCCTACTGAAACCCTATAGGGAATAAAATCCCTAAATTACCCCTCCTTGTAAAACCTTGATCTTTCCCCTAAAACCCTACTATCGTAAAATCCCGAGATCACCCCTCTTACTTATAAGACCCTGATCTTCACACTAAAACGTAATTCGGCTAAAGTCTTATAATAACCCCTGTTACCAATAAGACCCTGATTTTCCCATAGAAATACTATTGGGGTAAAATCAAGAAATTACCCCTCCTACTGGTAAGATCTTAATTTTCCCACTAAAATCCTATTAGGGTAAAATCATACAGCTAACCCTCCTTCCTATTAGAACCTGATCTTCCCACCAAAACCTTATAAAGGTAAAGTGCTGAAGTTACTCCTCCTAATAGTAAGACCCTAATCTTCCCATCAAAACCCTATTGTCGTAATGTCTCAAAACTACTACTCCTATCGATACGACCCTTATTTTCCAACCAAAACCCCTATTGAGAGAAATCACGAAATTACACTTCCTACTGGTAAAACCCTATTCTTCCCCCCAAAACCCTATTTAGGTAAAATAGAAAGATTAAACCTCTTGCTGATAAGACCCGAATCTTCCCACGTAAACCCTATTGGGGAATAAATCTAAACTAACCACTGCTATTATTGAGGCCCATATCTCCTACTGAAATACTATTAAGGTAAAAAAAAATTACCCCTCCTGCTAGTTATCCCTAATCTACCCAATAAAACTTAGCTAGGGTAAAATCCCAAAAATACACGTCCTACTTGTAAGACCCTAATCTTCACACCAAAAACCTAATGGGTTAAAGTCATGGAATTACCCCTCCTACTAGTAAGACCCTAATCCTCCTATTGAGACCCTATTGGGGTAAATTACCAAAATTACCGTTTTTATCAATATGACCCTTATTTTTCTACAAAAACCCTTTTGGGATAAAATCTTAATTTAGCTCTCCAACAAATAAGACCCTAATCTTCCCAGAAATACCCTATCTAGGTAGCAATTTGAAATTATCCTTCCAACTAGTAAGACCCTAATCTACTTAGTGAAACTCAACTAGGATAAAATCCCAAAATTACCCCTTCTACCTGTAAGACCCCGAGCTTCACACCGAAACCCTATTAGAATAAAGTCTCAAAATTTCCATGATTACTTGTAAGACCCTGATCTTTCAATTAAAACCCATATAGCGGTTAAATACAAATATTACCTTTCTTACAAGTATGACACTTATTTTCCATCTAAAAACTTTTAGGGTAAATTACAAAAATTACCACTCTTACCTACAAGACCCTAATCTTCCCACCGACACCCTATCTAGGTAGAAATTTAAAATTACCCCTCCTACCAAGAAGATCGTAATCTTCCCACTAAACACTATTGGGGTGAAATCTCGAATTTCCCCTTATACCGATAAGAACCTATTCCTCTAAGAGAAAACCTATCCGAGAAGAAATCATATATTACACCACCCATCAAAAAGACCATGATCTTCCAAATAAAACATTGTTGGGGTAGATCCCCAAAATTACCCCTCTTGCCGTTAAGACCTTAATCTTCCCTCTGATACCTTAACGGGGTAGAAATCTGAAATAACTACTCCTACCACTAGACCCTTATCTTCCCATCGAAATCCAGTTAGGGAAAATTCTTGAAAACGCCCTTCCTATCGATAAGGTCCTGTTTTTCCCATCAAAAACCTATCGAGGTAGAAATTAGAAATTACCCCTCCTGTCGATAAGACTCTAATCTTTCTACATTAACCTTATTGGGTTGAAAACCTAAAATTTTACCTCTTATTAGTAAGACCCTAATATTCCCAATGAAGCCCTGTCGAGGTAGAAAACTAAAATTACCCCTTGTACTAGTATGACCCTGATCTTCCATTTAAAACCCTATTAAGGTAAAAATCCTAAAATAACTCTACCTATAAGAACCTCATTTTCCCACTAAAAGCCTTTTGGGGTAAAATCCTAAAATTACCACTATTATCAGTATGACCCTAATCTTTCCAAATAAACCATATTGTAGTAGAAATATGAAATGACCTCTCCAAGTGGCTAGATACGGATCTTCCCACTAAAATCCTAGTAGCGTAAACTCTCGATATTACCCCTCCTAAATGTAAGACCCTCGTCTTCCCACCTATACCCAATTAGGGTAAAATCCCAAAATTACCCCTCTTATCAGTAAGATGCTTATTTTCCCACTTAAACCCTTGATGTGAATCTAGGTATTGAAACCTTAATCCACACAAAGGGATAGAACTAGATATAAAACCTTCTAAAGCTACGCACCAAAGGTTTAAAATCTAGGGCGAAAGTTTAAGAATTGATTAAAGCAAAGCATCCTCAATTCCTACACTTCCTCACTTGAATCCAAAGCTTTAAGCACCAATTCATAACTCTTTGTTACACACAAAGAAAAACAACAAACTCTCTAAGTTTATTGAAGAATACAAAGAAAAGAATCTCCAAATCTGATTTTTCCAAGCTTGGGTGCATATCTATTTATACCCATACCTTGAGAGTTTCAATCATATTATGACTAGGCCTCCTACTTCTAAAAGGACTCCTAATAACCAATAGGATAATGCCACCTATTTATTACATAATCCTACCAAAACTCTAACACTATCTTATCTTAATTAGAATCTTATCCTTCCTAAAAAGATAATATTACAAACTAACTACTCTAATCCTATTTTATTTAAAGTTTAATACTAAATATCCAATCCCATGTGTGCAGCCACGTCCATACCCATGCCATGTCACTTGCCATGTCACTTAAGTTGTAATAAAGCACCAACAAAATGTAATAAGCACAGTTCAATGTAACAAGCACCTCCCCTTATCTTAAAATTTTCCTTCTTGGTCAAAATTTTCAATCTTCGAAAATTACTCCATGATTTTAGCTTTTGATCAAGGCCTTCCATCAATCATCATCTCCATGGCTTCCATACATTATAGAATCATAAAACCTGAAAATGGAAAGTTAAAAAACACACCTATGCCTAAAATAAGAAAAACCCTATCAAATGAAATGGGAGAAAACTCATAGGCAAAAACAACTTATTCCCCATGTCCACCAATCCTCATTTACATTTACATATTATCATGCACATGCAAATGTTCCCCTTTGATGCACCTAGAAGATTCGTGTCTCCATAAGCCAACAACTCTCCCATGGTAGCATCCTTCTTTGAAGCTTTAATCAATCCTTGGAATTTGGCATCCTCTATCATATCATCCTCCTCTTCTTCAAAAGAGTTTGTCCTCAAACTTTGAAGTTGATCATCAGGCACATAAGGTGCTAAGTCGCCTATATTAAATGTGGAATGAACTCCATAGTCTCCAGGCAACTGAAGCTTATATGTATAATCACCCACCTTACTGATGATTTTGAATGGACTATCACACCTAGGCATAAGCTTGTTCTTATGTCGATTAGGAAATCTTTCCTTCCTCAAGTGTAACCAAACCAAGTCTCTCTCCTTGTAAGTATGTTGAGTCTTGTGTTTGTTAGCTCTAGCCTTATAGATATCATTGACCTTCTTAATTCTTGCTCTAACTTAGGCATAAAGCTTCTGCATATAGTCAACCTTGGCCTTTGCATCCTTCTCTAATTCCCTTCCATCCACCAATAACACTCCCTTGCCATTATCTTTGTTGGAACGAGTTTTTGGAGCCATAAAAGGCTTCAAAGCAAATGCTTTGGCTTGTGCATTCTTCCTCACAACATATATGTTTGTCCTCCCATCAACCTTCACAAATCTGTCATATTGCCAAGGTCTTCCTAAGAGAATATGACACGCATCCATGGGACAAACATCACAAAGCACTTGATCTTCATAATTGCCAATTTTGAACGAAATCAATGCTTGTTTACTAACCTGTACGTCACTTGAATTGCTAAGCCAATGGAGCTTATATGGTTGAGGATGGATTTGAGTGGGTACCTCCAACTTGTCCACCAAGAGTGTAGAAACCACGTTAGTGTAACTCCCCGAATCTATAATCACATCACATAGTCTTCCTTGGACATTGCATCTTGTGAGGAAGATTTTCTCTCTTTGGCTCTCCTCTAATGGTAAGGACTTGGATTGCAATGCCCTTCACAACACTAGGCTAGATCCCCTAGTTTCTGCCATCACCTCCTCCACATCCTCCTCTAGGACTTCAAAAGATGTGTTACCTTCTTCCTCTTCAAGCTCATGCTCCTCTTCTTCAAAGGTTTCATCTTCCTCCCAAGTCCGAGTAGTAGCAATCCTAGCATGGGGACAATCCCGTTGGATATGGCCTTGTCCCTTACATTTGAAGCAAGTTCGTCGATCTCCCATAGGGGGCCTCAAACTTCCTCCCTTATCTCTCCCAAAAGATTATGGCTTTATGGATATCTCGAGATTAGGCTTTACATTAGACATCTCACGCACCCCTTTAGCTTTAAATGATCGAAAGATCCCTCTAGGTTTACGTGTTTGCCTTTCAACCCTAGTTGCTATTGTACACACCTCATCAAAGCTCCAATAGGGTTGTAATTCCATCTTTTCCTTGATTGGGTCATTTAACCCAGCCACAAAACGAGCCACCTTATGGTCTTCTTTCTCCTCTAGCCCACACACCATGGCTAGATTTTCGAATTCCATCAAGTATTCCTCCACAGACCTCCTTTCTTCCTTCAAGGTATGCATTTCTATAAAATTGTTTTGTTCAAAGTCTTGAGGAACAAACCTTTTTTGCATGTACTTCTTTAGTTTTATCCAAGATGAGATTTTGGAACGCCCCTCCTTTCTCCTCTTCTTTTGCTAACCTTCAAGCCACAAACTTGCATAAGAAGTGAGTTTGAGTTCAGCAACCTTAAAGGATCTATGATCATCATAGTCCTTATATCTGAAAATTCGTTCAACTCTGCGGATCCAATCTAGGAATTTGTCTAGGTTCAAACTGCCATTGAACTCAGGGATTTCAAGTCTCAAGCTTTGATCCTCTTTCCCCCTTAAACTCTTTCTCCTACGCCCTATATATGATTCCTCATCATCACCTGAAGAGGATGGGTCCCTCTTGCTAGGCCTCCTTGAGCTTCTAACACTGGATTCACCATCACTTTTGCTAGAGTTAGATTCATGGGATGAGAGTTTACCTTTGCTTGAGGACTTTTCCTTCTTCCCCACGATTTGCAACAGCTCGTTCATACGTTCCTTTAGTTCCTTCAACTCGCGTTCCTTGCACAAGGCTTTGGCTTCTTGCAAGGTCAAACCTTTTTTGAAGCCTTGTGGCATCTCGTGTGCATCACCACCACTGGAATCCATATGGCTTAAGTATGCTTCGAATTCTCTCAATGAAAGCACCAAAAGTTGATCTGAAATTAGGTATTGAAACCTTAATCCACACAAAGGGATAGAACTAGATATAAAGCCCTCTAAAGCTACGCACCAAAGGTTTAAAATCTAGGGCGAAAGTTTAAGAATTGATTAAAGCAAGGCACCCTTAATTCCTACACTTCCTCACGTGAATCCAAAGCTTTAAGCACCAATTCACAACTCTTTGTTACACATAAAGAAAAACAACAAACTCTCTAAGTTTATTGAAGACTACAAAGAAAAGAACTTCCCCTTGTCTTAAAATTTTCCTCCTTGGTCAAAATTTTCAATCTTCGAAAATTACTCCATGATTTTAGCTTTTGATCAAGGCCTTCCATCAATCATCACCTCCGTGGCTTCCACACATTATAGAATCATAAAACCTGAAAATGGAAAGTTCAAAAACACACCTATGCCTAAAATGAGAAAATTTCTATCAAATGAAATGGGAGAAAACTCATAGGAAAAAACAACTTATTCCCCATGTCCACCAATCCTCATTTACATTTGCATGTTATCATGCACATGCAAATGTTACCCTTTGATGCACCTAGAAGATTCGTGTCTCCATAAGCCAACAACTCTCCCATGGTAGCATCCTTCTTTGAAGCTTCAATCAATCCTTCAAATTTGGCATCCTCTATCATATCATCCCTATTGGGGTAAAATCCCAAAATTACGCTTCCCACTCTTAAGACGTTAATCTTCTCACCGAAACCCTATTGGGGTAAAATCTCATATTTACGGCTCCTATCAATACGAACCTAATCTTCTCACCTAAAACCTATTGAGGTAGAAATAAAATACAACCATCCTATCGGTTAAACCCTGATCTTTTTACCAAAACCCTATTCGGGTAATATATCAAAGATACCCCTCCTACTAATAAGACTCAAAACTTTCCACTAAAACCAAATAGATGTAGCAATCTGAAATTACTCCTCTTATTGATAAGACCCTGATCTTCCCACTTAAACCCTACTAAGGTAAAATCGCAAAATTATCTCTCCTATTTATAAGACCCTGACCTTCACACAAAATCCCTATTGGGGTAAAGACCTAAAGTTTCCCCTCTTACTGGTTAGTCCTTAATCTTACCATTTAAACCTTACTAGGGTAAAATCCTTAAATTACCCTTCTAACCGGTATTACCCTAATATTCTTATCGAAACCCTCTTGAGATAAAATCCTAAAATTATTTCTCCAACCTATAAGAACAAGATATTCCCACCAATACACTATCGGGGTTGAAAGTGAATTTAACACTCTTAATGGTAAGACCATGATCTTCCCTTGAACCCTTCTTGGGGTAAAAATCTCAAATTGCCCCCTACATAAGACCCTAATCCTCCTATCGAAAACATATCAGGATAGAAATTAGAAATTATCCCTCCTACATATAAGACCCTCATCTTCCCCCAAAACCCTATTGAAGTAAAATCCCAAAATTACCACTCTTATCGGTAAGACCATGATCTTCACATTAAAGTCTTATTGTGGTATAGTCCCAATGTTACCCCTCCTATTGGTAAGACCTTGATTTTCCAAATGCAACCATATTGGGGTGAAATCTAAAAATTACATTTCTTACTAGTATGACCCTAATCTTCTAACTAAAACCCTATATTGGTAAAATCTTGAAATTACCCCTCCTACCAATCAGAACCTAATCTTCTCACCTAAACCCCTATTCAGGAATAAATCTAAAAAAACTACTCCTATCACTGAGACCTTAATCTTCTTTCTGAAACCTTATTGGGGTAAAATCCCAAAAATTAACCCTCCTATCGATAAGACCCTAATTTTCAGACCAAAACCCTATTAGGGGTAGAAATCTGAAATTACCCATCTTATTAGGAAGAACCTAATCTTCCCACTAAAAACTTAGTAGGGTAAAATCTCAAACGTACACCTACTACCTATGAGACTCTAATCTTCACATCTAAACCCTATTACGTTAAAGTCTCAATACTACCCCTATTAAGGTCGAATCCTAAAACTACCATTCTAACCGGTATGGCCTGAATTTTCCTAGCGAAACCTTATTAAGGTCAAATCCTAAAATTACACCTCCTACCTATTAGACCCAAATCTTTACACTTATACTCGATTGGGGTACAAACCTTAAACTATCCTTCTTACTAGTAGGACCAGAATCTTACCTCTGAAATGCTATTTGGGTAAAATTTAGAAATTACCCTTGCTACCAGTAAGACCCTGATATTCCCATCAAAGCCCTAGTGGGGTAGAAATATAATATTAACCTTCCTATTATTACGAGGAGGATCTTCCCACTTATCAATAAAGGTAAAATCCAGAATTTACCCTTCCAACGGTGTAACCTTAATTTTCCTATGGAACTCTATTGGGGAAAAATCCTAAAATTATCCCTCCTACCTATAAGAATTAGATTTTCACATCGATACTCTATTGGGGTAGAAATATGAAATAAAGCCTCTTATGAGTAAGACACTAATCTTCCCATAGAAACCCTATTGGGTAAAATCCCGAAATCACCCCCTACCGCTAAGATCTAGTTCCTCCCATCAAAAACTTATAGAATTAGAAATCAAAATTACCCCTCTTAAGTATAAAACCATCATCCTCTCATTGAAACCCTATTGAGGTAAAATCTCAAAATAAGCCATCCTACTCGTAATACCCTAATCTTTTCAATGAATCCCTTTTAGGGTAGAAATCTGACATTATATGTCCTACTTATAAGACCTTAATCTTCATATTGAAAGCCTATTAGGGTATAATCTTGAAATCACCTTCCTACATATAAGACCCTAATGTTCTAACCGAAATCCTATTGGGGTAATGTTCCAAAATCACTGCTCTTATTAGTAAGGCCCTAATATTCTCACTGAAACCTTTTTCAAGTAAAATTGCAAAATTACCTTTTCTATCGATGTGACCTTGATCTTCTAATTGAAACCCTAGTGGGGTGAAATCCCAAAATTACCCCTCCTTCATATAGGAATCTAATTTTACCACTAAAACCCTATTGAGGTTGAAATTTGAAACTAACCCTCCTATTCGTAAGGCCTTGATCTTCCCAGTAAAACCCTATTTGGGTAAAATCCCAAAATTATTGCTCAAACCTAAAAGTCCCTATTCTTCCAATCTAAACCTTTTAAGGGTAGAAAGCAGAATTTACCCCTCCCACTAGTAAGACCCTGATCTTCCCATTGATACCCAATTAAGGGAAAATTCTAAAATCACCCTGCCTACTTATAAGACCCTTATCTTTCCACTGAACCCTAATTGGATAAAGTCTTGATTTTCCCATCGTAACCCTAATTGGGTGAAATACCTATTTCCCCTTCCTACTGGTAAGGTCCTAATTCTCCCACCGAAATCCTATTGGGGTATAATCCTAAATTTACACCTCCTATCGATAAGACAATAATCTTTCTAGTAAAACCTTATCGAGTTAGGAATCTAAAATTACTACTCCTATTGGTAGTTTTTCCATTCCTTGTGCTATTGGTGAGATGTTGATAGATAAGGCTCTATGTGATTTGGGTACTAGCATAAGTGTGATGCCTTACTCATTTTGTAGAAAGATAAATATAATGGAGTTTAGACCCACCAATTTCTCTTTACAATTAGAAGACCGATCTGTGAAGTTTCCTCTAGGAAAAGTACAAGATTTTGATGTACCAATCATTTTTGGAAGACCTTTCCTAGCAACCATAGAAGCCATGATTGATGTGAAGAATGGTAGGTTTACTCTAAAACTTTCTAATAATAAGGTTGAATTCAGCTTGGCGTAGGTAATGAAATGCCCATCCAATATGGATAATTTCAGGTGAATTGATTTGATAAAAAATGCCATAATTGATACTTTGCATGAGCATTTGCATTTAAGTAAGGATCCCTCTGACTTTTTTCTTTGAATAAAGATAGGATCTATAGGGATAATGAAGAGATGAAATAGTGAGGGGGAATCTTTGAAGGTTCAATGGGCACTCAAGAGGGGGGGGGGGGGGGGGTGAATTGAGTGTTAAGTAATCTTTAGCAATTTTTGCTTCGTTTCGAATTATGTGTAAGGAACCAGTTGTGATGGTTCCCTTATGCAGCGGAATAAAACAAAGCAATAAAGAACACCACAGATTTAACGAGGTTCAGCCAACTCTGGCCTACGTTCTCCTATCCTAAGTCCTTTATTAATCTACTCCGAAAATTAAAGACACAGAACACTCTACTGTTTCCCTAATCCAGGAACCAGTAAACCCCACACTCTACTCCGAATGTGCTCTAAACTTACCCTCGTAAGTTCCTAGTGTGTTTTAACTCACAAACACTCACCAAGTCTTCAACCCCTCTGTCAAAGACTTAATACAAGATCAAGAACTCTTTAATGATCTAACTCTCAAAAGTCAAATAGAGAAAAACGTTAAAACACTATTATGCTCTTGTGTATCACTTAATAATTGAATTAGTGCTTTTAGCTCTCAAAGATCGATCTCTATTAAAAATGCGTGAGAGTTGTATCTCTGATTATTCAGAGTAAGATGTATTTATAGGTTACTTGGCTAAACCCTAAAATCATGCATATGAGATATATGCGATTTTATGATAAGTATTTATCCTAATTAATTTGATCACAAGATAAGATCAATTTAGGATAAGATACTTCCTAGTTTTTAGCTAACCAAAAAATATCATCTTATCTTTAGCTGCTTGGATATATTTTAAATCAATATTTTTCGGAAAATATCCTTTTTGTAAAATCTTTGTAAAAAATAGCAGCTTAAATAATCTGTTCAGTTAACCTGGTTCCCTGAACTGAATATGTTATGAAATTTGTTCCAAACCTTGTACCAAATTTCATAACGATATTTAATATACTAAAAGCACTTTATATACTCAATTATATAAGTTATACTACGGAGCATTTACATGAAGTTCCTAAATAACTCTTTGAGTGTAGTCTTCCTTCATGCATTCGTTAAGTCTTGAAAGCTTCCATGAATGAACTCAATTATTGACCAAAGGACCTTCCTTTAAGTTGATCGAAAATCCTTTCAAGCTTCCAATCTTAGAAATCAACTTAGATACAATGCATAGCTCATTTATCATCTAACTGTTTCCTGTATAAAGATAAGTTAGTTCAACAAATATCTCATATAAGTAATAACTTATCTAGGAAAACAGTGTTCTATTTTAGCTGGTTCCCCCAACTGTATTGAACACTTTCAAAGACCTGTTTCCCTTAGCTATTCGTCATCATTCAAAACTATCAATCAAAACCTAAGGGACTCAACAAATTCCCCCTTTTTGATGATGACAAACATTTGAAGTTTCTGCACCTGTGAACATACTCAAAAGAAGGTAGTCAAAAACTTCAAGAACTCAAGACTCAATGGAACAAGTCAATTAAGCCAACTGGTTCCCTAAACAGAAACAAAAAATAAAATAAAGTCAAAGTAAAAGTAAAAAGACTAAAAAACGACTCAATCTAAACTAGTAAAGACTCTAGGCTTCAACTTCAACTATTTTCCCCCTTTTGGCATCATTAAAAAGATATGCAAAAGTAGCATCTTATGCATAAAGTAACGTGCTAAACCATCCAATGGCATCAACCATTATACAAATAAAGTGCTGCAAAAGAAGGTCAGAATAGTCAAAATTAAGCCATGCCATCAATAAAGATCATAGTTTAATACAAACCAACAAAAGTGAACAATAGAGCCCAAATCCATATCAAAACAAGTTCATGGATTAGGAGGAATAAAAACAGTCCAACAAAATTAGTTATTCAGAATATAATATGATAAAGGTAGGCTAAATGAAAAAGAGAACAAATTCAATCATCATCATCATTGTCATCATCTCCTTCCTCTTCTTCAGTGTTAGCCTCCTCAGCTGTTTCTTCCTGGTTCTCCTCCTCTTCATTGTCATCTTCCTGCTGGTCTATTTGCTGGTCCTCCTCAACTTGTTCCTTCTCAATTCCAGAACTACCAGCAATCTATTTCTCTAACTTGCTCATCCTCATAATAAGCGAAGTAGATAGACCTTCCACTAAGGTCACTAACTTACTAAGCTGATCCCCCACAGCACTCATCTTCTCTTCCTGACTCTCCAGCCTCTTAAGAATAACCTTCTGACCTGCTGGTTCTTCTGCCTTCTGTTTCTTCTTGGCAGGCTTAGGAGTCTCTACTGAGTCCCCCTCCCTAAACTTCAACACCCCAGTATTTATGATCAACCCCTTTTGTTTCAGAATACCTTTGGTAAACACTATTACAAGAGCAGTTGATCCACTAAGAGAAACATTATTCTCTTTAAGAAGCTTAGTTATGTAAGAACCATAAGGAAGAGAGTGGTGGGATGAGTTATAGCAATTCATCATATGGTTTATCATTAGGGAAGGAAGATTTATCTTAATCCTTTTCATCAGCAAATATATAAGCACCATTTCCATGATGCGCACAAAACCCCTACCTTGTGCTCGAGGGATAATCATCTTGTTACACAAAGAGTGAAGGACCAGCATCACTGGTTCCTTCAAGCTACCAGTTTTAAATGTTCCAGCTTTCTTTGGAACTTTTCCTCCAAACACAAAGTCATGCACTTCATCTGGACTGACCCCTATAAGTGTGGGCCATCCATCTCCAGAATACTCATCAAAACCATCTCTCGGTATATTCAACAACCCAGCCAAACTTGCAACAGACACATTCACTTCAACATCATTCACAACTGAGCTTAACGACCTATCCAACATTTGTTTCAAATTCACATAAAACCTTCTAACACCATCAATATTAGCATCACAGACATCAAACAAAGGCATCCAACCCTGATATTCTAACAACTCTTTCACATCACTTAAGGCAACTTCATCAAAATAACCAACTTCTGTTTTACACCCAGATAACACAACCCTAGAACCTAAATCAGTCATACCAACAGATGGAGATTCTACTGACATACCTCTTGTAGACTTCCGTGCTGTTCTCTTTCATTTGGAACCAGCAGAGTCCATCGACTGTTCCTCTACTACTACTACTTCGCCAATCTTTTTTAGGAAAGACCTAGTCACTCTGCTGCGAACCAAGGGTTCTGTAGTCCCCTTTTTTTGCCCAATAATCTGTAGATCCTCTTCTTCACTTCTAACTTCCTCCTCTTCCCTTTCTCCAATAGTATTGAAGAATTCTTCAGCGCTTTTGGGCTGGTCCCCCTGAGATGAGGCAGGTTCTTTGATGATGGAATCATCAGCCTCAGGGGTTTTGGGTAAAGGTGCATTTTTGGGAGGTGGAGGTGAGGGAGATTTAGAAGATGGAGACGGAGTTGGTGATGGGTTCTTTGTGGTGGTAGGAGGTGAGTTTCTCGATGAAGTCGGAGCAGGGTTAATTTCAGTGATGGAGGTCTCCTTCAATTGAGTAGACTCACTTGCTTGAGTCTTCTCCTTCCTTTTCTTAGCTCGAGCCTTGGTTGATTTCCTTCCCATTGTAGCAAACAAGCTTCACAGCTTAGTAGGAATTTGAGGGAGATGAAAACGAAGTGAATAGTGATCAGGGTACCACTTTTGAACGAGAGAGAGGATGAATAGAATGATGATGTGATGTGAAGCTGTATCAATGTGTTGATGTGTATTTATATCAATTGCACAGACATAGGAGTTCCAAGAATTAGCCGGTTGAGAATCAAAATAAACGGAAGAGATAATTTCAAAAATTGAAAATTTAAAAATTGTAGTTATCTTTTTACAAGAAAATCAACCAACTATAAATTAGGCAATTAAATATATTTGCCTCTTTGTAGGATAGGAATAACTAAAATAAGATAATTCTTTCCAAAAAGAAATTATCTTATAGTAATCTTCCAAAAGTAAGATATTTTGGATGACATATCAGAGCTGAACTGCTGTTTCCTCTTGCTGGTACCTGTACTGAACCAGTCATTCTATTTTCAGCATGTTTCAAAATAACTTCTCCTGTTTCTATGCAACAATAATCCACTTAGGTTATTTACACAATGTTTGTAAGTAAGAAACGTAGTTATATACATAATCAATACAAAAGCATACTTATTCTAACCAATCATTGAAGGAAATAATTGAAGCCAACGCCTAAAATCTAACTAGACCTAAAAGGACTCTTAACCTACAAAAAGACTCTCTACATAAAGGCTTTGTGAAGATATCAGCTATTTGATCTTCACTTTTACAAAACAACATCTCCACCAATCCTTTTTCCACATTGTCTCTTAGAAAATGGTGTCTTATCTCAATGTGTTTGGTCTTGGAGTGTTGCACGGGGTTCTTTGAAATATTGATTACACTAGTGTTATCACAAAAGATAGGAATTTTTTTATAAATAACACCAAAATCTTTCAGTTGGTTCCTTATCCACAGTAGCTGGGAACAGCATGAAGCTGCAGCTATATATTCTGACTCTGCTGTGGATAGGGCCACTGAATTTTGCTTTTTAGAGCCCCATGATATAAGACAAGAGCCAAGGAAGTGTGCCATACCTGATGTGCTCTTTCTATCAACTAGGAAACCAGTATAATCTGCATCTGTATATCCAATGAGATCAATGGTACTGCCTTTGGGTACCACAAAAACAGATCTGCTGTTCCCACAAGATACCTAAGTATCCTTCTAACAGCCTTCAAGTGAGATTCCTTTGGATTGCTTTGAAACCTAGCACACAGACCAACAGAAAACACAATGTCAGGTCTACTAGCTGTTAGGTAAAGTAGAGAACCAATCATTCCTCTATAAAGCGTAGCTTCAACATTTTTTCCCTTAAGATCAGCATCCAACTTTGTGGATGTGGGAACAGGTGTATCATAAGCTTTGCTGTTCTCCATGCCAAACTTTTTTAGCATCTCTTTTAAGTACTTTTGTTGATGGATCATTATACCATCATTTGTTTGCTTAATCTGCAGCCTTAGGAAGAACCCTAGTTCTCTCATCATACTCATTTCAAATTCACTCTGCATAAGATTTGCAAATTCATCACACAAAGTTTGATTAGTAGCACCAAATAAAATATCATCAACATAAATTTGTACTAGAATCAAGTGTTTCCCCCTGGTTCTTGTGAACAAGGTCTTGTCTACTGTTCCCCTCTTGTAATCATTAGCCATTAAGAAATTGGAAAGTCTTTCATACCAAGCCCTTGGAGCTTGTTTCAAGCCATATAATGCTTTATCCAACTTATATACATGTTGGGGAAACAGTGTATCTTCAAAACCAGGTGGCTGCTACACATATACTTCTTCCTTTAAATAGCCATTAAGGAACGCAGTCTTCACATCCATCTGAAACAGTTTAAAATTCATGTGAGCAGCATAAGCAATTAAAATCCTAATAGCCTCTAGCCTAGCTACTGGTGCAAACGTCTCATCATAGTCAATTCCTTCTTGTTGATTGTACCCTTGCACCACTAGCCTTGCTTTATTTCTGACTATAGTACTGAGGTCATCTAACTTGTTTCTAAAGACCCATCTAGTACCAATGACTGATCTTTCCTTTGGACGGGGAACCAGGTGCCAAACCTGGTTCATCTAAAACTGATTTAACTCATCTTGCATACCTAGTACCCAATCAGGATCAGTCAATGCCATTTTATAGTCAGTAGGCTCTACATTAGACAGGAAAGAATAGAAGGCGCAAAAGTTTTGAAAGACACTTCTTCTTGTTTGAATCCCCTTATTTATATCACTAATTATTTGATTAGTGGGATGAAAAGATTGATATCTAAAACTTTTGAAATTAATACTGTTTTGTGCTTCCTCATTAAGTTGGGAACTAGCATGTTCATGAATCTCTTCTCCTTCTGAAGAACCAGGAGGATTCACATTCATGTTGTTTCCTCTATCATTACTTACCTCAGGTTCAGGGGTGGTACCTTCTTCTATTCCCCCTAAACTCATTACCTGTCTATTATATGAGGAACCATAAGGACTTGGTTCCCCTTCAGAATCCTCATTATCTTCATTTTCTTCTCTAGGCACTTCATCATTATCATCTGGTGGAGTATTTGGTAGGCCTAGCTCTGCTTGCACTTCATCTGAGGGACCAGTATACTGGTTCCCCGTGAAATCCATCAATCCAATCACTTCATCAGGTTATACCTGCGCAATCTCAGAAGACATGTTAAATTCATCAAAAATAACATGGACACTCTCCTCAACACAGAGAGTCCTTTTATTGAAGACTCTATATGCTTTACTGTGAGAGGAGTATCCAAGAAAGGTTCCCTCATCACTTCTAGGATCAAATTTATCAAGCTGGTCCTTCCCATTATTATGCACATAACATTTACATCCAAAGACACGAAAGTATGTGATGTTGGGCTTTCGACCTTTAAGAAGTTCATAGGGAGTCTTATTTAACTTTGGTCTAATGAGACCTCTATTCAATATATAGCAAGCAGTGTCAACAGCTTCACCCCAAAAACTCTTTGGAAGACCACTCTCAATGAGCATTGTCCTCGCCATCTCCTCAAGAGTTCTGTTCTTCCTTTCTACAACACCATTTTGTTGAGGTGTTCTAGGGGCTGAGAAGTTGTGATTAACTCCATGTTCCCTACAATAATCAATAAAGTTAGCATTATCAAATTTAGTACCATGGTCTGATCTTATCGAGACCAGCTTATGGGTGAGCTGGTTCTCCACTTGTTTCACCAATGTTACCCATTCTTCAAACGTTTCATCCTTTGTGTGTAACATCATTACCCAAGTGTACCTGGAATAATCATCAACCATAACACAGACATATCTATGACCTCTTCGACTTTGTACTCTCATGGGACCAAACAAGTCAATGTGTACAAGTTTGAAGGGTCTGCTGGTACTCAAAACAGTTTTAGGCTTAAAAGAGATTTTGACCTGTTTTCCCCTTACACATTCAGAACAAACTTTATCAGCTTCGTACTTAATGTTAGGAAGACCTACCACTAAGTCACGTGCTTTAAGTTTGTTTAGAAGTGTTAGGCTAGCATGTCCAAACCTCTTATGCCAAATCAATTGATTATTTTCAGAAACAGCTTTCAAACAGATGGACTTGTCTTGAGGGATTTTATCTAAGAAGGTGATGTAGACATCATGCTTCCTGGTTCCCTCACATATAAGTTCTCCTGTTTGTGAGTTAACTATGTGACATAGGTTGGCTTGAAACTCAACTCTATTATCTTTGTCACATAATTGAGAAATACTCAAGAGATTATGTTGCAAGCCTTCAACATAATAAACATCATCTATTACGTTAGAAAGTGTCTTACCAACCTTACCTAAACCAGTGATGGTTCCCTTACTGTTATCCCCAAAGGTGACACTTCCTCCATCAAAGGCCACTAGTGAAAGGAATTGATCTTTATCCCCGGACATGTGTCTTGAGCAACCACTGTCCAAATACCAATAGGTGTCTCCCTTCACTCTAGCCTGCAAGAGTAAATTAAACATTAGTTTTAGGAACCTAAACACACTTGGGTCCCTTTTCAACAACATTAACATCTTGTTGATCCTTTCTTCTCCACACATACATTACACTCTTGCTGTTCTTATTAGCACTAATTTTCTTAGCTGGACATTCATGTATCTTATGTCCATTCTTACCACAATGAAAACACACGTGCATCTCTTTAGTCATGACATACTTACCTCGCTGATATTCTGTGATCCAGGTGGTTTCTCTGGGAGACCAGTTAGTCCTGGTTCTCTGTCTAGTATAACCAAGACCAAATTTTCCTTTATTTCCTCCTGACGAAGTCAGATGGTTCAAAGTTCTTTGTGCATTCAGTAGCTTATCCGCATGTCTATGACTGTTATGCAATTCCCTTTCTTTTGTTTCAAGTGTCTTAACTAACAACTCGTTTTTCTCTTTCAAAAACTCAAAGTTACATTTTAAAGTTGCAAGTTGTAAGTTAAGATCTAAAACCGTAGGGTCATTAGACATGTCAATAACTACTGATTGCTTTTCACTTTTTAGTTGATTAAATTCAGCATGTAACTTACAGATAGTACTTTCATATTCATTAATCATACTGCTGACTTCAACGCTGGTTCCAGTAGGAGAACCAGGGGACTGAACAGCTTTAAGTGAAGCAATTTCTTTGTGAGAATTTTCTAAGTTGAAAGCCAATGTTTCAAAGGGCTTCAACAGAGAAGTTCTATTGCAAGAATTTGCTTTACTTATGACTGTTGAAAAATCAAGGACTTCACTAGTAGTTGTTAAGTCTCTGGGGAACCCGGAGATCAGATCTTCTTCACCATCACTCGGATAGTCAAGTTCGGAAGATCTTGCCCTTTCTAGTTCTACCTTGCACTTGTCCAATTCAACTTCTAGTTCAGCAACTTGATTTTTCAAGTTATGGCAAACCATCTCTAGGTGATCACAACTAGCAATAGCAATTTCACATTCATTGCGTTTTTCTTTTAATTCTCTTTTTCCAGTTATATAAGTTTCACCTAGTTTATAGCATTCATCTAATAAAGAATCTATACAAGCAAGCATATTTTCTTTATCATATTCATGCATATCTATTCTAATTTGTTCAAGGTTTACCTTATGTCTTTGTAGTACATCCTTCTTAGCCATCAAGCATTTCTTGAATGTACTGGTTCCCCCTCTGGTTCCCGGACCAGTGCTGTTCTCCTTGATGTTTGTGAAAGCAGTTAAGAAAACATCAGAACTAGGTGTATCTTCTTCTTCATCAGATCCTGAGTCAGATTCTCCCCACATAGATGCTATCATGGCATTCTTAAAAGCCCTCTTATCTCGAGATTGAGATTGCTTGTCCTTCCATTTTGGACAATCACGAATGATGTGTCCTTTCTCACCACACTTGAAGCAACCTGAAGATGAAGACGAGTTAGATTTTTTAGTATTTTTGAAATTCCTACCTTTGAAATTCCTCTTTTGATCATGAAGAGATCTTTCAAATCTTTTTGCGATCAAGCTGATCTCATCTTCTTCTTCTTCTACTGTTCCCTTCAGTGCCATGCCTCTGGCTGGTTCCTTCTCAGACTTAGAGTCAATTAGCATCTCATGAGTCATAAGGGAACCAATCAGTTGTTCCAAAGACAAGGTAGACAGATCCTTTCCTTCATATACTGCTGTTACCTTATCTGTCCATGTATCTGTTAAACTACGCAAAATTTTTCTCACAAGATCCTCATCAGAAAATTTTTTACCAAGTGATCTAAGATCATTAACAATAGTCATAAACCTACGAAAGCAATCATTGATTTTTTCATTTTTATTCATGGCAAACAATTCGTATTTAGACATGATTAAATCAATTTTAGACCGTTTTACCTCACTGGTTGCCTCAAACGCAAGTTCAAGGGTGTCCCATATCTCCTTAGCACTACTGCAACCAGAGATCCGATTTGTTTCGGTCTCACCTATTGCTTGTTGTAGAATTGACATTGCCTTAGCATTTTTCTCCAGCAACTTGTAATCAGCAGTGACCAATTCGCTATCCTTCTTGGGAACCTGTTTCCCATCAGCTTCTGTCTTGAGAATGATATTAGGACCATTTTTAACTACAAGCCAGCATTAATAATCAATACCCATGATAACATTCTGGATCCTGTTCTTCCACCAGGCATAATTATTTCCATTAAACTTTGGTGTCTTGTTGTCATAACCGATTGCACTTAATTCTTGAGTACTCATTCTTAACTCCTCTAGATGTTACTCTTTCGAGAAGCTTAGGCTCTAATACCAATTAAAGGTTCAATGGGCACTCAAGAGGGGGGTGAATTGAGTGTTAAGTAATCTTTAGCAATTTTTGCTTCTTTTCGAATTATGTGTAAGGAACCAGTTGTGCTGGTTCCCTTATGCAGCGGAATAAAACAAAGCAATAAAGAACACCACAGATTTAACGAGGTTCAGCCAACTCTGGCCTACGTCCTCCTATCCTAAGTCCTTTATTAATCTACTCCGAAAATTAAAGACAAAGAACACTCTACTGTTTCCCTACTCCGGGAACCAGTAAACCCCACACTCTACTCCGAATGTGCTCTAAACTTACCCTCGTAAGTTCCTAGTGTGTTTGAACTCACAAACACTCACCAAGTCTTCAACCCCTCTGTCAAAGACTTAATACAAGATCAAGAACTCTCTAATGATCTAACTCTCAAAAGTCAAATAGAGAAAAATGTTAAAACACTATTATGCTCTTGTGTATCACTTAATAATTGAATTAGTGCTTTTAGCTCTCAAAGATCGATCTCTATTAAAAATGCGTGAGAGCTGTATCTCTGATTATTTAGAGTAAGATGTATTTATAGGTTAGTTGGCTAAACCCTAAAATCATGCACATGAGATATATGCGATTTTATGATAGGTATTTATCCTAATTAATTTGATCACAAGATAAGATCAATTTAGGATAAGATACTTCCTAGTTTTTAGCTAACCAAAAAATATCATCTTATCTTTAGCTGCTTGGATATATTTTAAATCAATATTTTTCGGAAAATATCCTTTTTGTAAAATCTTTGTAAAAAACAGCAGCTTAAATAATCTGTTCAGTTAACCTGGTTCCCTGAACTGAATATGTTATCAAATTTGTTCCAAACCTTTTACCAAATTTCATAACGATATTTAATATACTAAAAGCACTTTATATACTCAATTATATAAGTTATACTACGGAGCATTTACATGAAGTTCCTAAATAACTCTTTGAGTGTAGTCTTCCTTCATGCATTCGTTAAGTCTTGAAAGCTTCCACGAATGAACTCAATTATTGACCAAAGGACCTTCCTTTAAGTTGATTGAAAATCCTTTCAAACTTCCAATCTTAGAAATCAACTTAGATACAATGTATAGCTCATTTATCATCTAACTATTTCTTGTATAAAGATAAGTTAGTTCAACAAATATCTCATATAAGTAATAACTTATCTAGGAAAACAGAGTTCTATTTTAGCTGGTTCCCCCAACTATATTGAACACTTTCAAAGACCTGTTTCCCTTAGCTGTTTGTCATCATTCAAAACTATCAATCAAAACCTAAGGGACTCAACAATCTTGATTCTACCCCCTCTTTGACATTATAGGAAGATCTACATATAGTGATTAGAGATAATGAGGTTAAGAAGGAGTTTAATGAGACCAAAGAAGCCCCAAAAGTAGAGATGAAACCTCTATAATGCAACCTAAGGTGTGAATTCGTAGGTCCCTCATCCATTTTTCCCTAGTGATCATTTGTTCTTCCTTAGAAAAAGAGGAAACATCAAGTTTACTTGATGTATTGAGATTACATAAAAAGGCATTGGGTATACTCTTGATGATAATAAGGGAATGAGCCCCACCCTATGCATGCATTGTATATCTTTAGAGGATGGAGCTAAAACTTCCATTGAAAGGCAACAAAAACACAATCCCTTAATAATGGAAGTCGTAAAGAAAGAAATTCTTAGGCTCCTCGCTACACGTGTCATCTACCATATCTCTAATAGTAAGTGGGTGGCATTAGTGCATTATGTTCCTAATAAAAGTGGAATGAATATGTATAGATTATAGAAAGTTAAAACACTCCATCTATAAGGACCATTTTCCATTTCCTTTTATTGTTTAGATTCTGGAAAGATTAGCAAGGCACATATATTTCTGTTATCTTGACAGGTTCTCGGGAGTCTTTTAAATCCTTATCTACCTAAAGGACTTAGAAAACAATATATTCACATGCCCTTATGGTACCTATTCTTATTGTAGGATGTCGTTTTGGTTATGTAATGCCTCAACTACTTTCCAAAGGTGTATCATGTCTATTTTTACTAATATGATTGAAAAAGAGATGGAAGTTTTATGGATGATTTTTCTATTGATGGTAGTACCTTTCATGAATGTATATTGAACTTAGCTCAATTTTTAAAGAAGTTTGAGAAAGCCAACCTCGTTTTTAACTAGGAAAAACATCACTTTATGATGCAAGAAAGGATTGTTCTTGTTCATAAGGTGTCACATTAGGGCATCAAAGTGGACCTATTAAGATTGAAGACATCGTTAGGCTTCTCCCTCCCCACTACAGTAAAGGGGGTAAGGTCTTTCTTAGGCCACATAGGTTTCTATCATTAATTCATTTAATAATTTTTGATGTATTTAATCCTCTTACCACACTACTTTAGAAGGAGAGTAAGTTCATATTCATTAAAGAGGTATGAATGAAGTCAAAGGACGAAAATTATCACAAAAAGGGATGAAATGCGTCAAAACCCAATCCTTGAGCTTGATATTTTTGATGTGTGGGCTATAAACTTCATAGAACCATACCTATCTTTATGCGAGAATAAGTATATCTTGGTCATAGTTGACTACATGAGTATATGTGTCCAAGCAATCACCTATCCCTCTAATGATTATAAGCTACTCATAAGGCTCTTTAAAAAGGTCATTTTCCTGAGGTTTAGAATCCCTAGAGCCATCATAAGTGATGGTGGTTCATATTTTGCTAAGTATTTCATCCAAAGACTCCTTAAGAATTATGGAGTTCACCATAAGGTAGGGTTGGCATACCACCATCAAACTAGTAGGGAAACCGAGATCTTAAACTAGGAAATCAAGCTTATAGTTTAGAAGAGCATTGAGAGAAACCAAAATTATCAAAATAAAAGTATTTGCCTATGTAAATTAGTACACGTGAATAAGATGGTCTTGGAGGATATGGGAAATAAGTTAGTTTTTCCTATGCTTTTTCTACCACTTCACTTAATAGGGCTTTTCTCATTTTAGGCATAGTTGTTTTTGGAAAATTTTCATTTTAAGTCTTTAGGGTTGTGAAAGCCATGGAGATAATGATTGGTGAAAGTCCATGATCAAAATATTAAATCTTGGAGTGTCTCTTAAATATTGAAAAATTTGACCAGGAGCAAATTATTTTATTACAATGGTATGTGGCTTAGGACGATGGACAGTGCTTATGAAGTAACATGGCATACTAACATGGCATTGCATATGACATGGCTAGGAGCATAGGATTTGGCATGGAGATGGGTTGACGTGGCTCCCACAAGTTTTGCTTGGTCAAAGGGTGTTCTATTTGTCCTTGTTCTTAGGAACTAGTCTTAAGGTGTTCTAATGTATTCAAACTAGGAGTAGAGAATAAGTAGGATTAGAACACTAGTTAATCTTAAGTTTTATAGAAGTAGAGTCCTAATAAGAGTATATAACAACTAGGTGATAGATTCCTATTGGTTATTAGGAGTTTAATTAGTATAAGGAGTCCTAATTCAAGTAGGATTCGAACTCTTATGATTATGGTATAAATAGATATGTGCCCAAGTTGGGTAAAATCAGATTTTGAGCTTGATTTTCTTATTTTAAGCAATAAAATTTTACACTTTATTATTCTTTGTGCGTAGCAAAGATTTATGACTTGGTGTTACTTTAAGTTAATGTGAGGAAGTTAAAAGAATTAAGGGTGTTTATTTAATTAATTCTCTAAACTTTTGCCCTATATTATAGCCTTTGGTGTGTTGCTTTATAAGGTTCATAGTCTAGTTTTTATCCCTTATATGGATTAAGGTTTTCATATCTAGATTCACATCATAGAAGAACTAGTCTCTTAAGCTTGATGATGTTTGTGGGCTTATAGGACGACTCTTAAGACACTAATAGGCACTACCCCCTATAAGCTTGTATATAAAAAGAGTTTTCATCTCTTGGTGGAGATGGAACATAAGGCAATATGGGCGATAAGCACACCAACTTCAATCTCAAAAGTGTAGGTCAAAAGAGGCTCTTATATATTCAAGAGTTAGTGGAACTCTGCATGAACTCATATGATAGTGCTAGAATCTACAAGGCCCTAATTAAGGAGTGGCATGACAATCATGTTGCAAAGGAGTTCTGAGTAGGTGACAACACTGTACAATTCAAGGTTAAAGTTGTGTCTTGGGAAGTTGAAGTCGAGATGGAGTGGTCTGTTTTAGGTATTTAATGTGTTTCCATATGGTTTAGTGGAGGTATGGAGTGAACCACCAGGGGTATTTAAGGTTAATGGCCAACGCCTAAAGATTTATTATGAAGGAGACAATATCAGGAACATCTCATCAACAATGGTGCCAGAGTTTGATGCCACCTCATCAAAATGACAATCAAGAAAAATGTCACGCTAGTGGCAATAAAAGAGAGCTTGAAGGAGGTAACCCAAGTTTTAACTTTTCTTTTTATTTTGTTTCCTTAAGTTTTTTTTCTTCTTGGATTTTGATTTTAAATGCACTACATGTTTCAAGCATGGTATACTGAGGAACTAGAGCAAAATAAGATGACAAGTTAGAGTAAAAAGTGATAAAAATGATTAAGGAAGAGCTAGATTAAAAATATTGACATATGTGCATTCAACTAGTATTGTGTAGTTAGCCGCCCAAAATAGAAAGAGTCTTCGAAAATTCAAACTAGGTGGGTGCTAAAGGAAGACCTAAGCAGGCGCTATGTTTAATCTATGGAATCAAATAGAGGTATGCGGGAAGTCACAAAGCGAGCATCGAGAGCCCTCTTTGAAGGAATTTTGAGGTAAAGAACTGAACGTAGCAGTTGCTCAAAGTTCCTTCTAAGTGCTCTCTTAGAAGGAAAATAGGGGCTGATTAGTAGAATGGGAGCGAGCATCAAGCGGGTAGCAAGAGCCCACTCAGAAGGAATCAGCACCCCAACAATATACTAGTAGGCGCTCATAAACCCTTTTGATCGCCTGCTCAAAAGAATATTTCCACCTGGCTTGGCTTATGAGCTGGCGCTTATAAAACCCTTTTAAGCTCCCACTCAGGTCTCAATTTTGGCCTAGTTACGACTTTCCTTAAACTCAAATCTGGCTCTTTTACAACCTCATTCTTTATTAATCTTCTTCAACCTGCAAAACCATCTTTCTCTCTCTAAAAACCTCCCACTCACCCTCACAACTTTTTCCCATATCTCATCAAATTCTGATCCTTTTTCACTTAAATTACTTCCAATCTTCTCCACTTCACTTGATCTTCAAACGAGTACCAAAATTAAATAAAATTTCCCACATTTAAGAAAATACCAAATTGAAACCCTATGTTATTATTGGTTAATTTTCAAGGTTTACTACTTCTCAATTTGTATTGGGCACTCAAATAACGATTTGGAAGATGTTTTGCTTGATATTTTTTATACTTTTTAGTTAACTTCTCCTTTTCAATATTTTCTTTAACTCTCATGTGTTATTGTTGAAATTTCTAAAAGTTCTTGGTAAATTGTTTAATTTGGTGTAGAAGATTAGTATTTTGGTTGATATCAAACAAGTTAGAACACTTATTTTGGTTGAACCTAGTGATATTAGGTTGTAAAACTTGGATTTTATGATTTTAGTTGTTCTTGTAGCTTATGATCATAAAATTGGTGAATTTTAACTCTTTGTAGTTGGCTTTTCGTATTAAATATTTGATTTTAGGTGATTGTTTCTAGGACGAAGTGCAAAACCTCAAACACATAAGGAGCTTCTCAATTATCATAACTGACTATACCTAACCTGAAATTCATAAACCATAACCATAAGTCTTTCTTTGATAAAATCAATGGCCAAACACTATGAAGAATCAATAGGGAGATGGAATAGGATTAATTATACTCTAGAGGGGGGGTGAATAGAGTATAATAGATTTTCGCGTTCAGGATCTCAAGGTCTTAAACTAACTTTCAAAAGCGGAATATAAGCGTTAAGGCTTATCTTTGAATCTGGATGTCAAAGCCTTGAAATTGGTTTTAAAGGCTTTTACTCGGGCTTTGACTGTTCGCTGCTTTGATTAATGAGCGAAGCAAACATAAAACATAAGCAATGAAGACAGAAATAAGATGAGACAAAACACGGAGATTTGAGACGAAGTTCGGCAACTAATTTGCCTACGTCTCCGCCTAGGGTTGTCCAACCCTTAGGATTTAACTCGCTCTTTTATTACTTCCCTTAGAGACCTAAAGCACCCTAGAAGATCTTAATCCCCATCTTCTACTCTATAGCACCCCAACTACACTTTAGCATCTCAGATCCTAGTAATAAAAAGCTATCTCTTTTTCTATACGTTTGAGTATTATGGGTATACTCGTAGTATAACACTCTCTCAAAATATTCTTTTAAAGACTCAAGAGATTATACTTTGATTTTCTCTCAATCTAAATACAAGATAAAGTTTATGGAACAAGAGAGAAAATAATGAAGCTTTGTTGATGTAGCTTGTGACTGAAATTCACGATTAAAGCTTTTGTTCTTGTCTTACTTTTTGTCTCATTGTGTCTCTACTCATCTCTGCCTTTCTTCAACTTCAAAGCTTGGAATATATACTGAACTTGATTTCATGCCATTGAAAGAAGGCTCAAAATAGGCTGCTGAAAATCTGATTTGCCTTTAATACTTTCAGCAAGATTTCCTCCAATATGGTTGTAGAGAATCATTCATTTTGGTTGTTGAAGATTGATATCATCTGAATACAGCAAGAATATTTTCACTTTATTTGCTGCACTTTGAAGCTTCAAACAGATTTCTTTTTCCATAACCACAATGCTTGAATTTTGGTAATTACCAAAATTAACTTGAATAATCTTCAACATATATGTGCATCACTTATTTGCTGAAATTAAGAGATATCTTTGACAATAAAATCATGTCTAAATAAGTTAGGTTAGAGAATAAAATAAGTGAAACAAGGAAAGGATTAAAACACAAGATTTAGGCAATTAGAAAATTCTTATCCTTTGAGAAAGTGTTTGAACTTTGCTAACTTCTTTGAGACGTGGCTCAAGCTTTTGAAGACGTGGCTTAAGCTTTTGAAGACATGGCTCAAATGTTGTATTCTCGTCCTTTGATAGAATGTATAAAGCTTTGCATTTTAGATTCCATTACTTCCATCACATTGTCAACTCTATGCATTTTGGTTTCCATCATGTTTTCAACTCTATTTGACTTTGTATTTTTGTTTCCATCATGTTTTCAACTCTATTTGACTTTGCATTTTGTCTTCCATCATTAGACATAAAAACGTTAGTAATCAAGGTGGAGTCTTTACACTGTTGAGTATTAGATTTTATGAGACTGGCTCAACAACGAGGTTAGGAATACCAGAATATCTTTACACCTTGCTTATTAACATAGGGTGCAATGAGTTTTGCCTCCTTCACAACTTCATAAATGAGTACATCATATTTGAATTCCATGCTGACTTTCTATCATGTTTGCAACACATTGGGCTACATCTTTGATAATTAAGGGATCTTTTGTAATCTATAATTGCGTAGCTTGTTCATCCCCAATAAAAGGTAGGAACTTCTCTTTTAACAGTTTTTTCATCTTTTCCCATGTCCTCACCTTATCTTTGCCTATTATTTCCCTCCTATTATACACATTTTCCCACCAAGTGGAGGTATATTTGGTTAACTTCAAAGCAAACACCTTTACCTTCTTTTCATCAGGTGTTTTTTTATAAACAAACACTCTCTCTTCTACTCTCAACCATTCTACAAACACATTGGCATCTAATTTTCCATCATACTCAAGCATATCAACTTTTATATCAAAAAAGGAAGAGTTATAGTTTGAGTAATCAAATCGGTCATGTATAAGAGACATTAGAATCTCCTCGCCTGAATGGTGTGATAGTGTTCCATCTCCTCTTGTCGAATAAAACTTGTTTGAAGTTCCTTGAGTTGTGCCCTCAATAGCTCAACTCCGCCAATAAACTTGTGTTCCTCTTACCCATAGACATTTAATTATCGTTCTCACTTTGGTGATGATGCTACTTGAAGAAAAGCCATGAATTTTCATGCGTTTTAAAGCCCCAAAATCTCATTTGGCTTTGATACTAGATGTTGTATTTTTGGATATGCAAATAAAAAATACTAGCTTTAAAGATCAAATAATGTACTAGAGAACAATCGTCAAAATTGGGATTCACCAAAACTGTATTTTGATACGTTTTGGGTGTTGTAAGTGATTTTGGAATTAAAGGAAAATGATAGATTTCTTAATTATCTTTTATGATTGGTTGGATATAATAACACCCCTAATGAATGCGAAAATTTTCCTCAGATCACCACCTAATTCACCAACAAATGATAGGCAAGGAAAGGATTAAACAAAATAAGCTTTAATCCAAAAACTTAGACAATCCAAACCATCACAAAGACAAGTAGGTTTAAACATCAAAATCTAATTTCATTAAATGAAATTCAACTCCTTTATATGGTAGGATCTCCCTAGGGTGTAAAAGAAGTTTTAACCACTAACAACTCTAAATACACATGAATTACAAGAGGTTTAAAGCATTACCAACTCTTGTTTCACGTGAATCCCTAGGAACGAAGATAAATCCAACTTTGGCAACTTATTCCTAAGATAAACTTAACTAAAAACATTAAAGAATCAACTTCCTAATATAACTATTAATAGTAATCCAAAATTCCTTTGATAGCCTAATCATAGTTACATAATACTTAAAAAGACTCAAAAGATAAGATTTGCTAATATGCTAAAACTCTATATGCTTTATCCTTATATAAGTTGAATCAATTGGCTCTATTATCCATGATAGATGTGTTTATCTTCAAGTCTTCTTTTCATACCCACTCTTCATGTCATCAAGAACAAAACTCTTCAATATCCCATGCCTACTTGGAATGTACAAACGTGGACCAACTTCCTTGGTCAACCTTTGACTCTTACATTGAGCTAGCTTTGACCAAGCTTGGATTCAAGCCCTACTCCTAAATTTTGAACCTTAATGGGTTCAAAATGTTTTATTTAAGAAGAATCCATTTCTTCCCGAGCTACCACTTTCCAATAAAAGAAAGTTTCCAAAACTCATAAAAAGTCAAGTCAAATCAACGCCTCAAAATACCATACTTAAATAAGTATGTTTCTCCTGTAGACTTTCCACTAAGTTTGTAATGCATTGGGCTACCTCTTCAATTGCATAACTCCTTGATCCCTATTAGTACTTGGGGTCGTGTTTTAGTGTTTTCTCTTGTTGGTTTTGAGTTATCTTTTTGTTGTTTGCATGTTTGGTCTTCATGGCTTCTTTGTCACATGATGACTTAAGAACCATCCTTGCTGTTATTAAATCCTTAGTTGAGGCGGCTAAAAGTGTGACCAGCAAACTTGATAGTCTAATATCCAAATAGAAAGGGGATGCAAAACCTGAATTTTAAGAGGGTAAAAGCTACGCTTACTTCTTTTAAAAGGGAAGAAATCACTCAATTGTGTATCCACTTCCTCCAAAAGTGGTGATATTTACTCTTGTGCCTCCTATGGATAAAATTGTGATTCAAGAACATATGGCTACCTCGTGTTATCCAACGCGTGATTTTAAATCTTAAGCAAAATTCGAGGATGAAGAAGTATTCAAGACAGAAGACATTGTTAGTGAAGAAAGTTCTCTTGTAAATTATTTATTTCAACCTAAAGATATTGTTGAAGAAGAAATAAGTCAATGGAGGAGCATATAGGGTGCAATATTTCTTATGAAGAATCCGTGCATTTTTAATGGTTACTAAGATAAAGTGATCAAATAATTCAAGAGGAAATCATTAATTAAAGAGTTTTCTTTTGAGGATACTGTGAATTTGGTTATCATTGGCGTAAATACATGTGAAGTAACGGATTTCTTTGATCCATACCATAATCTAAAGACTCATCAGATTCATAACATTGTTTTTGTTCGTCAATTGAGTCCTACTTTAAGACACCAGATTCAAGGACGAATCCTTTTTTAAGAAGAGGAGGATAATGTAGTTAGGACATGGACATTGAAATTGATTGTTTTAATTAATCTATTCAATTTTTGGGCCTGGTCCATTCTCCAACAAAAGGTTATGATAAACACATTTGCAAGCTTTAGATATAATAAATTTAGGATTTTTAAGTTTAGTAAGTTCTTATAATTATTTTTTAGTCTAGATTTTTCTTACGTATTTTTTATCTTTCACTTGAAAGGGTTTTTCGTGTTTTAAGCATTTAGGGTTTTGGGCCTAGTTCATGGGTTCTAATTTGTATTGGGCCAAAATTTGGTTCTAAGTTGTATTAGGTGTTTAAATAAGTCCAAAAGTTAATTAGAACATGTTTTTTTAGGAAATTTGGATTATTAGGATTATGTTAGATAAAACTAAAAATATTAGAACATAAGATAAGGTTAGTTAGAGTTAGGATAAGATTATGATAATGTTAGTTAGAGTTAGAATAAAATTGGGTCAAATAGGCCCAATACATGTTATCTTATGATGATAAGAACTTTAGCTAGAGTCCTAAGTAGAGTCTAAGTAGGAGTCTTAGGTGTTCTAAACTTTTTTTTTATATATAAATAGGACCTTTAGGCAATGGAATCGAATAAGATTGGAGTTGATAAAAAAGAGAGTTTTCTCTAAGTTAAGTATTTTTTGTGATTACTTTTTAAGTGAAGTGATAGCCTTAGAGTTAGGAAAATTGACTGCTTGCTGTTTTCCAACTTAAAGAATGTGTTTTCCTTAAGTGCCCTCTACCCTAAACGTTGGTTATTTATCCCCTTATTTCGAGGATGATGAGTTGAGGGAAACTCTTTTTGAAGAAGAGTAGGATGATGGAAATTCTAAAATTGCATCTAATGCTAATGGTGTCACTAATGAGGTGTTATTAGCAAGATCATTTCAGGAAAATGGATTGAATGATTTTAGGTTACATGACCCATTTATATCTATGCAAGGGTATTTTAGTCTTTCCACCTTAGAAAACTAGAATAGACTGTTGAGGGAGTTTTATTGTAAAAAAATAAAGGTATTTTTTTAATGAATTAATTTGGATTTATTTAAACTTATTAATTAATTAAAAGTAGTTATTTATTTAAGGGAGTTAGGCAATGATTGGGTGAAACAAAAGTCAGGTCGCATGGATTGATTTTTCTAAGGAAAATATACTGAGTTGTGTGTGGGATTTAGGTTAAGTAAAGGGAATTGATTTGGTTGATTAAGAGGAAGATTTGTATGTTGATTTGGACATGTAATTAAGGGAGATTTTGGTTGAAAGAATCAGATTTGATTATCATAAATTAAGGATTGTGTTGACTGAATAATCTAATCAAATCTTACGTGATTTGGGGAGTTATTTTTACTAATTTGAGCTAGAGATATGAATTTTGTGATTAATAGGCTACCCTTATTTGCATGTTTAATGAGAAAAGTTCAGCAATTCTTGGGAAGTTTTTTAGACGATTTTTTTCTTGAGTCAAAGGGGTTAAAAAGACTATAAATGGGGAGTTATGAAGCTAATTTAACTCTCTCATAAGCCACAAATTTATGGGGACTTAAATGGGGCATTTTATGGTTAGTCTTTGGTTTTAGAAATACAAACACTTAAAACTTTTGGTGGCTGGTTTACTACTGAAGTTGCAAACTTTTGAGGAGTGTATGAGGAAGTTTATGCGGGAGTAAAGGCTGCTTGGATTAATTTTAAAGTACAACAAACTTATTCCATCTCCTCTTTGATGCCCACGAAAATATGAAGAGTTTTGAGAGGCTTTTGAAGTTCTTTGTTGCTGGGTTAATGCTGTGAAGTTATGGATGAATTATTATAGGATTTTAATCAAAGGAGAATCAAGAGACATAAAGAAGGAGAGAAGACTAATCTGTTTGTGGGCCAAAGAATTTTTTTCAATTATGTGATTTTTTTTATCTTTTTTAATTATGTTAAAAGACATTTGACGTTTTTATTTTGTATTATTTTGCTTGGACTTTTCTTTTCCCTTGATTTATTTCGTGAATTACTTGCTTGATTAGATTTGGATGCTTTTAAGTAGGGAATGTTTGTTAAAGGAAAAGGTTATTGTTGCTTCAACTTTTGAATTCCTTTTACTTGTGAACTGCTAATGATATTTTCCAATATTTTTTCTTAAAGAATTTGAGTGGCCCGTGAGAAATCCTCCACCCAAGTTTTTGTAGTCTCTTTTGGGTCAAGTGAGTATTCCGCCCCTTAGATAAACACCTAGTGGGTTATGTGAGAAATCCTTACCTACACATCAAGATTGTTCAAGAGAGTATTCCTTACAATCTACCCTTACTTTTCTTTTCTATTTCCCATCACAATCCGAAACCTTTTCACTCAAAAGGCAACGCCCTTCTTTGTCCATCCTTGACAAAAAAATTCATACATTATTCTAGCCTAAACACATACTCTAAGCCTTTCCTAATAGCCTACGTAACATATCCATTTCTTAACCCAAATTATGATCCGTTTTTCTTGTAATTAGTAGATCCTTTCTACTAGTTTTGATATTGTGCTCACCCTTATATACCTATGTGCCATGAGTATCTTCTAGATTACACCTATAAGCAAGCTTGTTAAGTATTTGTGTTTAGAAATGAGATCAATTTCATGTTTATTCCCTTGAATTGGGGGTAAATTATGAGGCAAATCCTTAGGAAAAACATCTTCAAATTTGGTGAGAAATCGTTTCAAAGATCTTAGAACCACGTGATCTCCATTATTTACCTCCTTAGCCACTAGCACAAAAACCATGCTACTTGCCTTTGTCTTCTTCTCTAATTCCCTATTAACCAATACCACTCCCTTGCCATCATTTGCGTTAGACCTAGTTTTTGGAGCCATTAAAGGCTTCAAAGAAAATTCTTTGGCTTGCATATTCTTCCTCACTAAATATATGTTTATCCTCCCATCAAACTTCACAAATATGTCATATTGCCATGGTCTTCCCAAGAGAACATGACACACATCTATGGGACTAAGCATTACATCACTTGAGTGGCTAAGCCAATGGAGCTTATATGGTTGAGGATGGATTGAAGTAGGCACCTCTATCTTATCCACCAAGAGTGTAGAAACCATGTTATTGCAACTCCATAAATCCATGATCACATCACATAATCTTCCTTGGACATTGCATCATGTGAGGAATATTTTCTCCCTTTTTCTCTCCTCTAATTGCATGAACTTGGATTGTAATGCCCTTTTCAACACTAGGCTAGATCCCATAATTTTTTCCATCATGATGGATATCCCAAACTATCTCATGAGTTAAAGGAAATTTTATTGACTAGTTCTTTTGAAGATGTGCGGATAATTATTGGGTTCATGGGCCATTCATATCGAGTCATGGTTATTCTAATATTACCCCTCTTAAAAACATAAAATAAATAAATGGGTGAGTTTTTTGTAAATAAATAATGTCTTTAATTAATTAAGAGAGATAGTTATATTAGTCGAGTAAAGGAGAGAAGATTGGTGAGTTGGCGTAGTGGCGTAGTGGCCAAGATGAGGTGGTGTGTTGGTTTGGCTGATGTAGATGCGTGGCTTTGAAAGGATTTTTATTGGAATTGGTTGGGTTAATAAGGAGTAATTAATGGCATGAAAATAGGGAAGGTTTGTTGAGATGTTTTGCTGATTTTGGCATGTAAAACTTAGGGAAAATTTAGGGTGGAAAGTCATATTTTAATTAGCATGATTTAAGGAGATTCTTTAACCAAGAATCAAATCAAATTTTGCATGATTTATGGGTTTAATTTAGGCTGCCAAATTTTCTTGAAGAATTAAAGCTAGATTCACACATAATTGGGTAGTTAGTTAGAGATTTATTTCCTTTAATTTAAGGGATTGAATTGACTAATTGATTTAGGGATTGATTTAGGCATTTTTGGAGTTAATTAGTATGTCAAATTATCTGATTTGATGTGGCGTGAATCAAGGGGTGAATATTGACTAATTGATTTGATTAGTTGGTAATTCGGATGGAAATGCTGGTCATAATCATTGGGCATATTAAGGAAACGTTTAGAATAAGTCAATACTAATTATGGGCGTGTTCAAGAAGGGAATTAAGGCCAAACTTGCATAAGCTTATTTGGAATTAATTACATGATTTAAGGGAGTGTGTCACTTGTTTTATGGGGAGTTATTTTGGATGGTTTTTGGGATAATTTTGACGATTCTTGTGCTAAAGTTCAAGTCATATAAAAGGGGTTTGGCAGTAAAGAGGTTGTTTTAACTCTTTGTTAACTCTCACATAATAACACATGTTATGAGTTGAAGAGAGATTTGGAAGACTAAAGTTACAAGTTCTTAAAGACATGTCATGGGGGCATTTGGTTGATTAAATGCATGGATAAATTGTCTTAAAAGAAAATCATTTCACACAAGTATTTTGATGCTCATGTGAAATGAAGAGGTTGAGATTCTTTTGGGGACGCCATTGTTAATGCCACGGAGTTATGGTCGTATTTTATGGCAGGATAATCATGGGACATGAAGGGGAAAATGAACCACACAAGGAGATGTGAAGATCAATCTGTTCGTGGTTTAAGGAGGTTTTTTTATAATTTTATTGTGTTACTTTAATATGTAAACAGACATTAGACTTTTTGTTGGTTTGTTTTATTTTTCTTTAAACTTTTCGTTTTCTCTAGTTAATTTCGTGAGATGTATGTGTAGGTAAGATGTCGTGCCCTATAAATAGGGTTTGTTTTGCATGGAATATGAATATGAATGATTTTAAACTTTGATTTATCTTTACTTGCAAGTTCACGTGAGATTTGGTTGGTGTTTCCAAGTTTATCCTTAAGGAGTTTATGAGAGAAGTGAGTGTTCCTTCTTTCTCAAATTTTCTCGAATCAAATCATCAAGTGAGTGTTCCTTGTTATGAAATCTACACCAGTAAAAGAGTGAGTGTTCGTCTTTTGCATATCTTTGATATTAGGTGAGCGTTCTCTATTATCAGCTCTTTCTTTTCCTTTCTTTTCTATCAAAAACCCATATCAAAACCCTACCCAAACACACATTCCAATTTTTGTCCCTTTTTCTCCTAAACACGTCCCAAAATTCACCCTTTCTTTCTAGCCCAAACACGTTTCTAAGCCTTTCCTAAAGCCTATTAAATCTATCCATTTCTTAGCCTATTTGTGATCCATTCATTATGTAATTTCTAGTGTCCTTTCACTAGTTTTTTCATCATTTGGCACGATAAGTTGGGGTAAAAAGATTCCTTTCTCACAAAATGGATCCCAATGAAACCCTTCAAGAAAACCACCTTTGAATTTTAGAAGAAAATTCACAAAGGCTCATTGAGTCAAATGAACAACTCTTAAATAATGTCATAGCTTTGATGGCCCAAATTTTAATCACTAAAATAGGGAGAACAATAATACCCCTAGGTTTGATGATCGAAATTTGAGAGTTGATGTTAAAGAATTTAATGGTACTCTTGATCTAGAAAATTACCTAGAAAAGGAGAAATCACTAGGCTGATTCTTTGATTTTATGATGTAAAATATAGTGAAGGAACAATAAAATTCACACGAACAAATGGATCTCAAATTGGACAAAATATGGATATGGTATTATATGATAAAATGCGTAGGCTTTTGTGTGAAAGATGGTATGTGTTTAGGCTTTGGAAATGATATAATTTTCATGGTTAAGAAATGGACAAAAATATGTTTAGGTGTTTTAGAGGAAATAGAAAAGCAAAGAAATATTAGGAAATAGGGAACAATCACCTATACTACTAGGATATGTAAAGAAGGAAGACTCACCTCTTTACTAGGGGTAAATCTTTCAACATGGAACACTCAACTTATGGATGATTAATGAAAATTTTGGAGGAAGGAACACCCAACTTCTAACTCAAATTATTCAAGAAAACTCTAAGCAATTCAAGACCAAATATGCAAGTAAATGATTCAAACATCAACATTCAATTATCAACTTAATCTCTATTCTAGTATACATGAAAAACAAACTCTACTTATAAAGATCTAATACTAACCTAGCATGTTCAACACACAAATTAAACACAAGGAAAATGAAAAGTTAAACAAAAAAACCCAAAATTCGAAAATTCTAAAGTCCCTTATTACAAAGTTAAACGAAAAAAAATCAGAAAATCAAAAGACCCCTGCCCTTCAATGCCACAGATTCATCATCTTCTTTGCTCTTTAATTTGATTGCTTAACACCTTCCAACCCTTCATATTGCCGAATTGATTTAATGGAATAAACACCCATTTCTTTCTTGCATTGACCCATAAATGGAGAGCTTTAAAAGACACTCTTACCTCTTCTTAAACTCGTGGAAATCAAAGGAAAATACCAAAAGTTTTTGCATGCAACGTGCAACCTTTATACATGCATTAAAACACAAAACTCAAAACTAAAATCATTCACCAAATATTCTTCAAAGTCTTAATAAAATGTTATTATATAGGAGTTTTAACAAAGAATAAATATAGTCCCATAACTATCAGCAAAACCTGTCAAAAGAAATGCCCAAAACAAACTGAATAACATCCTTTAAACACGTCTAAGTAGACCCTTAAACATGCAATTAAGCCTAAGAGAACTCTTGTAACTTTAGCCTTAATTCCCCAAATAATTATGTCTAAAAATCTGCTCCTAAACAATTAAAACCTTCCTATAAAAACTTGTAACCTAATTGAATAATCCCATAAATCATGTAGAAAACTATCACCATTAAATCAGAAACTTCCCAAATGAAGCCTCTTCATTTATTCCCCTAATCTGACCCAAATCTCCAATTAAACGCCAGTAATTTGATGGAAATCAAAAATATATTTCCTTAACTTTCTCAAGAATCCAATTAGTCAACATAATTCCAAAGATCATACAAAACGAGAATCTAATTTTTAACACATGACTTTTGATAACCGGTTTTTTAGGTCGTTAACTAAAAGACAGGTTATGCAAACAATTTTTATTCCAACCTACAAACTATACGAGTATAGTGGAGTAGGGGGTCGAACCACGAAGACAAGGTATATCAAGACTCTAACTTTTAACACAACTAGACTATTTGGAGTTGGAAATTCAATTAAAACTAATAACCGGAAGATGGACGACGATAAATCACGAAATAAAGCAAGTAGAGAAAAACGGGGACAAGATTGGATTCACCCTAGGAATGAAGCTTTCAAAATCGAACGTGATAGATTAGAGAAAATCTGATAATAACTAGCATGGACATCCAAGAATACAAGAGTGTTGAGTCCCTTAGGTTTTGAGTGATGACAAACGGGTACAGGAAACAGGTTACAATAAGCATTGTGAATAGTTGGCTGAAAACCAGCTAGAATTTAACACTGTTTTCCTAGACAAGTTATTACTTATTCACGTTATTCATTTGACTAACTTGTCTATATGTAGGAAATGGTTGGATGTAAATTGATCCATGTACCGGTGGGAAACCAGTAGGAACTGTTTCCTAGACTGCTATGCTAAAAAGCAGTCACATACTCTCTATTGTACATTAACCATGTTACATGTGCAGTAGTGAAGTTGATTCCAAGACTTGGAGCATGGAAGCCTTTCGAAGACATTCGAAGAAAGATACATTGCTCAAAATGGAAGTATTCAAGGAAGATTCAAGTCTTGAAGATTACATGAAGAAAAGAGGATTTGTACTTTAATGCTTAAATCATGTAATGTGCTCCGTAGTATGACTTGCATGTTTGGGTAAAATAAATGCTTATAAGTGTATCGAGTCATATTCAGGGAACATAATTCATAACATACTCAATTTAGGGAACCAGGTTGAGGAACCAGGTTCACTGTACGGAATATCCGAGCTGCTTGTTTTGAGAAAAATAAAAGATTTCGTAAAAATACTTTTTTTAAAGAATTATTCTAAAAATATCCTAAGCAGCTGGAGATTAGATGATAATATTATGGTTACCTAAAAACTAGGAGTATCTATCTTATTTGATTCTATCTTTATGAGTAAATCAAATAAGATAAATACTTTCCTAAAATCACGCTATTACTTGCTCATCAAGTTTACGTGATTTAAGGAAACTAGGGTTTTTGTATCCAAGTATATAAGCCCATCTAGTCTCTCATATTCTGGTAAGTCTCTCTGAAATTAAAAAGGAGGATATTTGAGAGACATATACACTTAAGCACAAAAGCCTATTCATTGAGTCATATATAAGAGCACTATTAGAGCTTAAATAATTTCTCTTAATTAGCTTTCAGAAGTGAGATTAAAAGAGAACATTTGCTTTTGTCAAAGCCTTCAACAGAGGGGTTGAAAGGCTAGGTGTGTGTTTGTGAGTTCAAACACAAGGGGCTTACTAGTGTAAGTCGAGCGCACATTCGGAGTAGAGTGTGGGGTATACTGGTTCCCGGAGTAGGGAAACAGTAGAGCGTCTGTGGTCTTTATTTTTCGTAGTAGATTAATAAAAGAGCATAGGGTAGGAGGACGTAGGCCATAGTTGGCTGAACCTCGTTAAATCTTGTTTTTTCGTTATTGCCTTTCTTACATTGCGCTGCTTACAGGAACCAACCCAACTGGTTCCTCTCGTAGATCAAAAAGAAAGAAAAATAGGCAAAGTCTCCTTAACACTCAATTCACCCCCCCCCCCCCTCTTAAGTGCTCTAAAACCTTCAATTAGTATCAGATCCTAGGCTTCTCACAAGAGTAACATCTAGAGGAGTCAAGCATGAGTACTCAAGATCTAAATGCTATGGGCTGTGACAACAAGACACCAAAGTTCAACGGAAATAACTATGCCTGGTGGAAGAATAGGATCAAGAACGTAATTATAGGAATTGATTATGAATGTTGGCTAGTTGTCAAGAATGGTCCCAACATCATCCTCAAGACATATGCTGAGGGTAACCTGGTTCCCAAGAAAGACAGTGAATTAGTAACTGCTGATTACAAACTGCTGGAGAAGAATGCCAAAGCAATGTCAATTCTACAACAGGCTATAGGTGAGAATGAAATAATTCGGATCTCAGGTTGCAGTAATGCAAAAGAGATTTGGGATACCCTCGAACTTGCTTTTGAGGGAACCAGCGAGGTAAAAAGGTCTAAAATTGATTTACTTATGTCTAAGTATGAGCTGTTTGCTATGAATAAAAATGAAAAGATTAATGATTGTTTTCGTAGATTTATGACAATTATCAATGATCTTAGATCTCTTGGTAAGAACTTTTCTGATGAGGATCTTGTGAAAAAAGTTTTGCGCAGCTTGACAGATACATGGACAGCCAAAGTAACAGCAGTCTATGAAGCAAAAGATCTATCCACCCTGTCTCTAGAACAGCTGATTGGTTCCCTCATGACTCATGAGATGTTGATTGATTCTAAGACTGAGAAAGAACCAGCCAGAGGCATGGCTCTTAAGGGAATAGTAGAAGAAGAAGAAGATGAGATCAGCATGATTGCTAAAAGATTTGAGAGATCACTTTGAGACTAGAGGAAGAACTTCAAAAGTAAGAATTTTAAGAAGTCTAACTCCTCTTCTGCAGGATGCTTCAAGTGTGGTGATAAGGGACATCTTATTCGAGATTGTCCTAGTTGGAAGGACAAACAGTCCTAATCTGGAGATAAACGTGCCTTCAAGAATGCTATGATAGCATCTATGTGGGGTGATTCTGATTCAGGGTCTGATGAGGATGAAGAATCACCTAACTCTGATGTTTGCTTGACCGCCTTTGCAAACACTAAGGGAAACAACACTAATCTAGGAACCAAAGGGGGAACCAGTACATTTAAAGAATGCTTGATGGAAAAGAAGGATGTACTACATGAACACAAGGTAAACTTAGAACAAGTTAGAGAAGATATGCATGAATATGATAGAGATAATATGATTGCTTGTATTAACTCTTTATTAGATGAATGTTATAAATTGGGTGAAACTTACATAACTGGCAAAAGAAAGCTTAAAGAAAAACATGTTGAATGTGAAATTGCTGTTGCTAGTTGTGATCACCTAGAAGAAGTTTGCCATGAACTAAAAAGTCAAGTGGCAGAGCTAGAAGTTGAATTGGACAAGTGTAAAGTGGAACTGGAAAAGGCAAGATCCTCTAAACCTAACTATCCTAGTGATGGTGAAGAAGATCTGACCTCCTGGTTCCCCAGAGACTTAACAACCACTAGTGAATCTCTTGATATTTCAGCAGCTAGGGGTAAAGCAAATTCCTATAGTAGAACTTCCTTGTTGAAAGCCTTTGAGATATTGGCTCGCAATTTGGAAGATTCTCATAAGGAAATTACTTCACTTAAAGCTGCTCAGTTCACTGTATCCTCCTCAGGTACCAGCATAGAAATTAGTGATGTGATAGATAAATATGAAAATACTATTTGTGAATTGCATGCTGATATCTATCAATTGAAAAAGAGCAAGCAGCCAGTAGTTGTTGACATGACTATTGATTCTATGGTTTCAAAGCTTAATTTACAACTTGAAACCTTAAAAAGTAATTTTGATTTTCTAAAAGAGAAAAATGAGTTGTTGACTAAGACTCTTGAAACCAGAGAAAAGGAACTTCATGATAGTCATATACATGTTGAAAAATTATTGACTGCTCAAGAAATTTTGATTTTTTTAACCTCTTCGAAACGTAACAAAGGGAAGGTTAGTCTTGGATATACCAAACAGAGAACCTGGACTAACTGGTCCCCTAGAGAAACCACATGGATTAAAGAATTCAAATGAGGTAAGTATGTTATGACTAAAGAGATGTTTGTCTATTATCATTGTGGTATGAATGGACATAAGATTCATAAATGTCCAGCTAGGAAGAACAGTGTGAATAAAAACAATAAACATATGGAATTTGTCTGGAAAAGAAAAGATCAACTAGAGCTTATTGTTGTTGAAAAGGAACCCAAAAATGTTTGGGTTCCTAACTCTAATGTTTAATTCTTTCTTGCAGGCTAAAGTGAAGGGAAGTACCTATTGGTATTTGGACAGTGGGTGCTCAAGACACATGTCCGGGGATAAGAAGCAATTCCTTTCACTAGTAGCCTTTGATGGTGGAAGTGTCACCTTTGGAGACAACAGCAAGGGAACCATCACTGGTTTAGATAAAGTAGGTAAGACACTTTCAAACGCAATTGATGATGTGTATTATGTTGAAGGCTTACAACATAATCTTTTGAGTATTTCTCAATTATGTGACAAAGGTAATAAAGTTGAGTTCCAAGCCAATTTCTGTCACATAATTAACTCTCTAACAGGCGAGCTTGTGTGTGAGGGAATCAGGAAACATGATGTTTACATTACCTTTCTGGATAAAATTCCTCAAGACAAATCTGTCTGTTTGAGAGCTATGTCTAACAATAATCAATGGATTTGGCATAAGAGATTTGGACATGCTAGCTTGACACTCTTGAATAAACTAAACTCTCGTGACTTGGTGGTAGGACTCCCTAACATCACGTACGAGGCAGATAAAGTGTGTTCAGAATGTGTCAAAGGGAAACAGGTCAAGATCTCTTTTAAGCCTAAGACAGTTTTGAGTACTAGAACACCCTTCGAACTTGTACACATTGATTTATATGGTCCCATGAGAGTACAAAGTCGAAGAGGTCATAGATATATCTGTGTTATGGTTGATGATTATTCCAGGTACACTTGGGTGATAATGCTACATTCAAAAGATGAAACATTTGATGAGTGGGTAGCATTGGTGAAGCATATTAAGAACCAGCTTTCTCACAAGCTGGTCTCGGTAAGATCAGACCATGGTACTGAATTTGATAATGCTAACTTTATTGATTATTACAGGGAACAAGGAGTTAGTCACAACTTCTCAGCCCCCAGAACACCACAACAAAATGGTGTTGTTGAAAGAAAGAATAGAACTGTTGAGGAAATGGCAAGGACGATGCTCATTGAGAGTGGTCTCCCCAAGAGTTTCTGGGGTGAAACTGTTAACACTGCTTGTTATATACTGAATAGAGGTCTCATTAGACCAAAGTTAAATAAGACTCCCTATGAACTCCATAAAAGGTCGAAAGCTTAATATTGCATACTTTTGTGTCTTTGGATGCAAATACTATGTACATAACAATGGGAAGAACTAGCTAGATAAATTTGATCCTAGGAGTGATGAAGGAATCTTTCTTGGATATTCTACTCAAAGAAAAGCATATAGAGTCTTTAATAAGAGGACTTTGTGTATTGAGGAGAGTGTCCATGTAATTTTTGATGAATTTAACATGTCTTCTGAGATTGCGTAGGTACAACCTGATGAAATGATTGGACTGATGGAGTTTACGGGGAACCATGACACTGGTTCTTTAAGTGAAGTACAAGCAGATCTAAGCTCTCCTAATGCTTCACCAGATGATAATGGTGAAGAGCCTAGAGAAGAAAATGTGAACAACGAGATCTCAGAAGGGGAACCAAGACCTAATGGCTTCCCAAGTGATAGACAGGTAAGAAGTTCAGGGGGAATGGATGAAGAGGCCTCCACTGAACGTGAGGTAAGTGAGAGACATATACACTAAAGCACAAAAGCCTATTCATCAAGTCATATACAAGAGCACTATTAGAGCTTAAATAATTTCTCTTAATTAGCTTTCAGAAGTGAGATTGTTGATCCTTATGTTTTGATGATGACCCAAAGCAAACTTGACTAATGTCTTTGTTAAGTTCCTGTGCATTACTGAGTTCCTGAGTAGGAACACAACTGAGCAGTGAAGAGAAGATGCAGCAGCCTTAACGGAACAAGAAGCTATTCAAGCCATGCATCACATTGTTCCTGAGTAGGAACAAGAGGAGAACCACTTGAAGTTGCTGAGGTGAAAACTTCATAGAAGTGAAGACATAAAGACTAAATCGAGTTTAGGATTTATGTAAGTGTAAAGGAATAGGTAATGGGAACTTGATTAGGAACTCATCATGACTTGAACTAAAACGTCAGTTTATTAAAAAGCTTAAGAAAATTTATTTATTCTGTTCTACTTAAAAAATGGGATTTGATAAAATCTGCTTTAGTAAAAAGATTTTATTATTATTGGAAAATAAGTTTTAAGATAATATTTTACAAAAAGATTTTTTTATCATTTTGAAAAATATATCCTAAATTCCAAGATTATCTTTTTGCTACTTAACTGATGATATTAAACGTGCATTTTGTTGGCGAGATTTTAGGAAAACATTCAAAGTTTTCTGGAAACTTGGAAAGCACTCACCCCACGTTTCTCGCAACTGCTTGGTCATGGGAACGTGTCCTAAAATCAAGGAAACTTGGCAGTTGTGGGAAAAGTGGAGAGTCAGTTAAGAGATCATGTTTTTCTATAAATTCAGACTTGATTTTTCAAGTGAAATAACACAGACCAACAATATATTTTCTCAAGAGCTTTCAAACGTTTATCCTTGAGTAGAGTTCCCAAGTTCCTAATTACTTCCTCTTGCACATAGAGTAAATTTTACAGAGTTGTAATTGGGAGAAGGGGTTGAGTGAACCTTGTAGTGAGACTTGAGTGAGTCTAGAGTGTGAGTTTCAGAGTAGAAACTAGAGAAAGAGAGAGCACTACAATTGAGGGATTGTAGTGGGGAACTTAAGTTTGTAGAGGAACTTAAGTTGAGAAGAGTTCCATAGGTTGTAACTGAGTTGTTGCCCTATTAGTGAAAGTGTGTTAAAATCCCGAGTGGGTCGTGGTCTTTCTCCTTGTTGGGCACAAGGAGTTTTCCATGTGAAAATCTCTCTTTACACTCTTGTTCCTTATAGCGTTTTAAATTCCGCAATATTTGCTATAAGTTCCCGAAGTTGTTCCCATCTACAATTCACCCCCCCTCTTGTAGAATTCATCACTTTAACAGATATTAAAAGAGAACATTTGATTTTGTCAAAGCCTTCAACAGAGGGGTTGAAAGGCTGGGTGTGTGTTTGTGAGTTCAAACAAAAGGGGCTTACTAGTGTAAGTCGAGCGCACATTCGGAGTAGAGTGTGGGGTATACTGGTTCCCGGAGTAGGGAAATAGTAGAGCGTCTGTGGTCTTTATTTTTGTAGTAGATTAATAAAAGAGCATAGGGTAGGAGGACGTAGGCCATAGTTGGCTGAACCTCGTTAAATCTTGTGTTTTCGTTATTGCCTTTCTTACATTCCGCTGCTTACAGGAACCAGCCCAACCGGTTCCTCTCGTAGATCAAAAAGAAAGAAAAATAGGCCAAGGCTACTTAACACTTAATTCACCCCCCCCCCCCCCCCCCCTTCTTGAGTGCTCTAAAACCTTCAGAGAGGAAGTTGGTGATTCCACATATCACAACGAACGACCTATAATCGCCCTATATCTCCAAAGGAGTGGCAGGACAAGATTCGCATCGGATTCCGAAACTATTTATTATCATCGTTTCTACAACCTTAAGCAATAAAGATCATGGCTTTCCTAGGGTTTCACCAATCAAAACCCCTAAAGGAATTACTCACACATATTCATGCTTAAAGACGTAAAGATATTTAAAGACGCAACAAAAACAATCATGGAATGAAATCACGAGAATGAAAACAATTTAGAAATTATGCTAATAAATGATAAACATAAAACTAAACAAGCAACAAAAAGAACGAATGAATTAAGAGCAAAGAAACTGATTAAAACTTAGAAAAGCTTCAACTTGATATCCACAAAAAGAATTCAAACTACAAAGCGTTGAGGAAACTGAAAACCAAAAGCTAAAACTAAAAGAATTTGGAGGCTAAAGAAATCTAAAAGTGCATAAAAGTATAAAACCTAGCTCTCCCCCCCTCTCATCAGAGGAAGGGGGTATTTATAACAAAATAAGAAGAACCTACGAAAACCCTAAAATGCATAGGAGCCGACCCTAAAAAGAAGTAGTTGATCCGGAGGAAAACATTGTCATTCGCCCGAATGTACATCTCATTCGGCCGAACACAATCCCATTCGCCCGAATGGTCTTCCATTTGCCTATTCCAGAGGCTTCGAGGAATCGATCTCTGTTAAGCATTCACCCGAATGATTATGTTGATTCGGCCGAATGGAAGCTCATTCGCCCGAATGAGTTCCATTCGACTTTTCCAGTGACCAAGGGTCAAATGCTCTGAAGACTGCCTCTCATTTGACCGAATTAGACTCAGATTCGTTCGAATCTGAATACATGAAGTCGAATGTCTCTCTGATTCGGTCAAATCTGAGACCATTATTTCCTCATTTTTGCTTTTCTCTTTTCTAAACTCCGTGGGATCTTCATGAGTGACTTCAAACACTTGCCCAAGCTATGATAAGTGTGTCAAAGGCTCGAATGTATCTCATTTCACCTTGAAATCATCAAAAGTACTTGAAATGAACTTAAGATAACTCGAAAATAAGATCAAGGTAAAATCAAGCACAATATGCATAAAACCAATACAAAACTGCGAGGCTTGACACTAAAACGAGGTATTAAACGTGCTCTAAAACGAGCACATCAACTTCCCATTATTCCCTATATAAAATAGCATGATCTTTCCCTTTTTCACGCCTAAGTAAAATTAGTAAATATCTTCCACTTTCTATGCTTAAGTCAAATTTTATTTTTAACCCATAGTTTCACTACACATCAAATCAGCCATGATCCTCAACTTTCAAAAAAAATCAAAATCTGATCCACAGGATTCTATCTTTCCTTGCACAAATCTGATTTTACCATAAAAGACTTGATTTGCACACGCCTAAACCAGCGTATTACCCATCAAAAATACCCTTTTATTTTGGAAAAAAAATAACAGTCCCCAAATCCTATTAATTAATCACACAATCTTGAATATCACTATTCATAAGCCAACTCAGCTCATATTCACACGCCACCTGATTAACTCAACCAAGCATTGCACATCCTTCAACTAATTTATTAACTAACCTAACTACTCCTCTTTTAGATGATGAAACTAGTTTTAATAATTAAAGCCAATATTAACTACCCCCAAAACACACACCATTAGTTATGAACAACAAAAACTACTTGATCCTAGTCTTCCAAAATAAAAGGACTAGAAAACCCTTAAAATAAGATAAATGAACCATGCAGCTAAAAATGCTTTAATTCATTTCTAGTCAAAGGATTTAGTTAAAAGGGTCTCCTTGGCGAAAAGTTCAACATTAGATAAATTTTTTGAATTCCCATCACCTATGACGAATGAAGTTAATAAAAGTTCATGTGAAAAATCAGGTCTTTTGGATTTTTCATCATTTGAAAGACATTTAAGATAAGGAGCAACAATTCTATGTTGCTAAGGTGAAAATAACCAAGTATGCCAAAAGTTTGTTAAAGGGCGTCCAAATTAAAAGGGAGACTAATGGTAAGGTCTTAATTTCTACTTAGGCCAAGTTGAAGAAGAAACTTAGATTTTGTTTTGTACCCTATAATAATAAGAAATCATTATATGTAAAGTGGAGTACTTTACATCAAAGAATTGGTTCTATGGAGGAATACTTAACAGAGTTTGAGAGACTCTTAATATTTTGTGGATCGAGGAGAATGAAGAGCTCAAACTAGAAAGGTTTATAGCTAGTCTAGATCGTGAGATATTTGAGAAGGTAGAAGTATACCAAAACTTGATTTTTAATCAAGTGTGCAAATTGGTTGTCAAATTTAACAACCAAAGAAAGAAGAAACCTTTTTCCTCTTTAAAGAAACCTACTTTCCCATCCTAAATAAAAAAACAAACCATTTGTTCCTAGACCGGCCAAACCCACCCTTTTTAAACCCACATAAAAAACCCTAAACACATTTTCCTTTCAAAATTCCTAGGCGTGGATTTGCCTTTTCCATTCTTAGGCATTCTATCTTCAGGCCACAACATGGATCGAATCTTCATTGTTTGCATATCTCTCATGAAATTAGGACCATCCTAAGTCTTACCAGGTATATTCAACAGCGTCCCTAAGATGGCATAACAAATATTCTTTTCTTTGACCATAACATCAAGACAATGTCTAACGGGTAAATACTTCCAATACTGAAGTTGCCAAAATATTGACTGTTTCTTCCATAACCCCTGAACATCTCTGTGTTTCAAAGTTTTCCCAAACATATTATCTATTCCTTTCATAATGTCATAAACCAACTTTAGCATCAAACGAGGTCTTTCTCTTACGATAACGATGAAACCTATTCAAGAACCTCCGATACATGAGATACACATGTTTCCCATAATGTGGCAAATACGTTGAGTCCATATCATCCACAAAAATAGGACATGCTTTTTTCCCTTCACCTTATACCTCGACAAGTTCCCATAGACTGAAAAGTCATTAATGATACATAATAGCATGGCACGGAGTGTAAAAGTCTCTTCAACATATGCATCATACACTGATATATCTTCATTGCATAATAACTGCAAATCTTCAATAAGGGGAGTAAGATAAACATCAATGTCATTCCCTGGTTGCTTGGTCCCTGATATTGGAAGCGATAACATAAAATACTTACACTTCATGCATAACTAAGGTGGGAAATTATATATCACTAACAAAACTAGCCATGTGCTATGTTGACTGCTTAAGGTACCAAAAGGATTTATTCCATCCATGCAGAGACCAAGTCTTAGGTTCCTATCTTCTCTGCCAAAAGCCTTGAAAGATTCGTCTATATTTTTCCACTAGGGAGAATAAGTAGGATGTCGAATCATCCTATCTTTCTTCCTCTTCTCTGTATGCCATCTCAAGTTCTTTGCATTTCTCTTAATCGAAAACAAACGCTTGAACCTCGGTATTATGGGAAGATACCACAACACCTTTACACTAGGACCTTTAATCTCCACTACAGGCTCTATCCCATGTGAGAGTTTGTAAAGTGATTGCCCATATTTAGGAAATTGAATGAACTCTGCATACTCATTTTGATACAATATGCAATCATTCAGACATGCATTAATCTTATTATACTCTAACCCAAGGGGACACATTTTCACATAGTACGTGGATATAGGAAAATCATTACCCTTTGGAAACATATCCCCTAATAATATCAATAAGGCTGTGAAACTTGTATTAGTCCAACCATATTTTGTTTTCAAGTTAAACAACGTTGATATAGTAAAAAACTTAGTGTATTTAATATATCCAAGATACAACGATTTCTCACCAGCCTCCTATAAATGCTCAAAAGTACGAGATTGACTACTAAATTATTCCCTTACCCCTTAAAGCATTTCATCTATTTGATCTTCATCACTGGGGTCATTATCCTCTAATTCATCCTCCCCATCGTCCTCCTTCTCGGCATCAAAATCTTCACCATCATTAGATTCTAATTTTCCATGATGGTCTAACTCAACATGATGAATGAGAATTTTGTTAGAACATGACCCAATGTCATATCAAGCAGGAACCTCACCATGTTGTACCCATACGTGGTATTGTTACCTAAACCCACGCCAAATCACATAGACCCTCAACTCTCTTATACGACTAACTGTATTCACATTATCGCAATTACCATAAGGGCAACACACTTCATCATGTCCAATGTTATTTAGGTGTTTCAACAATTCTCTACAAAACTCCTCAATTACGTTCATAAACTCCAACGAAGCACGATTACCATACATCCAATTTTGATCCATAATTTGTGTTATGTCCTATTTAACATGTAAGAGATTAAATAACAATTTAATCAACACTCAGTTTATGCATAGTTATATATATAATTGCACCTAAATGGTCATCAAGTGACTTCCATAAAAATAAGGTTAAGAAAACTCCAAAATAACCCACAAACACTCGCTTTATAGTTTAAGTTACTAAATTCTTCTAGCAATATTTATTTCTGTTCTATGCTTTGTAAATCAATACAAATTTTATGTGATCATTTTAGAGCACGTTTACAACCCTATTTTAGTGTCGAGTCTCATGCTTTTATATTGGTTTTATGCACATTACATTCAATTTTACCTTGATCATGTCCTCGAGCTGTTTTTAGGTCATTTTAGGTGATTTCGAGGTAAAATGAGACGTGTTCAAGGCTTTGACACTTTTATCAAGAGTTTGGATGCACGTATCATAGCTTGGGCATGCGTTCCAAGTCACTCTCGAAGATCCCATAAACTCCAGAAGCCATTAGGCACTTCAAAGAAGCTGTTCAGCAAGATTCAGGTTCAGATTCGACCGAATCTGACATCCATTCGGTCGAATGGAAGACAGGAGTTCAAGCATATAAATCAAGCTCTCGGGAATAGCCAAATGGTGGAAAGGGTGAGAAAAGTCGAGGTTTCTGATATGGCCGAATACACCACTCATTCGACCGAATACACCACTCATTCGGTCGAATCTACACTAAATTCAGCCGAATGGAGACTGTTTCCGAAGATCTTGGTTCTTTCTTAGACTGGCGCTTGAGGGCTTTTTTTCTAGGGTTTTACCCCTTACGTTCCTAAGGTATAAGTACCCTCTTACTCTGTAAATAACCCTCATGCCTACTTTGGGAGCTTTTGTGCCTCAACCTAGATTTACAGCTTTCGTTATTCTCGTTTACAAGCTTTGTATTTCGGATTCGGATTCACTTTCGTTCACGCTATTTCATTTATGCAAGGTATTGATTCTTTTCTATTTTATTTCGTTTAATGCTTTCAAGTATTGTTTTTCAGAATTTCATTCCTCTTTCTATTATCGCTTCTTCATTAATAGTTTTGATAGAGTAGTTGTCGGTTTTGTTATAGGTCTTCGTTTTTCATTCTCTTGTTCATTACATTCAATTCGTTCATCCTTTCAATCATGTTCTTTTTCGTTGTTTATGCCCTAGTTTTTATTACTATGTGTGAGTAGTTTTCTTAGGGGTTTGATTGGTGAAACCCTAGGTTGGCTCGTTCTTCATGCGTAGAGTTAGGATTTGAGATTGTTGATGATTTATTGATTGATATTCGATGCGAATCTTGTCCTGCCACTCTTTTGGAGACATAGGGCGATTATAGGTTGTTCGTGTGATTTATAGGGTCACAAACTTCCTCTCGTCATCTTGATTGTCATGATTCATAGTTGACTGATTTCTCCTAATTTAGCATATTGATAGTTTGATTATCCTTTGATAACCGGTAGTTTAGGTCATTTAACTAAAAGACAGGTTATGCAAATAATATTTATTCCAACCTACAAACTATACGAGTATAGTGGAGTAAGGGGTCAAACCACGAAGACAAGGTATATCAAGACTCTAACTTTTAACATAACCGGACTATTTAGAGTTGGAAATTCAATTAAAACTAATAACCAGAAGATGGATGACAATAAATCATGAAATAAAGCAAGTAGAGAAAAACGGGGACAAGATTGGATTCACCCTAGGAATGAAGCTTTCAAAACCTAATGTGATAGATTAGAGAAAATCTGATAATAACTAGCATGGACATCCAAGAATACGAGAGGAAGTTGGTGATTCCACAAATCACAACGAACGACCTATAATCGCCCTATGTCTCCAAAGGAGTGGCAGGACAAGATTCGCATCAGATTCCGAAACTATTTATTATCATCATTTCTACAACCTTAAGCAATAAAGATCATGGCTTTCCTAGGGTTTCACCAATCAAAACCTCTAAAGAAATTACTCACACATATTCATGCTTAAAGACGTAAAGATATTCAAAGACGCAACAGAAACAAACATGGAGTGAAATCATGAGAATGAAAACAATTCAGAAATTATGCTAATAAATGATAAACATGAAACTAAACATGCAACGAAACGAACAAATAAATTAAGAGCAAAGGAATTGATTAAAACTTACAAAAGCTTGAATTCGATATCCACGAAAAGAATTCGAACTACAAAGCGTTGAGGAAACTGAAAACCGAAAGCTAAAACTAAAAGAATTTGGAGGCTAAAGAAATGTAAAAGTGCATAAAAGTATGTAAACCTAGCTCTCCCCCTCCTCTCATCAGAGGAAGGGGGTATTTATAACAAAACAAGAAAAACCTACGAAAAACCCTAAAATGCATAGGAGCCGTCCCTAAAAAGAAGTAGGTGATCTAGAGGAAAACACTGTCATTCGCCCAAATATAAGTCTTATTCGGCCGAATACAATTCCATTCACCCGAATGGTCTTCCATTCGCCCATTCTAGAGGCTTCGAGGAATCGATCTCTGTCAAGTATTCGCCCGAATGATGATGTTGATTCGGCCGAATGGAAGCTCATTTGCCCGAATGTGTCTTAGATTCGGTCGAACCTGCATCCATTCGGTCGAATGTCTCTCAGATTCGGTGGAATCTGAGACCATTCTTTCCTCTTTTTCACTTCTCTCTTTTCTAAACTCCGTGGAATCTTCATGAGTGACTTCAAACACTTGACCAATCTAAGATACATGTGTCAAAGGCTCGAATGCATCGCATTTCACCTTGAAATCATCATAAGTACCTGAAATGAACTTAAGACAACTCGAAAACAAGATCAAGGTAAAATCAAGCATAATATGCATAAAACCAATACAAAACTGTGAGGCTTGACACTAAAACAAGGTATTAAACGTGCTCTAAAACGAGCACATCAACTTGCCCCAAGCTAAACCGTTGCTACTCCCTAGCAAACGAAATAGGAAGGTGAAGTGATAGCTTAGGGCAAAATGAATGAAGAAATGAATAAAAAGACAAATGAAGATCATGAGAAGTGGAAATCAAGACAATGCAAGCCGTGCACGTGCAAAACTCTTCCTTAGTGTTGAGTTCCTTAAGTTTGGATTGACAGTTTTGAATGATGACAAACAGCTAAGGGAAACAGGTCTTTGAAAGTGTTCAATACAGTTGGGGGAACCAGCTAAAATAGAACACTGTTTCCCTAGATAAGTTATTACTTATATGAGATATTTTTTGAACTAACTTATCTTTATACAGGGAACAACTAGATGATAAATGAGCTATGCATCTAAGTTGAATTCTAAGATTGGAAGCTTGAAAGGATTTTCGATCAACTTAAAGGAAGGTCCTTGGTCAATAATTGAGTTCATTCATGGAAGCTTTCAAGACTTAACGAATGCATGAAGGAAGACTACACTCGAAGAGTTATTTAGGATCCTCATGTAAATGATCCGTAGTACAACTTATATAATTGAGTATATAACGTGCTTTTAGTATATTAAATATCGTTATGAAATTTGGTACAAGGTTTGGAACAAATTTCATAACATATTCAGTTCAGGGAACGAGGTTAGGGAACCAGGTTAACTGAACAGATTATTCAAGCTGCGGTTTTTACAAAGATTTTACAAAAAGGATATTTTCCGAAATATATTGATTTAAGATATATCAAAGCAGCTAAAAGATAAGATGATATTTTTGGTTAGCTAAAAACCGGGAAGTATCTTATCCTAAGTTGATCTTATCTTGTGATCAAATCAATTAGGATAAATACTTATCCTAAAATCGTATATATATTTTATATGCATGATTTTAGGGTTTAGCCAACTAACCTATAAATACATCTTGCTCTGAATAATCATACACACAGCTCTCACGCATTTTTAGTAGAGTTTGATCTTTGAGAGCTAAAAGCACTAATTCAATTATTAAGTGATACACAAGAGCATAATAGTGTTTTAACATTTTTCTCTATTTGACTTTTGAGAGTTAGATCATTAGAGAGTTCTTGATCTTGTATTAAGTCTTTGACAGAGGGGTTGAAGACTTGGTGAGTGTTTGTGAGTTCAAACACACTAGGAACTTACGAGGGTAAGTTTAAAGCACATTCGGAGTAGAGTGTGGGGTTTACTGGTTCCCGGAGTAGGGAAACAATAGAGTGTTCTTTATCTTTATTTTTCGGAGTAGATCAATAAAGGACTTAGAATAGGAGGACGTAGGCCAGAGTTGGCTGAACCTCGTTAAGTCTATGGTGTTCTGTATTGCCTTGTTTTATTCCGCTGCATAAGGGAACCAGCACAACTGGTTCCTTACACATAATCCGAAAAGAAGCAAAAATTGCCAACGATTACTTAACTCTCAATTCACCCCCCCCCCCCCCTCTTAAGTGCCCATTGAACCTTCAATTGGTATCAGAGCCTAAGCTTCTCGAAAGAGTAACATCTAGAGGAGTTAAGAATGAGTACTCAAGAATTAAGTGCAATCGGTTATGACAACAAGACACCAAAGTTTAATGGAAATAATTATGCCTGGTGGAAGAATAGGGTCCAGAATGTTATCATGGGTATTGATTATGAATGCTGGCTTGTAGTTAAAAATGGTCCTAATATCATTCTCAAGACAGAAGCTGATGGGAAACAGGTTCCCAAGAAGGATATCGAATTAGTCACTGGTGATTACAAGCTGCTGGAGAAAAATGCTAAGGCAATGTCAATTCTACAACAAGCAATAGGTGAGAACGAAACAAATCGTATCTCTGGTTGCAGTAGTGCTAAGGAGATATGGGACACCCTTGAACTTGCGTTTGAGGGAACCAGTGAGGTAAAACGGTCTAAAATTGATTTAATCATGTCTAAATACGAATTGTTTGCCATGAATAAAAATGAAAAAATCAATGATTGCTTTCGTAGGTTTATGACTATTGTTAATGATCTTAGATCACTTGGTAAAATATTTTCTGATGAGGATCTTGTGAGAAAAATTTTGCGTAGTTTAACAGATACATGGACAGCTAAGGTAACAGTAGTATATGAAGCAAAGGATCTGTCTACCCTGTCCTTGGAACAGCTGATTGGTTCCCTTATGACTCATGAGATGCTGATTGACTCTAAGTCTGAGAAGGAACCAGCCAGAGGCATGACACTGAAGGGAACAGTAGAGGAAGAAGAAGATGAGATCAGCCTGATTGCAAAAAGATTTGAAAGATCTCTTCGTGATTAAAAGAGGAATTTCAAAGGTAGGAATTTCAAAAACACTAAAAAATCTAACTCGTCTTCATCTTCAGGTTGCTTCATGTGTGGTGAGAAAGGACACATCATTCGTGATTGTCCAAAATGGAAGGACAAGCAATCTCAATCTGGAGATAAGAGGGCTTTCAAGAATGCCATGATAGCATCTATGTGGGGAGAATCTGACTCAGGATCTGATGAAGAAGAAGATACAACTAGTTCTGATGTTTGCTTAACTACCTTCACAAACGTCAAGGAGAACAGCACTGGTCCGGGAACCAGAGGGGGAACCAGTACATTCAAGAAATGCTTAATGGCTAAGAAGGATGTACTACAAAGACTTAAGGTAAACCTTGAACAAATTAGAATAGATATGCATGAATATGATAGAGAAAATATGCTTGCTTGTATAGATTCTTTATTAGATGAATGCTATAAATTAGGTGAAACTTATATAACCGACAAAAGAGAACTAAAAGAAAAACGCAATGAATGTGAAATTGTTATTGCTAGTTGTGATCATCTAGAGATGGTTTGCCATAACTTGAAAAATCAAAGTGCTGAACTAGAAGTTGAATTGGACAAGTGCAAGGTAGAACTAGAAAGGGCAAGATCTTCTGAACTTGACTATCCAAGTGACGGTGAAGAAGATCTGATCTCCTGGTTCCCCAGAGACTTATCAACTACTAGTGAAGTCCCTGATTTTTCTACAGTCATAAGTAAAGCAAATTCTTGCAATAGAACTTCTCTGTTGAAGGCCTTTAAAACATTGGCTTTCAACTTAGAAAATTCTTACAAAGAAATTGCTTCAATTAAAGCTGCTCAGTCCCCTAGTTTTCCCACTGGAACCAGCGTTGAAGTCAGCAGTATGATTAATGAATATGAAAGCACTATCTGCAAGTTACATGCTGAATTTAATCAATTAAAAAGTGAAAAACAATCAGTAGTTAGTAACATGTCTAATGACCCTACGGTTTTAGATCTTAACTTACAACTTGCAACTTTAGAAAGTAACTTTGAGTTTTTGAAAGAGAAAAACGAGTTGTTAGTTAAAACACTTGAAACAAAAGAAAGGGAATTGCATGACAGTCATAGACATTTGGATAAGCTACTGAATGCACAAAGGACTTTGAACCTTCTGACTTCATCAGGAGGAAACAAAGGAAAATTTGGTCTTGGTTATACTAGACAGAGAACCAGGACTAACTGGTCTCCCAGAGAAACCACCTGGATCACAGAATATCAGCGAGGTAAGTATATCATGACTAAAGAGATGCACGTGTGTTTTCATTGTGGTAAGAATGGACATAAGATACATGAATGTCTAGCTAAGAAAATTAGTGCTAATAAGTACAGCAAGAGTGTAATGTATGTGTGGAGAAGAAAGGATAAACATGATGTTAATGTTGTTGAAAAGGGACCCAAGTGTGCTTGGGTTCCTAAAACTAATGTTTGATTTAATCTTACAGGCTAGAGTGAAGGGAGACACCTATTAGTATTTGGACAGTGGTTGCTCAAGACACATGTTCGGGGATAAAGATCAATTCCTTTCACTAGTGGCCTTTGATGGAGGAAGTGTCACCTTTGGGGATAACAGCAAGGGAACCATTACTGGTTTAGGTAAGGTTGGTAAGACACTTTCTAACACAATAGATGATGTTTATTATGTTGAAGGCTTGCAACATAATCTCTTGAGTATTTCTCAATTATGTGACAAAGGTAATAGAGTTGAGTTTCAAGCCAACCTATGTCACATAGTTAACTCACAAACAGGAGAACTTGTATGTGAGGGAACTAGGAAGCATGATGTCTACATCACCTTCTTAGATAAAATCCCTCAAGACAAGTCCATCTGTTTGAGAGCTGTTTCTGAAAATAATCAATGGATTTGGCATAAGAGGTTTGGACATGCTAGCCTAACACTTCTAAACAAGCTTAAAGCATGTGACTTAGTGATAGGTCTTCCTAACATTAAGTACGAAGCTAATAAAGTCTGTTCTGAATATGTAAGGGGAAAACAGGTCAAAATCTCTTTTAAGCCTAAAACTGTTTTGAGTACCAGCAGACCCTTCGAACTTGTACACATTGACTTGTGTGGCCCCATGAGAGTACAAAGTCGAAGAAGTCATAGATATGTCTGTGTTATGGTTGATGATTATTCCAGGTACACTTGGGTAATGATGTTACACACAAAGGATGAAACGTTTGAATAATGGGTAACATTGGTGAAACAAGTGGAGAACCAGCTCACCCATAAGCTGGTCTCAATAAGATCAGACCATGGTACTGAATTTGATAATGCTAACTTTATTGCTTATTGTAGGGAACATGGAGTTAATCACAACTTCTCAGCCCCTAGAACACCTCAACAAAATGGTGTTGTAGAAAGGAAGAACAGAACTCTTGAGGAGATGGCGAGGACGATGCTCATTGAGAGTGGTCTCCCAAAGAGTTTTTGGGATGAAGCTGTTGACACTGCTTGCTATATACTAAATAGAGGTCTCATTAGACCAAAGTTAAATAAGACTCCCTATGAACTTCTTAAAGGTCGAAAGCCCAACATCACATACTTTCGTGTCTTTGGATGTAAATGTTATGTGCATAATAATGGGAAGGACCAGCTTGATAAATTTGATCCCAGAAGTGATGAGGGAATCTTTCTTGGATACTCTTCTCACAGCAAAGCATATAGAGTCTTCAATAAAAGGACTCTCTGTGTTGAGGAGAGTGTCCATGTCATTTTTGATGAATTTAACATGTCTTCTGAGATTGCGCAGGTACAACCTGATGAAGCTATTGGATTGATGGATTTCACAGGGAACCAGTATACTGGTCCCTCAGATGAAGTGCAAGCAGAGCTAGGCCTACCAAATACTCCACCAGATGATAATGATGAAGTGCCTAGAGAAGAAAATGGAGAAAATAAGGATTCTGAAGGGGAATCAAGTCCTGATAGTTCCTCATATAATAGACAGGTAATGAGCTCAGGGGTAACAGAAGAAGGTACCACCCCTGAACCTGAGGTAAGAGGAAACAGCATGAATGTGAATCCTCCTGGTTCTTCAGAAAGAGAAGAGATTCATGAACATGCTAGTTCCCAACTTAATGAGGAAGCATAAAACAGTATTAATGTCAAAAGTTTTAGATATCAAGCCTCTCATCCCACTGATCAAATAATTAGTGCTATAAATAAGGGGATTCAAACGAGAAGAAGTGTCTTTCAAAACTTTTGCGCTTTCTAATCTTTCCTGTCTAATGTAGAACCTACTGACTATAAAATGGCATTGACTGATTCTGATTGGGTACTAGCTATGCAAGATGAATTAAATCAGTTTCAGAAAAACTAGGTTTGGCACCTGGTTCCCCGTCCAAAGGAAAGATCAGTCATTGGTACTAGATGGGTCTTTAGAAATAAGTTAGATGACCTCGGTACTATAGTCAGAAACAAAGCAAGGCTAGTGGTGCAAGGGTACAATGAACAAGAAGGAATTGACTATGATGAGACGTTTGCACCAGTAGCTAGGCTAGAGGCTATTAGGATTTTAATTGCTTATGCTGCTCACATGAATTTTAAGCTATTTCAGATGGATGTAAAGACTGCCTTCCTTAATGGCTATTTGAAGGAAGAGGTATATGTGGAGCAGCCACCTGGTTTTGAAGATACACTGTTTCCCCAGCATGTATATAAGTTGGATAAAGCATTATATGGCTTGAAACAAGCTCCAAGGGCTTGGTATAAAAGACTGTCCAATTTTTTTATGGCTAATGATTACAAGAGGGGAACAGTAGACAAGACCTTGTTCATAAGAACCAGGGGGAAACACTTGATTGTAGTACAAATCTATGTTGATGATATTTTATTTGGTGCTACTAATCAAACCTTGTGTGACGGATTTGCAAATCTTATGCAGAGTGAATTTGAAATGAGTATCATGGGAGAACTAGGGTTCTTCCTAGGGCTGCAGATTAAGCAAACAAATGATGGTATAATGATCCATCAACAAAAGTACTTAAAAGAGCTGCTGAAAAAGTTTGGCATGGAGAACAGCAAAGCTTATGATACACCTGTTCCCACATCCACAAAGTTGGATGCTGATCTTAAAGGAAAAAATGTTAAAGCTACGCTTTATAGAGGAATGATTGGTTCTCTACTTTACCTAACAGCCAGTAGACCTGACATTGTGTTTTCTGTTGGTTTGTGTGCTAGGTTTCAAAGCAATCCAAAGGAATCTCACTTGAAGGCTGTTAGAAGGATACTTAGGTATCTTGTGGGAACAGCAGATCTGTTTTTGTGGTACCCCAAAGGAAGTACCATTGATCTCATTGGATATACAGATGCAGATTATGCTGGTTTCCTAGTTGATAGAAAGAGCACATCAGGTATGGCACACTTCCTTGGCTCTTATCTTATATCATGGGGTTCTAAGAAGCAAAATTCAGTGGCCCTATCCACAGTAGAGTCAGAATATATAGCGGCAGCTTCATGCTGTTCCCAGCTACTGTGGATAAGGAACCAGCTGAAAGATTTTGGTGTTATTTATGAAAGTGTTCCTATTTTTTGTGATAACACTAGTGCAATCAATATTTCAAAGAACCCCGTGCAACACTCCAAGACCAAACACATTGAGATAAGACACCATTTTCTAAGAGACAATGTGGAAAAAGGATTGGTGGAGATGTTGTTCTGTAAAAGTGAAGATCAAATAGCCGATATCTTCACGAAGCCTTTATGTAGAGAGTCCTTTTGTAGGTTAAGAGTCCTTTTAGGTCTAGTTAGACTTTAGGCGATGGCTTCAATTATTTCTTTCAATGATTGGTTAGAATAAGTATGCTTTTGTATCGATTATGTATATAACTATGTTGCTTACTTACAAATACTGTGTAAATAACCTTAGTGGATTATTGTTGCATAGAAACAGGAGAAGCTATTTTGAAACATGCTGAAAATAGAATGACTGGTTCAGTACAGGTACCAGCAAGAGGAAACAGCAGTTCAGCTCTGATATGTCATCCGAAAATATCTTATTTTCGGAAGATTACTATAAGATAATTTCTTTTTGGAAAGAATTATCTTATTTCAGTTATTCCCATCCTACAAAGAGGCAATTATATTTAATTGCCTAATTTATAGTTGGTTGACTCTTTTGTAAAAAGATAACTACAATCTTTAAAGTTTCAATTTCTGAAATTATCTCTTCCGTTTATCTTGACTCTCAACCGGCTAATTTTTTGAAATCCTATGTCTATGCAATTGATATAAAGACACATCAACTCATTGATACAGCTTTACATCACATCATCACTCTACTCATCCTCTCTCTCTCTCGTTCAAAAGTGGTACCCTGATCACTGCTCACTCCGTTCTCATCTCCCTCAAATCTGTGAAGCTCATCTGCTACAATGGGAAGGAAATCAACCAGGGCTCCAGCTAAGAAAAGGAAGGAGAAGACTCAAGCAAGTGAGTCCACTCAATTGAAGGAGACCTCCATCAATGAAGCAAACCCTGCTCCAACTTCATCGAGCAACTCACCTCCCACCACCACAAAGAACCCATCACCAACTCTATCTCCATCTTCTAAATCTCCCTCACCTCCACCTCCCAAAAATACACCTTTACCCAAAACCCCTGAGGCTGATGATTCCATCATCAAGGAACCTGTCTCATCTCAGGGGGACCAGCCCAAAAGCACTGAAGAATTCTTCAACACTGTTGGAGAAAGGGAAGAGGAGGAAGTTCGAAGTGAGGAAGATGATCTACAGATTATTGGGCATAAAAAGTGGACTACAGAACCCTTCGTTCGCAGCAGAGTGACTAGGTCTTCCCTGAAAAGGATTGGCGAAGTAGTAATAGAGGAACAGTCGATGGACTCTGCTGGTTCCAAACGAAAGAGAACAGCACGGAAGTCTACAAGAGGTATGTCAGTAGAATCTCCATCTGTTGGTATGACTAATTTAGGTTCTAGGGTTGTGGTATTTGGGTGTAAAATAGAAGTTGGTTATTTTGATGAAGTTGCCTTAAGTGATGTGAAAGAGCTGTTAGAACATCAGGGTTGGATGCCTTTATTTGATGTCTGTGATGCTAATATTGATGGTGTTAGAAATTTTATGTGAATTTGAAACAAATGTTGCATAGGTCGTTAAGTTCAGTTGTGAATGATGTTGAAGTGAATGTGTCTGTTGCAAGTTTGGCTGGGTTGTTGAATATACCCAGAGATGGTTTTGATGAGTATTCTGGAGATGGATGGCCCACACTTATAGGGGTCAGTCCAGATGAAGTACATGACTTTGTGTTTGGAGGGAAAGTTCCAAAGAAAGCTGGAACGTTTAAAACTGGTAGCTTGAAGGAACCAGTGATGCTGGTCCTTCACTCTGTGTGTAACAAGATGATTATCCCTCGAGCACAAGGTAGGGGTTTTATGCGCATCATGGAAATGGTGCTTATATATTTGCTGATGAAAAGGATTAAGATAAATCTTCCTTCCCTAATGATAAACCATATGATGAATTGCTATAATTCATCCCACCACTCTCTTCCTTACGGTTCTTACATAACTAAGCTTCTTAAAGAGAATAATGTTTCTCTTAGTGGATCAACTGCTCCTGCAATGGTGTTTACCAAAGGCATTCTGAAATGAAAGGGGTTGATCATAAGTGCTGGGGTGTTGAAGTTTAGGGAGGAGGAACCAGTAGAGACTCCTAAGCCTGCCAAGAAGAAACAGAAGGCAGAGGAACCAGCTGGTCAGCAGGTTATTCTTAAGAGGCTGGAGAGTTAGGAAGAGAAGATAAGTGCTGTAGGGGATCAGCTCAGCAAGTTAGTGAACTTAGTGGAAGGTCTATCTACTTCGTTTATTATGAGGATGATCAAGTTAGAGAAACAGATTGCTGGTAGTTCTGGAAATGAGAAGAAACAAGTTGAGGAGGACCAGTAAGTAGACCAGCAGGAAGATGATAGTGAAGAGGAGGAGAACCTGGAAGAAACAGCTGAGGAGGCTGCCACTGAAGAAGAGGAAGGAGATGATGAAAATGATGATGATGATTGAATCTGTTCTCTTTTTCATTTAGCCTACCTTTATCATATTATATTCTGAATAGCTGATTTTGTTGGACTGTTTTTATTCCTCCCAATCCATGAACTTGTTTTGATATGGATTTGGGCTCTATCGCTCACTTTTGTTGGTTTGTACTGAACTATGATCTTTATTGATGGCATGACTTAACTTTGACTATTCTGACCTTCTTTTGCAGCACTTTATTTGTATAATGGTTGATGCCATTGGATGGTTTAGCACGTTACTTTATGCATAAGATGTTACTTTTGCATATCTTTTTAATGATGCCAAAAGGGGGAAAATAGTTAAAGTTGAAGCCTAGAGTCTTTACTAGTTTAGATCGAGTTTTTTTTTTACTTTTACTTTGACTTTATCTTATTTTCTGTTTCTGTTTAGGGAACTAGTTGGCTTAACTGACTTGTTCCATTGAGTCTTGAGTTCTTGAAGTTTTTGACTACTTCCTTTTGAGTATGTTCACAGGTACAGAAACTTCAAAGGTTTGTCATCATCAAAAAGGGGGAATTTGTTGAGTTCCTTAAGTTTGGATTGACAGTTTTGAATGATGACAAACAGTTAAGGGAAACAGGTCTTTGAATGTGTTCAATACAGTTGGGGGAACCAGCTAAAATAGAACACTGTTTCCCTGGATAAGTTATTACTTATATGAGATATTTGTTGAACTAACTTATCTTTATACAGGGAACAACTAGATGATAAATGAGCTATGCATCTAAGTTGAATTCTAAGATTGGAAGCTTGAAAGGATATTCGATCAACTTAAAGGAAGGTCCTTGGTCAATAATTGAGTTCATTTATGGAAGCTTTCAAGACTTAACGAATGCATGAAGGAAGACTACACTCGAAGAGTTATTTAGGATCCTCATGTAAATGCTCCGTAGTACAACTTATATAATTGAGTATATAAAGTGCTTTTAGTATATTAAATATCGTTATGAAATTTGGTACAAGGTTTGGAACAAATTTCATAACATATTCAGTTCAGGGAACGAGGTCAGGGAACCAGGTTAACTGAACAGATTATTCAAGCTGCGGTTTTTACAAAGATTTTACAAAAAGGATATTTTCCGAAATATATTGATTTAAGATATATCAAAGCAGCTAAAAGATAAGATGATATTTTTGGTTAGCTAAAAACCGGGAAGTATCTTATCCTAAGTTGATCTTATCTTGTGATCAAATCAATTAGGATAAATACTTATCCTAAAATCATATATATATCTTATATGCATGATTTTAGGGTTTAGCCAACTAACCTATAAATACATCTTGCTCTGAATAATCATACACACAGCTCTCACGCATTTTTAGTAGAGTTTGATCTTTGAGAGCTAAAAGCACTAATTCAATTATTAAGTGATACACAAGAGCATAATAGTGTTTTAACATTTTTCTCTATTTGACTTTTGAGAGTTAGATCATTAAAGAGTTCTTGATCTTGTATTAAGTCTTTGACAGAGGGGTTGAAGACTTGGTGAGTGTTTGTGAGTTCAAACACACTAGGAACTTACGAGGGTAAGTTTAAAGCACATTCGGAGTAGAGTGTGGGGTTTACTGGTTCCCGGAGTAGGGAAACAATAGAGTGTTCTTTATCTTTATTTTTCGGAGTAGATCAATAAAAGACTTAGAATAGGAGGACGTAGGCCAGAGTTGGCTTAACCTTGTTAAGTCTGTGGTGTTCTGTATTGCCTTGTTTTATTCCGCTGCATAAGGGAACCAGCACAACTAATTCCTTACACATAATCCGAAAAGAAGCAAAAATTGCCAACGATTACTTAACACTCAATTCACCCCCCCCCCCCCCCCCCCCCCCCTCTCGAGTGCCCATTGAACCTTCACTTAGCCATGGGTGTGCAAATACAATGGGCTTTAGAAAGCATAATCAACTTTTTACACCTACTCGGGATCACCAAGCAAGCTAATCATAGTTCATTCCGCCCACTACCTAACGAGGTCGCTAGTCTATGCTCCCAAGGTTATTTCCCAAGAGGTGTTGGAAATTTCCATTACGCTCATGTGTTTATAGGGTATGTATTTCGCTCGAAATCATCCGACTGAAGATGAGTCGCGAATTAAACACTTAAATAAGGAGAAATCTAGTAAATCGTGTCTTATCTTCTCTCCAGCACTGATCTTACTAATCAAGTTAGGTCGAACATGTTTGGATAGGGTTGTAATGCAGGCTCGGATCGAGGTACGGTAGAATTTGGGAATGTGGAGTTGAAATAGAGGATAGTAAGTGATCCAAGGAAATAAAACTGAGGAACACTATGCCTTCCGACAACCATGTCAATCCCAAAATTCCCAATAATACACTCTAATACACTATGTCAACTTTATTCTCAACCTTTTTCTCTAATTTCTTTTTGTTTATTTTATTTTTCTTCTTCTCTTTTTTTTTATTTTTTTCTTTCTTTTTCCCTTTTTTTTGTGCTTTTCAAGCTTTTTCTAAACTTTCTATGTGCATACTTCTTTGAAATGCACTGAGACTAGTGTACGTAGTCAGATCATCCAATGATCATTTCCCCAAACCGAAATCCTTTATTACAATGGTACAAATATCAACTTCACTATGATCACATGACTATCCTCTAGGTAAAAAGAGGGAGTATTTGGTTCATGTGGAGTTAGATAGCGTGGCTACAAAAGAAGGTAAAGGCACAAATTTTGCTCAACCTAGAGTAAATTGATTTTCATGGTAGGCACTTTGGCTATGTAGCTTTAACTACAAACATGTTATCATCCCTAACCTTTAGAAAAGTAGACTATGCTGGAGGAGAACACAAACAATTCTTAAGATTCTCAGTCTAACACTCAACAATATAGGACTCATAATAAAGTCCTAAAAGGCTCAATCCTCACTAGGTTAGTCGAAATGCGCCTCAATAGGTAGTCATCCAAACCACATACTAAGCAAGCTCAGATCCCCCAAGCTAAGTGAAAAACAGTCGAGAAACTAAGACCTAAAATAGGCACAGGGCTAGGGGAATATGAGTTTGCATAAAATCAACGCAAAGTGCACAACAGAAGCTTGCATGCTTATGATGGACAAAATAAGGGGGCACAAGATGCAAAGAAGGATAAAAACAAATATAAAAATAACTAAATACATAAATTTGGATTTTCGAGTAAGCAATCATACCAGTACGTGGGTGCAGCGGCATGTGGAACATATTATATAAATATCTGAAAACAACACTGAAAAGCAAAGCGCTAAACACAAAATAACACCTAGAAATAGACACAAAACAAGAAGCAACGCAACACTACACAACACTAAACTGACAGCCATGACCAAAGGACACGCAAAAGAATGAGTAGTGGACTATAGATACCCCCCCAAGCTAGGGTGAAGCCATCCTCGGCGCTAAGGGAGGCCGTTAGGTCTACCACTACTCATCCCCTATAAATTCCTCATCATCCCCATGGTCTTCCTCCTCATTAACCTCCTCCTCCCCACCCGTATAATCCATCTCATAGTCATCTGAGGCTCTTCTAGGAGCCGGTGGGGTAAAATTATTAAACCTACGCCTACCCACCCGCAACCGGTCAAACCCATGACTTAGTGATATCTTGTTATAGTTTTCATGGCGAGGGTACCAGGAAGGGGTGGCCATGCTTTCGCCGACGATGTGGGAGTGATAGGCCATATCATACCATGGGTACTTCGCCCGCTTGAAGTTTTGCTTGAGGTGTTCGAGACGGGCGGTGTGGTGGGCTTGGGTGGTGAGGACCTGGTCAAGCCTTCTCTCTATGCGTCCTAGGGAGGACATAATATCGGATTTAGATTCATCATCAGAATCATCATTGTCTGGTAAGACTGAGGTAGAAGCTCTAGGTCTTTCACACATAGAAAGAGTGTGAGGGCGAGGAGGTGGTACAACAGGGGGCTCTACAGCGTATTGCGGCACATCACCGTCTAAGAGATACGAGGCCCCAAACTGGACTAGGGCAGGTAATTGAGGATAGGGGTGGGGGATGGTGCGGTCTTTCAAGTACCTCCATTGCATAGGGTCCGCAAAAATAAAGCCAGCCCGCACAAGACATTGCTCATGAAGGGTAGTGGAACTCGCATATCGTTCATCGAATTCTAGAGGATTCATGACGTTCATGAATTCAGCAATCCGGAATACGTGACCCCCTAAACATAAGTCAATAGTTGTATTCAGGGTGGCTATGTTGTTTAGAAACTTCCACAGCATCATTGGCAGGCTTAGTGTACTGTCTTCGTGTGGTGCAAGGTAACGGTGCAAGGTGTGCACCTCGTGTGTTCGTACTAGGTGAGGGCTAGGAGAAGGGAACAAAGTCTCCCTAGAAAATTAAAAGAACATGCGCAAATCAGGGTGTTGTACATCAGAAGCATATATGTTTCTATTCGGATAAACAAGCCAGCCAGCTATTTTAGGCCATAACTCGGAAACCCGAGAGTTGTCCGGTTGTTTATCCGGAATAGGCTCGTTATGGAAACCAAACAAGGTGCAAAATGCAGCATAATCAAGAAAATAGGTTGCATTCCTTAGCCTAAAAACAAATGCAGCCTACCATCCCATTGACACAGGGTTAGGGAACTCAAAACTCATAAGTTAAGAGCTTATGAGTCGGGTGCCACATGTTTATCCAGTTCTCTAACCCACATGCAGTTAATAGTGCAGTAAATTGCTAGTATATACCCATTCGTTACAAAATTGAAAGGTCAAAAGTGGAGTTGATTTTTCGTACCTTAAGCCTTTGGAAACGCTCACATTGCTCTAAAGACACGAAAATTACTGTTAGATGGTCCTCATTGAACCATAATTCCTGGCCGGGAAGTCTTTGTTGGCCCTCCGGTTGTTGAGAACCGGTTTGTTGAGCTTCCCATGTTGCACCCAAAGAGGAACCTTCTCCATGCTTTTTGGACCTCTTGAAGGGGTTCCTCAAGGTTCTCCTTGCACCCATAGTAGTTGAGGATGACTGGGAAGGGAGTAGAGGAATTTGAGAGAGAGCAAGAGTGTGAGGGGAGACGACCAAATTGGAGGAGTTAAGAAATGTGGGTGTGAAATCCCATGGAATGTGTTTGTATTTATAGGCCTGGCTTCCATTTGACCGAATGAAGCATCCATTTGGTCGAATGGACCTCCATTCGCCCGAATGGATGCCCTGTTTGGTCGAATGGATATGAGCTATAAAGAATTCTTTGCTCCTGTTCGACCGAATACTAAACCTATTCAGTCAAATGTCACACCATTCGACCAAACGATCACTCTATTTGGGGTTACCAGCAGCTTCAAAGTTTTCCTTAGCAGATCTATTCGACCGAATGGAGTGCTCTATTCGGTCGAATGAAATTTATTCGTCCGAATAGATCTCTTCATTCGGTATTCTCAAAGACCTCTCCAATTTTGATTAACTGCATTCTTAATGGCCATTCGGGCGAATGGAGTGTGATTTTACACTTTCTTTGCGTTTAGTAATCAAAACACTTACTTTCTCAAAAACAATGAATGTACTATGAGTTAGTTTGACGAAAATCCAAATAAACCGGGTTACCTCCCGTAAGTGCTTTGTTTAACGTCGTTTAGATCGACGTGGCTCGGGTAATTAAGACACAAGGACAAAAGTTAAACTAAGTACTTAAAACCTAACAAAATGCTAAAGAACGATGAATCAAAGTAAGGATACTCGATAAGTGCCAATGATTATACCAACCATTCGACCTTGACATCATCTAACCTTATAAGCTCAATGGTGTTGACATTATGAAGGGTGCTTTCATGGAAGAGTTTTAACCGATCTCCATTAACAACGAAACTTCCTCTATGATGGTCTTTCAACTCTACCATTCCATAGGGGAAAACTTGTAATACGTCCGGTGGGCCCAAAGAGCGTCATCTAACTTTAGAGACCAATCCTTCCTGTTTGGGTTTACCACCTTCTTGAGAATTCTCTTGATTTCCCTATTAGCTACTTCCACCTGTCCTTGAGTTTGGGGATGGTAGGGAGAGCCGACTTTGTGCACGACTCCATAATTTTTTAATAATTTGTTTAGTTCGTGCTTAGCAAAGTGTGAACCCCCATCACTACTTTGTGATCATTCGTAGGCGAGGCGATGGCCTCCACCCACTTAGACACATAGTCAATCCCTACTAAAATGTATTGGTTCCCATGAGATGAAATAAATGGGCCCATAAAGTCAATTCCCCAACAGTCGAACACTTCACACTCAAGGATATAGTTTTAACGCATCTCATTTCGCATTGAGATGTTGCCAACTTTTTGGCACCTCTCACAGCTTTTTACAAAAGTTTCAACATTGTTGTGTAACGTTGGCCAATAGAAACTTACGGTGGCAACCTTAGCAGCGGTGTTCATTATACCATGGTAACCGCCACACGCGTATGAATGAGAGTGAGTTAGGATTTTGGGAACTTCCTCTTCAGTGACACAACGGCAGATTATGCCATCTACGCGGGCATGAAATAAATAGGGATCATCCCAAAAGAAGTTCCTGACTTTACCAAAGAAAGCCTTTTTCATAGCCCTTGACTCGAACTCTGGAAGTTCTCCACAAGCTAAATAATTCGCAATATCCGTGAACCAAGGGGCTTTCCCAACTACTATTGCTTTCATTAGGGTTTCTTTGACCATTTTGTCTTGGATAGGTAAGGCGTCGTTATTCAGCTCGGGTAACCTAGACAAATGGTCGGCTACCATATTTTCGCTACCTTTCCTATCTTTTTACTCGAAATCGAACTCCTGTAGTAGGAGCACCCAACGAATCAACCTCGGCTTTGCATCTCTCTTTGTCATTAAAAACTTCAGAGCCGAGTAATTAGTAAAGACTACCACTTTTGAATAAATAAGATATTGGCGTAGTCTCTCAAAAGCATAGACTACCGCCAACATTTCCTTTTCAATTGTAGAGTAGTTATGTTGTGCAGGATCTAGTGTTTTACTGATATAGCATATAACGTGGTGCTTTCCTTCCTTTTTCTGCCCAAGGACAACACCAACAGAAATATCACTGGCATCGCACATCAACTTAAATGGCAAACTCCAATCCGGAGCTTACACGATGGGTGCAGATATTAGAGCGTCTTTTAGCCTGTTAAAGGCTTTCAGGCATCTTTCATTGAAGTGAAATTCGACATCTTTCTGAAGCAATTCATTCAAGGGTTTTGCTAGAGTCAAAAATCCTAAGATGAGACGTCTATAGAAACCTGCGTGTCCAAGAAAGGATCGTACTCCTTTAACTGAGGTAGGTACAGGAAGATTCCTTATCACATCAATTTTGGCAGGATCTACCTCTATGCCTTTGAAAGACACTTTGTGGCATAGGACGATGCCCTCTTGAACTAAAAAGTGACATTTCTTCCAATTTAGTACAAGATTCATTTCTTGACAGCTTAATAAAAATTTCTTGAGATGTGTCAAGAAAGTGTCAAGAGAGGACCCTCCAACTGAAAAATCGTCCATGAACACCGCCATGAAGTCTTCTAACATATCGGCAAATATAGAAGACATGCACCTCTGGAATGTAGATGGAGCATTGCATAAATTGAAGGGCATTCTCCTATAGGCAAAAGTCCCAAAAGAAACCCGAGTAACCATCTAGAAAACAATAGTACCTATGTCTGGCCAGTCTTTCAAGCATCTCATCGATGAAGGGTAAGGGAAAGTGATCCTTTCTTGTAGCCTTACTGAGTTTGCGATAGTTAATGCAAACTCGCCATCCTGTGGTGGCTATAGTGAGGATCATCTCTTCTTTGTCATTCACGACGATGGTCATTCCTCCCTTTTTAGGAACAACATGAACTGGGCTAACCCATCTACTATCTGAGATTGAGTAGATGATGTCGGCCTTGAGGAGTTTTAGGATTTCATCCTTAACTACCTCTTTCATGTTTGGATTCAGCCTTCTTTCTGGCTCAATGGAGGAAAAATGTTCATCGTCAAGATGAATCCGGTGCATAACAAGGGAGAGACTAATCCATTTTAAATCACCTAGTGAATATTCGATGACATCTCGATATTTCCTTAATAAAACAAGTAGTTTTTCCAAAGCAATGTCATCAAGCTCAGAATTCACTATGACAGGGCTTCCTTCATCTTCATCGAGATAGGCATATTTTAAGCTAGGAGGTAAAGGTTTCAAAGTCACTTTGGGGGAAGGCTTAGGACTTTCCCCCTTGTGCATAATACCTTCCTCAACCTCGGAAAGGTGCTCATACTCTGCTTCTTTTTTAGAATCCTGGGTCGTATCTAATCGGCCTTCCAACGGCTTATTTATAGTAGAGGTATCCTCATCATTCATTTGACACCCAACCTCTATTTCCTTGTCCCCATAACAATCCTCTCTCTCCCTACCACCCTCTTCAAGGCGACAAACCTGCTCAACCATAGGCTTTTTTAAAAGGGGGGAGATTTTAAAGACTACCTTTACCTGGGCTACTTCTACCATTATGGTATCATCATGGAAATTAATAACTGCCTGAAGCATTTTCAGAATGGCTCTGCCCAAGATAAGTGGAGTATAAGGGTTCTCTTTCATTTCCATTACTACAAAATCACAGGGGACCACTAGTTCTCCTACTTGGATAGGTATGTTGACAAGCTCTCCACATGGCACTTTAATGCTCCTATCAGCCAGTTGGATTGTTTGCCTTGAAGGTCTGAGGTCAAAAGGGAGGTTTTTGGCAATCGATAGAGGCATAAGACTGATCGAAGCCCCTAGATCGGCGAGTGCCCCTTTAGGATCAAGGTTTCCCAACTTTACAGGGAGGTAATAAGGATCGGGATCCCGCTCCTTCATAGACATTTTCCCTTGTAGTATGGAGCTAACTTGATAGGGGAGACTAATTACCTCTTCCTCAAGCTTTTTCTTATTGGACAATAATTCATTCAAGAATTTAGCATACTTTGGCATTTGTGCCATAGCATCGAGGAATGGGATTTTCATCTCCATCTTCTGAAGATGTTCAAGAAACTTCTTGAACTTATCATCAAGTTGCTTCTCAACTTTCCTATATGGAAAAGGAAGTGGTGGTGCATATAACCATACTAAAGCGGTGGTGCATATAACCATACTAACCTCTTTCTCTCCTTAGCTTTCTTCCTCCTCTCTTCCTCACTCTCTACTAGCTGAGCATTGACGTCCTCCCTACCTTTTTCATTCTCAACTTCTGACCCCTTACCTTGTTCCTCCTCTTTTACGTCCTTATGTGATCCCATCTCATCACTCACCCATACCAATGGTGCATCACCCGAATATAAAGGACCGTTATAATGTGTCCCTGATCTCAAGTGAATAGCCTTAGCAATGTCTTGGTTTGGGTTTGGGTGTTGAGGTGGAGGTTGTATAGAGGGGTTAGGTTGAGGGTGAGATGGAAATAGCGGTGGTGCGGGAGGATTAGCCATTTAGGCCAGTTGAGTTTCAAACAACTTTTGCTGAGCTTGAAGTTGTTGCATTTGTTGGATGAGAGTCTGATTAATCTAAGTTAAACTCTGGTTCTGCTGAGCAAGAGTTGTTACCTGAGAGGCTAATTGGTCATTGGTTGAAGCATGACCATGTTGTGGTTGAGGAGCCACATGATGAGGTTGACTAGGTGGAAAAAGTAGGTTTGAACCATTTCTAGGTCCTTGGTGAAACCCTGGGGGTCTATACACATTAAGCCTAGGTACATTCCCATTAGTCTAGTTCCCCTGGAAACCTTGGTTGTTAAACCCACCTTGACCATTTCTTTTGTATCCCAGGTGGAAGTTTCCCTAGTTTTGGTTGGAGTTAAAGGGAGGTTTGTACTGTTGGTTGTTTGGGAAAGGTTGCTGCCTATACCTTACTCCTTGGCCCTGTCTACTATAGTTGAGGGTTGCTACATGAGCAGGGTTATACCCATAACGGTCATAGATCATCACCTGCGGTTCTGGGTTATACCCTCCATAGTCAACGGCAACTACGTGCTCGGAGTGCAAACCACCCCAATAAAATGTATCATGGTTGGTACCCCCACATATGGCACATGCAAAGTGCTTTCCCCGCACTGGAGGGGTGTTTGAACTACCGGGTAGGCTTAGCTTGGACAACTTTTTATCAATAACGACTTCTATTTTGGCGCTAATATTGTCCAAGTTGGTTGTGTCTATCATCCCTCTAGGTAATCCCAGACTCCTAGTTCCTCCCCAGGCACTATTCTTAGCGACTTCCTCTATTTTGGCTTTCACCTGGGTGCAAGGAATTTTGGAAAGTTGGCCACCTACAGCTGAGTCTAGGAGTGCTTTGGTGGAGTCATTAAGACCATCATGAAAGAATGTGTTGAGATGGTTTTCCCCGTACTCATGGTGGGGGCATGCTCTAATCATTCTTTTAAACCTACTCCAAGGAGCACTAAGGTTCTCATCATCCTCTTGGATGAATGACGCAATTTTCTTAAGCCAATCCTGCGTTCGAACCATAGGATAGAACCTTTCTAGAAATGTGGTTTTTAGTTGAGCCTAATTAATAATTGAATTGGGTTCTAAACATTTGTACCAATCCTTGGCATCTCTTGCTAGACTCAGATGGAATAGGTGCATTTGCACATAATCAGGGCTATTAGGACAAGGATGGATAAGTCCACAAATATTTGAGAATGCCTCTAGGTGTTGAAGAGGACATTCATTTCTTAAGCCACTAAATGGTGTTTCCTTAACCATTCTTGTGATTTGAGGGTGTATTTGGTAAGGTGTAGTAGCAATAGGAAGTACTACACCCCCTTGGAACTCTTGTGAGCCAGGAGTTTCGAATTGACCAAACAATTGATGTTCGTCGGCCATTATGGATATTGATGGGTTTTGGACAGTTGTGAGGTTTGCTTTGAAGGGCGTTGTCTACTCACACGTTGGATTTCAGGATTTAAGGGTGTAATTGGCTGGTTTGACCTACGTGTGCTATGGGGCATGCAAAAACCTAAGTCAAAGACAACCACACACTAAAAGAAAAACAAAAATAGAAATGAAATGAAATAAAGTTATGCTAAGAACGGAAAAGTCTAAATATTAAGCCTTGTCCCCGGCAACGGCGCCATTTTGATAACCGGTATTTTAGGTCCTTTAACTAAAAGACAGGTTATGCAAACAATATTTATTCCAACCTACAAACTATACGAGTATAGTGGAGTAGGGGGTCGAACCACGAAGACAAAGTATATCAAGACTCTAACTTTTAACACAACCGGACTATTTGGAGTTGGAAATTCAATTAAAACTAATAACCAGAAGATGGATGACAATAAATCACGAAATAAAGCAAGTAGAGAAAAACGGGGACAAGATTGGATTCACCCTTGGAATGAAGCTTTCAAAACCGAACATGATAGATTGGAGAAAATCTGATAATAACTAGCATGGACATCCTAGAATACGAGAGAAAGTTGGTGATTCCACAAATCTCAACGAACGACCTATAATCGCCCTATGTCTTCAAAGGAGTGGCAGGACAAGATTCCCATCGGATTCCGAAACTATTTATTATCATTGTTTCTATAACCTTAAGAAATAAAGATCATTGCTTTCCTAGGGTTTCACCAATCAAAACCCCTAAAGGAATTACTCACACATATTCATGCTTAAAGACGTAAAGGTATTCAAAGATGCAACAGAAACAAACATGGAATGAAATCGCGAGAATGAAAACAATTCAGAAATTATGCTATTAAATGATAAACATAAAACTAAACATGCAACGAAATGAACGAATGAATTAAGGGCAAAGGAATTCATTAAAACTTATAAAAGCTTCCATTCGATATCCACGAAAAGAATTCGAACTACAAAGCATTGAGGAAACTGAAAATCAAAAGCTAAAACTAAAAGAATTTAGAGGCTAAAGAAATCTAAAAGTGCATAAAAGTATGTAAACCTAGCTCTCCCCCTCGTCTCATCAGAGGAAGGGGGTATTTATAATAAAACAAGAAAAACCTACGAAAAACCCTAAAATGCATAGGAGCCAGCCCTAAAAAGAAGTAGTTGATCCGGAGGAAAACACTATCATTTGCCCAAATATAAGTCTTATTCGGCCGAATATAATTCCATTCGCCCGAATGGTCTTCCATTCGCCCATTCTAGAGGCTTCGAGGAATCGATCTCTGTCAAGCATTCGCCCGAACGATGATTTTGATTCAGCCGAATGGAAGCTCATTCGCCCAAATGAGTTCTATTCGACTATTCTAGTGGGAAGACAGAAAATCTCTAAAGTCTGTCACTCATTCGACCGAATGTGTCTCAGATTCGGTCGAACCTGCATCCATTCGGTCGAATCTGAGACCATTATTTCCTCTTTTTCACTTCTCTCTTTTCTGAACTCCGTGGAATCTTCATGAGTGACTTCAAATACTTGCCCAAGCTATAATACGTGTGTCAAAGACTCGAATGCATCGCATTTCACCTTGAAATCATCAAAAGTACCTAAAATGAACTTAAGACAACTCGAAAACAAGATCAAGGTAAAATCAAGCACAATATGCGTAAAACCATTACAAAACTGCGAGGCTAGACACTAAAACAAGGTAATAAACGTGCTCTAAAACAAGCACATCATCCTTTCTAGGTTGGAACTGTTCTATCCCCGTTTTCCTTCTATAGCATATTATCGTTTTAGTTCTTGCTTTTTTTTCTATCATTAGGTTCTCTTTATCAAATCCCAAATAAACCCCTTTGCATAAAGTCTAGAGACTATCGCCCCTTGTCCTTGTGGTTTGATCCCCGACCTACCACTACACTAGTTGTAGTAGTATTAGGGTGTTTAGAAATATTGTTTGCATAACTATTCTTTTAGTTAAACGACCTAAACGAACGGTTATCAAAATGGCGCCGTTGCCGGGGAAAAGAAGTTGTGTTTAGATTATAGTCTTGGTGTAAGTTATTTTTGTTTTATTTATATTATTGTCTATTAATTTTATTGTCAGTACTTACGCTTGGTCTTTAGTGTTGTTTGCATGCCATATAGCACAAATAAATCAAATCAACAACTAGAACCATACGACCCTAAGGTTCAACGCAGTAAATGGAGAATTCCAACCTAAACCTCATCACAACCAAATACTTCTAACCCCCCTACACCACCAATAGACGAAAACCAATAACTATTTGGTCAATTTGGGACGCTTGGGTCTCAAGAATTTCAAGGAGGTGTATGGTTACCCATAGCCCCGAATCCTTATCACATACATCCTCAATTCACCCGGATGGTGAAGGAGACCCCTTTTTGCGGTTTGAAAAATGAGTGCCCTCACCAACACTTGGAGGCATTCTCAGATATTTGTGGTCTCACACCTCCATGCCCCAATAGCCCAAATTATGTACGGATGCATTTATTTCACTTAAGTTTATCTAGTGATTCTCGGGATTGGTATAAATGCTTAGAGCCCAACTCCATCATTAATTGGGCTCAATTAAAGACAGCATTTCTAGAAAGGTTCTATCCCACAGTTCGAACAAAGGATTGGCATAAGAAAATTGCGTCATTCACTCAAGAGGATGCTGAAAACCTTAGTACTACTTGGAGTCGGTTTAAGAGAATTATAAGAGCATGCCCCCATCATGAGTACGGGGAGAACCATCTCAATACATTCTTCTATGATGGTCTAAATGACTCCCCAAAGGCACTCCTAGACTCGACTGTTGGTGGCCAACTCTCTAAGGTCCCATACAATAAGGTGAAATCTAAGATTAAGGAGGTTGCTAAAAATAGTTCTTAGGGAGGAGCAAGGGGTAATGGATTATCGAGAGCAGAAATGGATTCAAGCAACTTGGACACGATTAGATCAAAAATCGAAGCTATCATGGATAAGAAGCTGTCCAAGTTTAAATTTGCACAAGGTAGTGTCAATGTATCATTGGTTAAAGAGACGCCCTTTTCATGTAGAATCTGCGGGGGCACCAACCATGATACGTCCTATTGTGGGGGTTCAAATTTTAAACATATAGCGGCTGTCAACTATGGAGGGTATAACCAAGAAGAAACCCCAGTCATGAACTATGATGGATACGGGTATAATCCCAATTATGTGACAGCTATAGGGTATGGTGGTCAAAACTAAGGGTTTGCTCAGCAAGGTCTTTACAACAATCAACCCTTTAGACCTCCCTTTAATCTAAATTCTAACCAAGGAAACTCCTACCAAGGGTACAACTCCACCAATCAAGCGAATGGGAGTTTTCCTAGGCCGAATGGGAATAGGCTATACCCTCAAATGCCAAGACCCAACACCAATCTACCTTATCCATCTACACAACCTCAACCAAACCTGCCTCTAACTAATGATATGGACGAGGATCCTTCTACTCCCCTTATCTTAGGGAGGGATGCTTTGAAGACTTTAGATGCCCTGATCGAGTGTGAATCAGAAACTATAACCGTCAGGGTAGCCCAAAAGAAGGTTGTGTTTGCCTTTTCTAAGTCCTCAAAGGAATCCATGGTCAAGAGGATTTGTTCCTTTGGGGTGGTCGAGAATGAAGCTGCGAAAGTGGTTGACAGGTGTAATGCTTTTGCTTCTCTAATGATAGTTGAGGTGTCAGATGAGGAGGACGCGCAAGAGCGTCTTGTTTTTGGGGTTGCAAAGTGAATTGCTCCGCCAACAGAGATGTATTACAAATTTGAGGGAACTGACGAGCCAGCCCGTAAACGGAAAAGGGCTAGAAAAAGAAAATCTAAAAAGAGACCGATGGCTCCACCCTGGCTTGGGGGAGCCCTGCATTATAACCCACCTCCAGATGACCCTGGTTCTCCATTGCTTACTTCCGCCACAGCGGCTCGGTGGAGAGTTTTGACTCCCCATACTAGAGGTGATGCTGATGCTAGGAGTGAATCCACTCCTACGGAAGGTACAATTTCATTGTTTTCTTTTTCTGTATAAACTTGTGCCTAAATGTGTCGAACTTACCGACGTTAAACAAAAGTACTTACAGGAGATAACCCGATGGTTGTTTTGTTTGTTTATTTGTATAGAAATAGATTCCATAATGCTGATCTTTCTCCCTTTTGTTTCTCCTCTCCCCAGTGTCGAGACGGCTCTTGAGCTGGCTTGGGGGAGGGTCCTTGTGTTTTCAAAGCTTCGAAAGATCAGCATTATTAAAACTATTACCTTGGTTTTTGTTTTAGTTTTTCTTTGCATATCTAGGTGTGTCAAGATTAATGTGCTTGAGTTGTGAAATTGACATGCTAACTCCTGACGTGTACGTTATACTGGTCTTATGCATACTCACATTTTCCTAGCCTTGTGCCTGTTTTGGGACGGAATGGTTGACTGTTTTGCACCTGACTTAGGGGATCTGGTCCTGCTTGGTTTGTGGCTTGGATGACTACCTATTAAGGCACATTTTGACTAGCCTAGTAAGGATTGAGCCTTCTAGGACTCCATTATGAGTCCTATGTTATTAAGTGCTAGTTAGAGAGTCTAAGTATTGTGTCTGTTCTCCTCTAGCATAGTCTTCTTTTCTAAAGGCCAGGGATGATAACACGTTTGTAGTTACAGCTACATGGCCAAATTGCCTACCATGAATATCGATTGACTTTAGGGTAAGCCAATTTTGTGCCTTTACTTTTTCTTTATAGCTTCATCACCTAACTCTACAAGAGCCAAATATTCCCTCTTCTTACCTAGAGGATAGTCAAGTGATCACAGTGAAGTGGTGCCCGTTGCAATGTGGTGAAAGATTTTGGTTTGAAAAATCGTTGTCGTATGATATGACTCTTTACATTACTCTTAGTTTATTTCATAAACATTAGCTTGAAAACAAAAAGAAAAAAAGAAAAAAAGAAAGAAAAAGAAAAGAAATAGAAAAAAATAGAAAAAGAGAAATTCGAGAATTAAGTTGGTGTAAGGAGTTCATTTATGTGTATCTAGAGAACTTTGGAAAGTGGCATTGTCGTCAGAAGTTGTAGCCATCCTTGGTTTGATTAGCTTGGATTGCTTACTATCCTCTATTTGAACTCCACATCCCCAAATTTTACCCTACCTTGATCCCAGCCTACATTGTAACTGTCTCCAAACCTATTCGACTTGGCCTGATTAGCAAGTTTTGTGCTGGAGAGTAGATAGGATAAAATCCCAAAGATTTCTCCTTGATTGAGTGTTTAATTCCCGACTCATCTAAAGTTGGATGATTCTGAGTGAAACACGTACCGTATTAAACACACGAGCGTACTAGAAATTTCCCACATCTTTTGGGAAATAGCATGGGGAGCGTGGACTTGTGACCTCATTAGGTAGTGGGTGGCATGGCCTGTGTTGTAGCTTTTCTAGTAATCTCGAGTCTATGGAAAACGTTGATTATCTTGGTATTATGCTCTTTTGAGCCCATTATAGTTGCACACCCATGGCTAGGGAAGAGTTTTGCGCGTACACTACTGGCATTGTCTTGTTTTCCACTCACCTTGCTTTTCATGAGCTTTGCTCACGGTGTTGCCTTGCTAGATCATTTGCTAGGGACTAGCAAAGGTTTGGCTTGGGGGAAGTTGATGTGCTCATTTTAGAGCACGTTTACAACCCCATTTTAGTGTCGAGTCTCATGCTTTTATATTGGTTTTATGCACATTACATTCAATTTTACCTTGATCTTATCCTCGAGCTATTTTTAGGTCATTTCAGGTGATTTCGAGGTAAAATGAGACGTGTTTGAGGCTTTCACACTTTTATCAAGAGTTTGGATGCACGTATCATAGCTTGGGCATGCGTTCCAAGTCACTCTCGAAGATCCCATAAACTCCAGAAGCAATTAGGCACTTCAAAGGAGCTGTTAAGCAAGATTCAGGTTCAGATTCAACCGAATCTGACATCCATTCGGTCGAATGGAAGACAGGGGTTCAAGCACATAAATCAAGCTCTTGGGAATAGCCGAATGGTGAACAAGGTGAGAAAAGTTGAGGTTTCTGATATGGCCGAATACACCACTCATTCGACCGAATCTACACTACATTCGGCCGAATGGAGACTGTTTCCGAAGATCTTGGTTCTTTCTTAGGCCGGCGCTTAAGAGTATTTTTTCTAGGATTTTACCCCTTATGTCCCTAGGGTATAAATACCCTCTTGCTCTGCTAATAACCCTCATGCCTACTTTGAGACCTTTTGTGCCTCAACCTAGAACATCACTTTAAAGCTTTTCATTTCCTTCATGCATTAGTTTAGATTTATAGCTTTCGTTATTCTCGTTTTAAAGATTTGTATTTAATATTCGGATTCGGATTCTTATTCGTTCACGCTATTTCATTTATGCAAGGTATTGATTCTTTCTTTTTCATTTCGTTTAATGCTTTCAAGTATTGTTTTTCTGAATTTCATTCCTCTTACTATTATCACTTCTTCATTAATAGTTTTCAAAGAGTAGTTATCGGTTTTGTTATAGGTCTTTATTTTTCGTTTTTTTTTGTTCATTACATTCAATTCGTTCGTCCTTTCAATCATGTTCTTTTTCATTGAGCCTTCTAGGACTCCATTATGAGTCCTATGTTATTAAGTGCTAGTTAGAGAGTCTAAGTATTGTGTCTGTTCTCCTCTAGCATAGTCTTCTTTTCTAAAGGCCAGGGATGATAACACGTTTGTAGTTACAGCTACATGGCCAAATTGCCTACCATGAATATCGATTGACTTTAGGGTAAGCCAATTTTGTGCCTTTACTTTTTCTTTATAGCTTCATCACCTAACTCTACAAGAGCCAAATATTCCCTCTTCTTACCTAGAGGATAGTCAAGTGATCACAGTGAAGTGGTGCCCGTTGCAATGTGGTGAAAGATTTTGGTTTGAAAAATCGTTGTCGTATGATATGACTCTTTACATTACTCTTAGTTTATTTCATAAACATTAGCTTGAAAACAAAAAGAAAAAAAGAAAAAAAGAAAGAAAAAGAAAAGAAATAGAAAAAAATAGAAAAAGAGAAATTCGAGAATTAAGTTGGTGTAAGGAGTTCATTTATGTGTATCTAGAGAACTTTGGAAAGTGGCATTGTCGTCAGAAGTTGTAGCCATCCTTGGTTTGATTAGCTTGGATTGCTTACTATCCTCTATTTGAACTCCACATCCCCAAATTTTACCCTACCTTGATCCCAGCCTACATTGTAACTGTCTCCAAACCTATTCGACTTGGCCTGATTAGCAAGTTTTGTGCTGGAGAGTAGATAGGATAAAATCCCAAAGATTTCTCCTTGATTGAGTGTTTAATTCCCGACTCATCTAAAGTTGGATGATTCTGAGTGAAACACGTACCGTATTAAACACACGAGCGTACTAGAAATTTCCCACATCTTTTGGGAAATAGCATGGGGAGCGTGGACTTGTGACCTCATTAGGTAGTGGGTGGCATGGCCTGTGTTGTAGCTTTTCTAGTAATCTCGAGTCTATGGAAAACGTTGATTATCTTGGTATTATGCTCTTTTGAGCCCATTATAGTTGCACACCCATGGCTAGGGAAGAGTTTTGCGCGTACACTACTGGCATTGTCTTGTTTTCCACTCACCTTGCTTTTCATGAGCTTTGCTCACGGTGTTGCCTTGCTAGTTCATTTGCTAGGGACTAGCAAAGGTTTGGCTTGGGGGAAGTTGATGTGCTCATTTTAGAGCACGTTTACAACCCCATTTTAGTGTCGAGTCTCATGCTTTTATATTGGTTTTATGCACATTACATTCAATTTTACCTTGATCTTATCCTCGAGCTATTTTTAGGTCATTTCAGGTGATTTCGAGGTAAAATGAGACGTGTTTGAGGCTTTCACACTTTTATCAAGAGTTTGGATGCACGTATCATAGCTTGGGCATGCGTTCCAAGTCACTCTCGAAGATCCCATAAACTCCAGAAGCAATTAGGCACTTCAAAGGAGCTGTTAAGCAAGATTCAGGTTCAGATTCAACCGAATCTGACATCCATTCGGTCGAATGGAAGACAGGGGTTCAAGCACATAAATCAAGCTCTTGGGAATAGCCGAATGGTGAACAAGGTGAGAAAAGTTGAGGTTTCTGATATGGCCGAATACACCACTCATTCGACCGAATCTACACTACATTCGGCCGAATGGAGACTGTTTCCGAAGATCTTGGTTCTTTCTTAGGCCGGCGCTTAAGAGTATTTTTTCTAGGATTTTACCCCTTATGTCCCTAGGGTATAAATACCCTCTTGCTCTGCTAATAACCCTCATGCCTACTTTGAGACCTTTTGTGCCTCAACCTAGAACATCACTTTAAAGCTTTTCATTTCCTTCATGCATTAGTTTAGATTTATAGCTTTCGTTATTCTCGTTTTAAAGATTTGTATTTAATATTCGGATTCGGATTCTTATTCGTTCACGCTATTTCATTTATGCAAGGTATTGATTCTTTCTTTTTCATTTCGTTTAATGCTTTCAAGTATTGTTTTTCTGAATTTCATTCCTCTTACTATTATCACTTCTTCATTAATAGTTTTCAAAGAGTAGTTATCGGTTTTGTTATAGGTCTTTATTTTTCGTTTTTTTTTGTTCATTACATTCAATTCGTTCGTCCTTTCAATCATGTTCTTTTTCATTGTTTATGCCCTAGTTTTTATTACTATGTGTGAGTAGTTTTCTTAGGGGTTTTATTGGTGAAACCCTAGGTTGGCTCGTTCTTCATGCGCAGAGTTGAGATTTGAGATTGTTGATGATTGATTGATTGATATTCGATGCAAATCTTGTCCTGCCACTCCTTTGGAGACATAGGGCAATTATAGGTTGTTCGTGTGATTTATAGGGTCACAAACTTCCTCTCGTCATCTTGAGTGTCATGATTGATTGTTGACTGATTTCTCCTAACTTAGCGTATTAATAGTTTGATTGTCCTTCCTAGGGTGGAACTGATCTGTCCCTGTTTTCCTTCCATAGCATATTATCATTTTAGTTCTTGCTTTATTTTTTCAGTCATTAGATTCTTTTTATCAAATCCCATATAAACCCCTTTGCATCAAGTCTAGAGACTATCGCCCCTTGTCCTTGTGGTTCGATCCCCGACCTACCCCTACACTAGTTATAGTAGAATTAGGGTGTTTACAAATATTGTTTGCATAACTATTCTTTTAGTTAAACGACCTAAAAGAACGGTTATCAAAATTCTACAAAAAATTTGATAGAGTTTTCTTTATAAATCCAACATTTCCTAATTTTGAAAATAGATTTTCAAACCTGTTTATATGAATTTATATACAACCACTAATTCATATAAATTTCCAAATCAATTTATACTAATTCATATTTATACTAATCCATATGCATTAACTAAATTAATCCAAACTAATATATATAACCAATTTGTAAATTAACACTCTATATTCAATTCCAACTATTATACAAAATACTCTATATCTAACATAACCCAATTCTAATTAATATACAAACTAATTCAAATAAAATACTTTCTCAATTCTTAATAATATGAATATTAACATAATTTAATTCCAACTAATACACATACTAACTAAAATATATTACCAACTTTGATTAATAATCTAACATTGACTAATAATCCAATAATCCCCTTTCCCTAACCCTAAATCAAACAATCCTTTTCCTATAACCCTAATTTTAACTAACCTCAAACCCTAATTCAAATTGAACCCCTTCCCCTAACCCACCTTCAAACTAACCCCTTCCCTAACCCTAATGTGAACTAACCCTAAGTCAAACTAACCCATTGCCCTAACCCTAAACACCTAAAATATTCATATTCATGTCTAGAAAAAGAAATATACAAATAAAAAGAACAAATCACACAATACCTTTGAAGAAGGTTGCACAATACGGCTAGAGGAGAGGGTAAGGAGAGGATGATGGTAGACCCAATAAACTCGATCCAACACGACCCATATGCTCGACCCAAAGTAAGGGGTTAGTTTGAAGGTTGGTTGGCAAGAATACAAAGGAGTACGTTCGGGGGCGCAAGAACACGAAGAGAGGAAGATGCAAAGTGAGGAAATCCCAAGTAAACTAAAGCAATGCCATTTTTTTATAAAGGGCACACTAATATGCGGCGGGGTTGAGTATCATACGCCGCATATTAGTCAAATTACTATTAATATGCGGTGAGGTCTAGGTGCTGACACTGCATATTAATAGTGTTCCAATTAATATGTGACGGATCTAGGTTAGTGAAGCCGCATATTGATTAAACATTTAATTAATTTGCGGCTTTTACATTATTACGCCGCAAATCTTTAGCCGCAAATCTCTGTTATTTTACTAGTGCTCCTTGGTCAAAATTTTCAATATTTAAGAACCTCTTCAAGATTGAATCTTTTAATAAAGAAAACTTTCCCAATGCTCTTTTCCATGGCTTCCACATACAATACGATGGATATAACTCCTACCAAAAATAAAAGAAACAAATCCTAATCCAAGTAGGATTAGTAAGGATATGATGAATCATAGAGGGAATATGATTTAACTAGCTTATAAGAATTCTATGAATGCATTTACATCATGCCCTCCCTCTTAAGAAAATCTTTCCCTCAAGTTTTTTTATGGCTAGAAGATAATCGAAATCTTTCGAACTAAACAAGGATATATTACAACACATTAAATATCAGTGTTGTTCTCTTTCCTTTGATCTTCAGTGTTGTCAACCAAGAATAAGATGAGCAATAACCATACCTTGACTTCGTCTAAATTGCATGATTTTGATTGTAACCCTGAAGAGAATTTTAATTTTCTCGTAGAAAATGTTAACATAATGGTTTGGTGACAAGGATTTCACAATCATCTATACTAAACCTTAAACCAAACAATATTTATAACCTACGCACTACACAAGTATAGTGGGGTACGGGATCGAACCATGGGAACAAAGGATAACAATAAACTCCGTGTCTCAGCATAACAAGGCTTTGAGGGTTGAAAAAAATCTAAAACTAATGACAAAAATAACAAGCAAGGTTGACTAATGATGTAAATCAAAGGGAAGAAAACAGGGTTGAGATTAGGTTCACCCTAGGGAGGTGATCTTAAAAGAAGATATGTCAGGTTAGAGGAAATTAGACAATAACTAGTCTAGATACCCAAGAATATGAGAGGAAGTTAGTGATTCCACAAATCATAACGAACGACCTATAATCACTCTATGTCTCTAGAGGATATGCAGGTCAAGATTTGTATTAGGTTTCAAAGACTAAATATTGTCATCTTTACTCTAATCCTAAATAGTGAAGAACGTAGACTTTCCTAGGGTTTCACTAATCAAACCCCTAAGTGAACTACTCACGCATTATTGAAGTGTAGAAAGCAATGATAATTAATGAAGAAAAATACATAAATATAATAATCATTAAATGAAACCAATAAGAGTAAAAGATTATATAGTAACTATTCTAGATAAGCAATAAATGTGAGGCAATAAAATAAATGCAATAAATGAACTCAAAGTAATGAGGTGATTGATACTCATAGCCCAGTGTTGATACTACAATAAGGAGGTAGTGAAGAGTCATAAATTAAGATTGAAGTCCAAATGCTAGAAAGTAAGGACTTGAGAATACAAAAGATTTAAAGCATTAAATTATGAGAACTAGGGTTTAATGAACTAAGGAAAGCTTAAGATTAAACAAACTACATTCTAGGATTTAATCGGGCTCCCCTCTTGTTTCTACAGAAAGTGGGGTATTTATACCCTCTAACCAAAGGAAATTCGAATGCCCAGAAATGCCCTTGATTTTAGCTTGAGAAGAATTACAATTTCTGTAGAAAAATAGGGCCATATGTTAGAAGGAGTGATACATTTGCCAGAACCTTAATGTTTGCAACAACTCAGAAACTGCTTTATGAGTTATTCGACCGAATGATGCTCTATTTGCCTATTCCAGCAACTTTGGTGAAGTTCTTTGAGAGAAACATTGGCCATTAGACTCAATGGCATGTCCATTCGGCCGAACGAAGCTTCATTCAGCTATTTCAGCCGCTTTTGCCTCTTAACTTGAGCACTATCAACACCAACTGCTTGAATGGTGTTTTGGTTAGCCCGAATGGAATAAAAACGAGTAATTAGAGGCTTCCATGCTCAGTGTGCAATCTGGAAACATCCTCGATTTGCATGCCCAAGTCTCAAAACGCATTGATATCGACCTTGTTTCCCTAAATCTCCTTCAAAATTCACAAAACAACCCCAAAGACAAGAAAAAGGTAAAATCGTGCATAATGTGCATGATAACGATTGAAAAGCATGAAATTTGGCATAATAAAGGGGTAGTAAATGTGTTCATAAATGAGCACATCATGGTTATTAAAAATTAGAATCACTTAATTTTAACAATGCAAAGATTCAATATTTTCCTGTTCATCACCAAGAACATTGAATGATGGATAGTTACCAATCATAAAAGAACAATTTGGTCAAATTGTTGTGTAATAAATATTAATATCAATCTTTTCTTTCAATTCTTCTTTTTAATGCTCTAGTATAGCATAAAATGAAAAAAAAACTCATACCATTTGACTCTTAGCTAGTGATGGTTCTTTATCAAACATTTGTGGTAGTCCAGGTGCAAAATCTTTATGGAATACATCCTTGACTTTGTCTAATGAATTATTCAAAACTGCAGGTGGTACATCATCGTCATCATTTAAAGCCACCATAACATATCCTTATCCTTCTTGTTCTATCTTGTCTAAAATCTTCTTTTCATTCACCAAGGTTTATTTCTCTTCTAATTCCCAAGTTAGGATAAGGTTTTTAAATTCCACAATATGATCTTCTATATATTTTCTATCTTATTTCAATGTGTGTGACTTAAAGTTATATTGCTTGAATTCTTACGGAACAAAGCGTTTTCTCATGTACCTCTTTAATTTTCTCCAAGATGCAATCTAGGATCTTCCTTCCTTTTTCCTCTTCTTTTGCAAAACTTTAAGCCATAAGCTTGTATAAGAAGTGAACTTTAGTTTGGCCACCTTGAAGGATCTATGACCCATCCTTTTAACCTAATCTAAGAACTTTTCTAGAAAAATACTACCATTGAACTCAAAATCTCAAGTCTCAAGCTTTGATCCTCTTTCCCTTCGTTGGAGTCCTTGTCACTTGAAGAGGATGGGTCTCTCTTGCTAGGTCTCCATGAACTCCTAACACTTGATTCACCATCACTATTGCTAGACGTAGATTCATAAAGAGAATATTTACCTTTTCATGAGAACTTCTCCTTCTTCCCCATGACTTACAAAAGCTCATCCATTTGTTTGTTGAGTTATTTTAATTCAATTTCCATGCACAACACTTTAGCCACTTGTAAGGTCAAACCTTTTTTAATGTTCGGTTGCATCTTATGAATATCATCAATACTAGAATCCACGTTGCCTAAGTATCTTTGATTAATCTAAACAAAAGAACCAAAAGTTGATGAGAATCAAGGTATAAGAACCTTAATTCACACAAAGGGATAGAACTAGATTTGAAACCTTCTAAAGCAACGCACCAAAGGCTCAAAATGTAGGGCGAAAGTTTGAAGAATTGATTAAAGAAACACCCTCAATTCTTATCACTTCATCACGTGAACTTAAAGAAACACTAGTTCACAATCTTTGCAATGCACAAAGAATAATAAATTATTCAAAGTTTATTGCATAAAACAAAAAAGCTAGTACAAAATCAGATTTTTCCAAGCTTGGGTGCACATCTATTTATACTCATAGCTTGAGAGTTTCAATCACATTAAGACTATGACTCCTACTTCTAAAAGGACTCTTAATAACCAATAGGATAATGCCACCTATTTATTAAATAATCCTATAAAAACTCTAACACTATCTTATGTTAATTAGAAATCTATACTACCTAAAAAGATAAAATTATAAGTCAACTACTCTTAACCTATTTTATTTAAAGTAAAACACTAAATATTCAATCACATGCGTGTAGCTACATACATGTCCATGCCATGTCCCTTTCCATATCACTAAAGTTGTAATAAAGAACTCACAAGATATAATATTAACCTCCCCTTGTCTTTAAATTTTTCCTCCTTGGTCAAAATTTTTAATCTTCAAGAAAATCTTTAAGATTAAATCTTTTAATCAAGACAATATCCCCAATTCTCTTTTTCATGGCTTCCACATACCATACAATGGATATGACTCCTATGAAAAATAAAAGAAAAAAATCCTAATCCAAGTAGGATTAGTAAATATATGATGAATCCTAAAAGGATTAGGATTAAACTAGCTTGTAAGAATTCCATACATGCATTCACATTAGTTTCTCCTATTGACTTTCCACCATGGTCGCAACAAGTTAGGCTACATCTTTGATGATCAAGGGATATTTCATAATTTGTAATTACATAGCTCCTTGATCCCAAACATGAACCCATAAAGGTTAAACTTCATGAGTAGGAGTTGAATTCAAGAATGGTCAAAGTTGTTCTAAAGTTGGTTAAAGCTTGGTTAAATTAAAAGTCAAATTCAAATGCTAAAAGTTTTGTGGGTTGGAATACTAAAGAGTTAGACGAATCTTGAAGATTTGAAGAGGTTTGGTAAGGCACGAAGACATGATAGTTGAATGTGACGTGAAGACTAGACAGTTTAATGGAAAATGAAGACTTGGAGGTGATATGCACAAAATGCTAGGGATAAGAGAGCCATTTGGTTCAACTTCTTCAAGGATAAAGAAGAGAGAGTTTTAGCTAATTGAAAATTCTTATCCTTTGAGTCTTTTCAATTGTAATGTAACTATATCTAGCCAATCATAGGAATTTCGAATTTCTATGCTTTGTTCTCTCAGGAAGTTGGTTCTTAAATTTTTCTATTTAAGTTTATCTTAGGGATAGTTAGCTAAATTTTTCATTCTTAGAGATTCATGTGTTGTAGATTCATCTTTGCTTAAACTACTTGTTAATCACATATTTAGGCTGTTATTCACGTGTTTAGCTAGAGTCTTAGTGTTTATAAACATCTTGTAAACCCTAGGGAGCTCCTACTATATAAAGGAGTAGAATGGCATTGAATGAAATAGATTTTGATGTTTAAATCCTACTTTTCTATGTGACATTTTGAATTCTCTAAACTTTGAATTAAATCTTAGTTTGCTCGTTCTTTAGCTAGCCTTATAGTTCATTGGTGAATTAGGTGGTATTCTAAGGAAGCGTTTTAGATTCATTGGGGATGTATTTGTATCCAATCATAAAATCTCCCATACACGTTTTTAGTGCATTCCGTTTATAGCGATTGCTCTTTGGAGTATTCTTTAATCTCTAAAGCTTGTATTTTTTGATTTGTATTTCCAAAAATTGATGGAAAACTACCTAATTCACAGATAAATATCCAAACTTTGTAGGCTTTAATTGTGAATTATGCATGAAAAAAGGCTAGGAAAAGTACGTAATTTCTTGGATCATGTGGACTAAAATATTAATATGTTTAGGTGTAAGAAGGAAAAGAAATTATATGAGTTTAAATAAGAAAATGGACAGAAGTTTATGTGAGATTTTATAAATGAAAATGGGCAGATTTTGATAGAAAGTAAAAGAGAAAATAAAGGTTACGAAATAGGGAACAATCAGCTATACTCCAAGGATAAAGAGGGAACACTCACTTCTTTACTAGTTGCAAATCTCTTAACAAGTAACACTTAACTAATGGATTGATCTACTGAAATTTGGGAGGAAGGAACAGACTCAACTTCTTCAAGCAAATACTTGGAACATACACTAGCAATTCAAATCCGAATATGCAAGCAAAGATTCTCAAAGTTAAAAATTATTCCTCATTCAAATTAATGTAAATCATACCTTATTTATAGAGAAAGAAATCTGCCCTAACATGAAAATCATGTATTAATCTAAGGAAAACGAAAACTTAAACAAAAATAAACCAAAAACCATAAACAATGAGTCCAATGTCCTTTTACAAATTAAAGCAACCTAATAAAATCAGAAAATTAAAGGACTTCTTGAACACAAATATAATGGATCTCCAAGGGTTTGCTTCCTTCATGCCTCTTGGTATTGAAACATAAGTTACAAGAGTTTAAAGTAGAGAGTAACACCCCTTGTTATTGCCCATAAATTTCAACAAAACCTTTCAAATCTCTCTCAAGTAAAACGGTCTTAAATGTGAGTTTTGAGCAAAATAAATTTAGTCATTAAACTCTCCTTCAAACCTTATTTAAAATCCATTAAAAATTGTCCAAGATTATCCAAAAAAATGTGTGAAACTCTAAGGAAACCTTTCCTTAACTCACGTAATCAACCCAAAATAAACTGATGCATTTTGACTTAATTATCCCTCTTGATCACATCAATAATAGGCATGGAGTCAATAAATTCGTTACCTTAAAGTTTCCATCCAAATACCAAATAACTACATCAATTAGTTAATATTCATTCCCTTGATTCCCGCCCAAAATAAATCAACAACTTTGAAAACTAATCAACTATAAAAAAACACCAAAAAATAACACCCAAGTCAATTAGTTAATTCAATCCCTTAAATTAAGAGAATTAAATATCTTAATTGATCCTTCAAATAAAACAGAAAATTTGATTTATTCTCCCTTAAATTTGGCCAACTAATACCCCAAGATATGCAGAATCTAATTAGAATCTTTAGTCAACCAAACTACCTTAAATCAAGATAGAATAAAATCTAATTTTGAAATCAAGTCTTTCCCAAAACCTATCCTAATTCCCACGCCATTATTCAGCAAAATATCCCATTAAAGTCACCCAAATTCCACGTGAATCTCCCCGTAAACTCCCTTAGACCCATGCATCACAATAGGCAAATAAGCACGCCAACTCACATTGGGTCCCACACCACTTCAACAAGCTTCACTCCTTTATTCAACTAACATAACTACCAGATTAAATTATTTAAACTAGTTTAAGGATTTAAACTATATTAACTAATTAAAAATTCCATTATTTATTAACACTTGAATTTGTCTAATATCTGATTCTAGTTCCCCAAGGTGGAAAGACTAGAATACTCCTACACATAAATGAATTGACCATGCGACCAAAATAATCCAAGGCATTTTCTTCAAAAGATTTAGTCAAAAGGAACTCCTTGGTGACGCCATTAAAATAGATGAAAAATCAAAATTCCCATTACTTATGATAAATGTAATCCAAAATAATTCAGATGTAAAATCGAGTATTTTTAGTTTTTACATCAAAAATACAACACATCTTCATACACTTTGATTAATTTAGTCAATTTTAGATTTTGGGTCATATATCCATCATATTCTTCCTTTGAAAGAAAAAGAAAAATCTCATCTTCTTCTCCTATCTCACCTTTAAACTCCTTGTGAGAAAAAAAGGAAAACACTTTTAGAGGGGGTCCTTTTGTAGTGGAGGGTTTTTTTGTGGTGGTAAATGATGGAATATTTTCTTGTTTCCAAGATGGATAATGGTGTAGATATTGGCTAGGCAATCATGTATAGACTTATTTTCACTTTTCCATGGTCTATATAACATGATATGGCATGCGTACATGAGAATGACGTCACACAACACTTTACCAACATATGAGCCAATAGTAAAGCTCACAAGACATTGCCTCCTTACACTAGTGTTCTTACTCCTTTCTAACCAACTCAACTTGTAAGGATGGGGATATTTGGTGGTTTTCAAACCAAGTCTCTTTACTAAGTCACTAGAGCCTTTGTTGGCCTCACTACCACTATCAATAATAAGATCACATACCTCTTCGTACACATTGCACTTTGTCAAGACCATGTTCTCTCTATGAATAGGAACTTCTTCCCTTTCATTTTAAATTTGTAAAGCTCTTCTTAAGACTAGACTGTTCTTTTTAGGAAAACAATTATCAACGTCATCTTCTTATTCCTTATTATCCTATAACTCATGAGAATCATTAGGAAATACCTCTTCCTTATCTTCTTCTTCCATAGAAAATGGTTGAGTAGTCATGATACTGGTCTCTTTAATAGTCAACGCACAAGAATTGGGACAAATTTTTTTTGTAGTGTCTTCTTCCATGACACTTAAAGCATAGAATCTCACTCAATTGGACTCCTTGGCAATATTTTTTCCTTCCTCCTTGTTTAATGATTAAAAAAAGTTTAGGATTTTTTTTATGGGCTTTGAAAAGGGTGGGTTTGGTCTAGGAACAAAAAGATTATTTTGTGTTTGGGTCAGGAAAGTAGGTTTCTTGAACTTTTAGTCAAATGAGGAAATATGTTTCTTCTTCTTTCTTTGGTTTTCAAATTTGACAGCAAATTTGCACACTTCATCAAAGGTCAAGTTTGGGTGTACTTCCACCTTCTCAAACATTTAACGATCTACACCAGCCATAAAGCTCCCTAGTTTGAGATCTTCATTGTCCTCAACTTCACATACAATTGAAAGCCTCTCAAACATTTTTATATATTCCTCCATAGAACCATTATTTAGATATAAAGTAATCCACTTTACATATAATGATTGTTTAAAGTTATTTAGAGGGTATGAAATGACCCCTAAAATTCTTCTTCAATTTAGCCCAATTCGAAATTTGGACCTTGCCATTAGTCTCCCTCTTTGTGTGGACACCCTTTAACCAAGTTTCAGTATACTTGGTTATTTTTAACTTAGCAACGCGGAATTATCTCTCCTTATCATAGATGTCTTTGAAATCAAAAAATCGTTCTGATGATTGCTCCCATCCAAGGTAGTTTTCTAGATCGTGAGTACCATTAAATTCATCCACATTAAATCTCAAATTTTTATCATCAAACTGAGGGGGATTGTTGTTCTCCCTATTTTCAGAGTTTCTTATTTGTCTTAATAAGTCTTTTTTTGATTTTACCCTAAGATTAAAAGATGTCTTTCTTGAGGGGTGTCATTGAGATCCATTTTTGTTAAAAGAGAATTTGTTCCCCCTACCTAATACGCCAAAATAATGTAAAATCTAGTAAGAAAATACTAGAATTCAATTAGGCTAGAACTTTGTATAGGTTGAAAAAGGACTTGGGTATTCTTTATGAGGTGTTGGACACATGTTTAGGGTAGGAAGAAAGGATGAATTTGGGTCGTATTTTGGTGAAAAACGGACAAAAATGGGGCATGGGGTTTTTATTAGGTTTTGATATGTGTTTTGGTAAAAAATAAAAGAGGAAAAAAACAAAAAAGGTTAATAATAGGGAACACTCAACTCTTTTATTAGTGTAAATATCAAAACAAGGAACCCTTACTTAATGATTTTATTCATGAAAATTTGGAAAAAAGGAACACTGATGTGATTGTATGCATGGAATTCTTACAAGCTGATTAAATCCTATTCCCTCTAGGATTCATCATATATTTACTAATCCTACATGGATTAGGATTTGTTTCTTTTATTTTTGGTACAAGTCTTATCCATAATATTATATGCAAAAGACATGGAAAAGAGCGTTGGGAATTTTTTCTTAATTAAAGGATTAAATCTTGAAGATTTCTTGAAGATTGAAAATTTTGACCAAGGAGGAAAAATTTTAAGACAAAGGGGAATGCTTATTTCATTGTACGGTGGTTATTACATTTTGTTAGTGCTTTATTACAACTTCAGTGACATGGCAAGTGACATGGTATGGGGATGGACGTGGCTACACACATGTGATTCAATATTTAGTATTTTACTTTAAATGAAATACATTAAGAGTAGTTAATTTGTAATTTTAATTTTTTAGGTAAGATAGAATTCTAATTAAGATAAGATAGTGTTAGAGTTTTGGTAGGATAGGTGGCATTATCCTATTGGTTATTAGGTGGTTATTTAGAGTACTTTTTAAATTAAGAGTCCAAGTCTTAATGTGATTGAAACTCTCAAGCAATGGGTATATATATATGTGCACCCAAGATTGAAAAAATAATGTTTTGTACTTGCTTATTCATTTTATGCAATAAAATTCGAAGAGTTTATTGTTCTTTGTGCGTAGCAAAGATTGTGAGTTGGTGTTTCTTTAAGGTCATGTGAGGAAGTGAGAAGAATTGAAGGTGTTTCTTTAACTAATTCTCTAAACTTTTGCACTAGGTTGTGAGCCTTTGGTCCATATCTTTAGAAGGTTTCAAATTTAATTCTATCCCTTCGTGTGAATTAAGGTTCTTATACCTAGATTCACATCAAACACTCACTTCTCTCATAAACTATTCAAGGAATGACTTGGAAATACCTAGCAAATCATGCATAAAATTGCAAGGGAACTCAAAATTTTTAAAATCATTCACCTCATATCTCGTGCATAACATACCCTATTTATAGGGAACGAAATATGCCCTAATAAGCAAATCACGTATTAAACTATGGAAAATAAAAATTTAAAGAAAAATAAACCAAAAATTAATAAAGAGACCAATGTTCTCATACATATTAATGCAACGTAATAAAATTCAAAAAGTAAAAGGACTCCTTGAACACGAATAGGTTGGATCTCCAAGAGTTTGCTTCCTCCATGCCTCTTAATTTTCGAAATTTAGGGTAGTAAAACACAAATTTAATCCATAGTGATTAGATGGAAATATCATTCCAAATCTTTGAGAAAAAGTCCTTATTTATTTAAATAAGTCATTGTTAGTTATTTTTGTAAATCTCTGTTTTAGGAAACTATTTCTAATTTTGGAAACTTTCTATTCTGGGAAAAAGCATGTACATAATAAACCCTAGATTTCTTAAAATAGAAATAGGCAAAAAATAAAATATTTTGAGCCCATAAAGATTCAAATTTTATGTGCATGGCTCAAGTTAGGGCTTTGTCAAAGTTGGCCCAAAACTTCATCAAAGTTGGGCTTGGCCATGGGTATGACTTACATGCGTTGGACCTTGACTTTGGATTTGACTTCCAAGAGGTTGGGCGTTGGTTACAAATGGGTTAATCATGTAGATGGGCTAAGAGAGAATGGACTTGAAGCATTGGTTCTATATAGGGCTAGAGTTGGAGTGGGCTAAAGCAAGATCAAAGGGCCGGGACAAGTGAATGGGATTTGATGCAAAGCATTAATGGCATGCAAAAGAGGTGCAATTGGGATGAACATGGAAGTGCATTAAAGGGGCTAAAGGTGTGGGATTCCGAGCTTAAGAGGAGTCTAAAATCTGATTTAAAGCGCAACAGTCCAAGTTATTCAAATATCTCTTGTATCTATCTTATATTAAGAGTGTTACTTAGTTTTAAGTCTTATTTTCGTAGATTTAGGTTGATAGTTAGTTTTAAAGTCGTAGGATTCCTTTTAGGCATGGAAACACAAAGAGAATTTTTTTGGGCAACATATGGACGTGATTAAGCTTAGTATTAGGAGTTTTAAGTGTTTAAAATTTTTATATTTATAGTATCTTATGTAGCTATTATAATCTTAAAAGTTTTGGGTTTTATGTAACTTTATCGTAGGTAATTCAATAGCTTTAGACTTCTAATGTAAAACATAGGATCCTTTACTATACAAACAAGATTCTAATCATCAAATAAATAAGATTTGAAGTTTATAAATTCATTCTTTGTGTTTACAAAGTTCCTTTGAGTTTTTCCTAAGTTTTCCAGATTGATACTTAGAAAAATTCGTCCTATACTAGCTTAACTTCTTATTGGTGAGTTAGGTGATGATTTTAGGAGCCTCTTTAAATTCTTAGTGGTGTTATCTTTATCTAAGAGTTGAAGATTTATCCAATTTATCCAACACATTCAAACACATCAAAACAACACTCATAAGTCTTAAAATGCACAAGAACAACCTGTTTGCAATATTTGCGTTTGCGATTAAATCCTTGACCAAGATTATTTTATTGACGATTGTAGTTTTTTTGGTTTTATATCAAAAAATACAACATCTGGTATCAGATAGAAGAAGGTCTTTTGGGGACATAAAGTCGTAATCTTTGATAAAAAAGAACCTCGAGCACAAACTGTCAGATTGGGACAGAATTTTCCTGTAACTTTAAAAGGTAATATATCCTTCCTTAGTCATCCAAATTGAACTATTTTTTTTCTTTGGACTCTTATTTTGTGAAATGTCATTGAGAGACGTGCTTTGTAGATAACAAAAAATTTGGAGTATCTCAATTCATGTAGTTATTGAATAGTCCGTGAGTTTTTGCCTTTTTCCAAAGTTCTACTTAATATTTTTTGTAGTTTATTTTCTTTTTGGAATCCTTATAAAGGGAGGAATTTGGCTATTAAATTTTATCAAATTAAGAGCTTTAACAATACCCATCAAGAAGGAATTTGTACATCTTATTTTGATGAGTTAGGAGATTGCTTGAAAAATATGGTTAGAAGTAGTGGCTATGAATGGGAAGAAGATTTAGCACTCTTGGAACTAAAGTTAGAGGAAATTATGTTAAGGAGTCATTTCAATGATAAATGTAGGCATCATCATATGGAACGTTTCATTAAAGAAATATTAGAGAAGCTATCAATAATAGCTAATGGACGGAAAGAAGAATTATCCATACCTATGAACTTTGGGCATGAAGAAGTCACACCCAATACAAGACCATAATACAGACTTCATTCTACCCTTATGAAGAAACATAATGAATTTCTCGAGAGATGCTTTCGATGTCAAAGGCTAGGTCACCATACTTATGAGTGTCCTAATAAGAAGATAGTGACTTTGGCCAACTTCAAAATTTTTGACAATCCCTTATATGATGAGATTGTTATAGAAGAGGATTGTTTTGAGAAATAATAGATTGGACAAGATGAAGAGGAGTACTTGGAGTTGGAGTTAGAGGAAGAGGAGGTAAACCCAACACCAAAATTAGAGGCACAAGCTTATTTGGATTGGGCTAATTGGATTAGAGAATTCAAAGACAAAGCTTGGGCAACTAAGGATCAGAGACTTTGAAGGATTTAGGTTGATTATTCTCATGGGCTCATGAACATGGATTATTATAATGGAGGAGCACAAATTATCAACCCCATGCATGGAGAAGAAGAGGCACTCTCTTGTCAAGCCTGATCAAAGCTTCAGAATTTTTCATACCTTTTTTTATTGCAGGTTACAAGATCATTCTTGGGATATAATAATTGAAGAAACTAATTCGTTTCAATCCATACTTTCATCCATGGAGTTTTCAACATCTCAAAGTCAAGAGAAGTTAAAATGAAAAGAAGCAAGACGTGGAATACTATGGCGAGCTCCTATGAAGAGACGGATTTGGATCTGTGCTTGGCATGATCTATTCATTGAAGCAAGGAAAGAATCAACCTTTTCTTTCAAAGCTTCAAGATTAAAAGATATTCCAGATATGAGGACAAACTTTTTCAAACAAAGGAAGGATGATGGAAATATTATTCCAAACCTTTGAGAAAAAGTCTTAATATTTTTAACAAGTCATTTTTAGTTATTTTGTAACTTTCTATTTTAGGAAACTATTTCTAATTTTGGAAACTTTCTATTTTAGTAAAGTGCATGTATGTAATAAACCCTAGATTGCTTAAAACTTAATAAGGTAAAAAATAAAACACTTTGAGCCCATAAAGATTCAAACTTTATGTGCATGGCTCAAGTTAGAGGTTTATCAAAGTTGGCCCAAAAGTTGGTCTTGACAATGAGTTAGACTTAAATGGGTTGGACCTTGACTTGGGATTTTACTTACATGAGGTTGGGCCTTGGTTAGAAATGGGGTAAGCATGGTCATGGGCTAAGAGTGAACAAACTTCTACATAGGGCTATAGTTGGAGTAGGCTAAAGCAAGAGCAAAGGACAAGTGAATAGGCTTTGATGCAAAGTTTAAATAGCGTGCAAAAGAGATGTAATTAGGGTGAACATGGATGGACATTAAAGGGGCTGAGGGCATGGGATTTCAAGCTTAAAAAGAGTCTAAAATCATATTAAAGTGCAAGAGTCCAAGTTATTCAAGATTTAAGTCTTATTTTCATAGGTTTAGGTAGGTGATTAGTTTTTAAGTTATAAGGAGTCCTTTTAGGTATGGAAATAAAGAGGGAATATTTTTAGGCAACATATGGACATAATTAGGCTTACTATTAGGAGTTGTAAGTGTTTAAATTTCTCATATTAGTAGTGTCTTATGTTTCTATTATTTTCTTGGGAAGTTTTGGATTTTATGTAACTTTATTCTAGACAAAATAACACGCATAAGCATTAAAATGCACAAAAATAATCCGTTTGCGTTATTTACATGTTGCGATTGAATCCTTGAATAAGAATTTTCATTGAAGCTTGTATTTTTTGATTTGTATATAAAAAATACTACATGATGCAACAATTATTGGCCTCTTAAAAACTTATCTTCTATTCATCTTCTCATGGAACTCCAAAAGATTTCTTGGAAAATGATGTGGTATGATTTTAAGAGTAAAATGAACAAATCTTCACCCTTAAAGTCACGTCCCATTAAACTCCCTAAGACTTTGTCACTCTCCCCTTCAATGCTAATCAAACCGTCATTGAAATATAAGTTACAAGGTTTATAGAAAACAGTAACACCCTTTCTTATTGCCCACGAACTCCTGCAAAAACCTTTAAACTCTCAAAAAAAATGTGGCTTAATTGGGAGTTTTAGAAAAATAACTTCAGACATTAAACTCTCTTTCAAACCCTAATAAACTCACCCCAAAATTCGTCTAACTCCCTAAGGAAAACATGAAAACTTCCCCCTTAAACTATGAAATTAAGTCTAAAATAACTTGTGCATGTTTTGGTCTTAATTCCTGTCCTTAACCACGTCTATATTGGGTATTGACTCATCAAAATGTTTCCTTAATATGCCCAATGAATCTAACCAATAGTCTTATCTGAATTGCCAACTAATCAAATCAATTAACCAATAACCATCCCTTGATTCACGCCCAAATTTGATCTACATCTTTGACACGCCAATTAAGCGCCAAATATCACCTAGTCAATCCAAATCCCTTAAATTAAGGGAAATAAATTTCACTAATTGAATCCCTAAAAAAATCTAAATATTATTCCCAAAAAACATGCTAGCCAATCATGTAAACTCTTAAATTGGTTTTTTAGTCAACATAAGTATCATGCTTTGAATCAAATCAAATCTTCCATGATTTGTTTTTTCCAATCAGAAAAATATCCTAACAATCATCCTCCTTTTCACACCATTAATTTTCCTCCATATCTTCTAATTAATTTAATCAAATCTAATGCTAATCCCTTTCACTTTATTTAACAAACTTACTACTTTCTTTTAAGTAAATAAACTAAAATAAAAATAATATTTATTTACAAGAGTTTATCCATTTACTATATTCTAATTTTCCAAGATGGAAGTGATTAACCATGAACAACAATGAATAGTCCATACGCCCAATAACTATCCACCAAATAATCTTCAAAAGAATGAGTCAATTAAATTTCCTTTGACTCCTAAGACATCTTGGGATTTTTATCACTTTCTACTACCCACATGCTCAATTAGGCCCTAGGAATTGCAGTATTCCATGCAATGCACAAACTAGTAGAACTGAGGTGATTGTGCTATGATGAGTGACATTTATGTCGCTCTTAGGATAGTCTTTTCTAGTAGTTTTAGTAATAATTCGTTCCATTTTAGTATGTTTTTGCTATGATCCACCTAGTTCGAGTATTCTACCTTTGTGGCGCGTAATGTGTATTCATGTGGTTTAGGTAGTCTATACTCCCCTCCTCTTTCGTTGTATTACGCCTTGCCTTCCTATTCTATGATTGCAGATGCCGTTGATTCGGAGATGGAAGGAACAAGGGCAAAACGGGAAGAAGTCCGGTCCAGACAAAAGGCGCGGGCGCACCACCTATAAGCGCGGGCGCGCCTCCCTTGAGTGCGGGCACACATCCCTTGAGCGCGGGCGCGTTGATGAGCTGGACCAACCATTAAATACCCACTTTGGAGCGGGCGCGCATTTCGAGGAGTGGGTACACCATTGTTGAGCACGGGCGCATTGATGAGCTGGACCAACAATTAAATACCCATTTTGGAGTGGGCGTGCATTTCGAGGAGCGGTCGCGCCATCATTTAATGCGCGGGCGCGCCATTGTTGGGCGCGGGCACCCCCGTCTGCTGCGGATTCAAATCCCGATTTCATCCCAAGTTAAAAGGGGGGGGGGGGGGGGGGGGAGATATGATTTTAAAGAGAGAAAACCTAAGAGGAGAGCTATTAAGGAATTTTTCTGGGTTTTTGTTTTAGCCACTTTTGTATTGAACAATCTTGATAGTTTTTAGTGTAATTTTCATTGTCTATCAACATTAGTTTTAGTCTTAGTTTTTGAAGAAGTAATTTCGCAGCATTGATGTATGGTCAAGCTTGAAGATTGAATGATGTATGGCTCTTGATTTGGATTTCAATGAAGCTTTTGGTATATTTCTCTATTTTCTCTTGTTTTTATGATTAAAGTTTCTACCTCTGTTAGTTTAGTTGATAAAAACTTTGTCTTTCTTACTATTTCATTGGTTATAATGTTGCTTAGTATGATTGTAATTGTAGTTATGACTAGTGAGTAGTTTCTTATTGCTAGGGGTTTGGTGAAGATATGCTTTGAGTTTGATGTATGCTAGGCTTGGTTAATTTGGAATACTTGTGATTAAACCTTCCTTGTGCTTATACTTATTAGCCACTCCATGTTTACGGCCATGCGCATGTTGTGGTTGAATGACGTGAACTAAATCGTGACGATAGTGCGACTTAGGAATAGTCATTAGGTGATTGATTATTGCATGACCTTAGCTTGCATGCCTTACGACGATAGTGTGAGTGTATGCTAGCTAGGAAAGCTCTTAATCCCGATAGGTGATTAGAGAGTATTCTTGGTATTGCCTTGTATGAGTTGCTTGGTATTCATAGCATGTTTGATCCTTCCCCCTAGTGCTTGTTTTAATTGTTATTCTATCCCCCTTAGTCATTACTTTACCCACCATACTTCTTAATCGAATTAGATTAACATTAGGAGATAAATAGCGGTGCTTAATCGTTTCCCTGTGTTCGACCCTTAACTTGCCTCTATACTCTTTTAGTTGCATGTTTAGGACTACAAATATCATTTGATAGAGGTGTCTTAGTAGCGACCTAAAATACCGCCTGTCAAATTGGCGTCATTGCCGGGGAACACGGTTTCCATTGTGTGTTTATTTTCTTGTTGAGACTAGTTCTTTTCTATTCTTTTGTTTTTCTGTGTCTTGTCAGTGCTCACTTTCTACTTAGCTTTGTATATGCCCAGGAGGAGGCTTAATTGCTCTAGGCCTTTAGTATCCATGGACCTCGAGCTAGAGCGTACTCTAGCCCAATTGAGGAGACAAGCAAGGGAGAGAGGTGAAGACCCACTTCAAGAGGAAGTGAGAAGTTCCCCTACCCCATCTTCACCCACTTCAAGTGAGGAGAGTGAACCATCCACAGGCTCAATTCCCAACCCATTTGCCCAATACCATAATCAACAAAGCATGGTTGATCAAGGAAACATGGGTGATCAAAGGTCACTAAAGCTACTTGGAGCACCCGAACCTTATGCCTCTCAAAGTGGGATCTTAGCCCCCACCACTCAAGCAAACAATTTCGAGATAAAGCCTAATTTCATTTCAATGATAGAGAAGAGGCAATTTACCGGTGGGAAATTTGAGAATCCCCATGAGCATCTCAAAGAGTTTCTCAAGTATTGTGACACTATCAAGATCAACGGAGTCTCCCAAGAGTACATAAGATTGAAGATGTTCCCGTTCTCACTCATGGGAGCGGCGGAACATTGGTTGAACAAGGATGTCCACCCCGGTTCCCTCACGACTTGGAATGAGGTAACTATGGCATTCCAAGGAAGGTTTTACAATCACAAGAAAACCGCCAAGGCTCGCTCAAAGATTCAAAGTTTTCGCCAAAGAGGTGGAGAGTCTCTTTGTGAGGCATGGGAGAGATTTAAAGAGTTACAAAGGCAATGCCCACACCATGGGATTCCTAATTGGCAAGTTCTCCAAACATTCTACGGAGGACTCTCCCCTCAAAGTAAGACTAGCCTTGATGCCAAGGCCGGAGGCCCAATCATGAACAAAATGGAGGATGAAGTGGAGAGTATCATAGAAGATGTTGTGCGCAATTATGAGGGTTGGTACAAAGGTGAGAGGGAAGCCACTTCTAGCAAAGGAACGGTACAATCCATCGAGCAAACCGATGCCATCACAAATCTTTCCAACCAAATGGCAAAGATGGCGAAACAAATGGAGGAGTACATGAAATCAAGTTCTCAAAATACTTCCTCCCCTTCTCCCAAGGGAGGCCATGGTATGAATAATTCTACTTCTTCTCCCTCTAATTACAATGTCATGCCTCCTGGTTGTATGTTTTGTGATATATGTGGAGGCTATGATCATAATTCTCAACAATGTATGTCCATAGGTGAAAGTCCCCCTCCCCATGAAAATGATGATAATGTTGAAGATGTTAATGCCATGAACTTTGTGCCCCGTGAGGGAAATAATGGAATGCGGCCAAATTGGAATCAAAACCTAAACCGTGGTTGGAATCAAAACCAACGTTGGAATCAAAGTCAATGGAATCAAACTGGTGGTGGTTATGATAACCAAGGCCAAGGTAGGGGAAACTCTTCCAATTACAATGGAAGAAGCTACTCAAACCAAAGACCCAATTGGAATCAAAACCAACAACACTATTCCAACAACGTTTTAATTCCAATCAGGGTTCCGGGGGTAATAGACCTCAAAATGCTTCTACTTTCTCATAAAATAGTAGACCCCCCGGTTTTGACCAAGTAAGGCCCCATTCTCAAATTCTCGTACTCAACCCCTATAAATAGAAGCCCCTCCGGATCCTATGATGACTATGCTTCAAAATTTCATTAAAAATCAAGAAAACCATAATAGGAGTCAAGAGGAAGAAAAGAAACAAATCAAGGCACACATGAAAATGCTTGAGACTCAAATCTCTCAAATTGCCCAACCAAGTTCTTCATCCTCCCCTTCTTCATCTTCTTCTTTACCTAGCCAAGGTGTCAACCCCAAGTCTATGTATGCCATTACTACTAGAAGTGGGAAGATCCTTGAGAGTGATCTAAATGTTGAGAAGAGTCCCGATGTGAGGATAGGACTTGAGGTTGGGGATGAGTCATCAAGAGAGAATGAGATTCTAGAGGAAAGTGTCAGAAAGAATGAGAGGGGTGAGAAAGAGAAAGAGAAGGAACCCGAAAAGGAGAGCACTAAGGATCAAACATCTTTACCCCTTAATCTCTAACCTAGGAATGAGAGGTTGCCTTTTCCCCAAAGATTTGCTAGGTCTAGGCTTGATGTCCAATTCAGAAAATTTTTAGATATAGTAAAGAGCTTGCATGTTTCTATACCCTTTGTGGATGCTATGAAAGAGATGCCACACTACTCTAAATTCCTAAAAGACCTCTTGAATGGAAGGAGAGAAGTTGAAACCGTTAGCTTAACCGCAAATTGTAGTGCTATTCTCTCTAGTAAGCTACCAACTAAATTGCAAGATTCCGATAGTTTTTTCATCCCTTGTTCTATCAATGAGGTTCATTTGGGGAAAGCTTTGTGTGACCTAGGTGCTAGTGTGAGTTTAATGCCTTTCTCGGTCTACCGAAAGCTTAATGTGGGAAACCTTTCACCTACAAACATCACCCTCCAACTAGCGGATAGGTCCACAAAATTGCCTATAGGGAAAGTAGAGGACATACCCCTTAGAGTTGGTGAGTTCACTTTTCCGGTGGACTTTTATATTCTTGAGATGGATGAAGATGAAAGAATTCCTATAATCTTGGGTAGGCCATTCCTAGCTACTTCTAAAGCAATTATTAATGTTAGAGAAGGCAAGATGACCTTGAAGGTTGACAATGATTCTATCGAATTTGATTTGAATAAGGTGATGAGACAACCTTCCTCTAGCAATCAATGCTTTAGAATAGATACAATTGAAAACTTGATGAATGAGTTTAGATACCCTCATATGCATGCTTCTAATGATCTACTTGAGAATGTTTTGTTGAATGAGAATGAGGTAGGTGATCAAAAGGGGATGCAATTATATGAGGAAATGCTTGATGAGAAAGAGGAGACAACCCCCGACCAAGAGATGCTCAAACCATATGAAGTCTTCTAAGTAGAAGAGGAGGAAATATCCAATGGTAAGGTAGCTCCGAAGGTAGAATTGAAAACTTTACCTTTGGGCTTAAGGTATGTCTTTTTGGATGCTAATGATACTTTTCCGGTCATTGTCAATGCTAACCTCACGGAGGAACAAACCTCCTCATTGCTTAATGTTTTGAAAAAGCATAGAAAGGCTTTGGGTTATACTCTTGATGATCTCAAGGGTATAAGCCCCTCCCTATGCATGCATAAAATTGATTTAGAGGAGGGTGCTAAGCCGTGTAGGCAACGACAAAGGAAACTTAATCCTTCCATACAAGAGGTTGTGAGAAAGGAAGTCTCCAAGCTACTTGAAGTGGGGATCATTTATCCAATCGCTTATAGTGATTGGGTGTCCCCGGTTCAAGTAGAGCCGAAAAAGGGAGGTATAACGGTAATGGTCAATGATAAGCAACAATTGGTCCCAACTCGGCTTGTTACGGGTTGGCGTATGTGTATTGATTACCACCAATTAAATGCCAACACTTCCAAAGATCATTTTCCATTACCGTTCATCGATCAAATGCTTGAGAGGCTTACAAAGCATGATTTTTATTGCTTTCTTGATGGTTATTCGGGATTCTTCCAAATCCCAATTGACCCAAAAGATCAAGAAAAGACCACTTTCACTTGTCCCTACGGAACTTTTGCTTATCGTAGGATGCCTTTTGGTCTTTGTAATGCCCCAGCTACCTTCCAAAGATGCATGATGTCAATTTTTAGTGAGATGATCGAGGAAGAAATTGAAGTTTTTATGGACGACTTTTCCGTTGGTGGAGGCACGTATGAGAAGTGCCTAATGAATTTATCTCGTTGATTAGAAAGGTGTGAGAGCGCCAACTTGGTGCTCAATTGGGAGAAATGTCACTTCATGGTGGAAGATGGCATTGTTCTTGGCCATAAAATCTCCCAAGCGGGCATCGAAGTTGATGGTGCGAAGGTTGACGTGATTGAGAAGCTTCCTCCTCCCACAAATGTGAGAGAAGTGAGGTCCTTCCTTGGTCATGCCGGCTTTTACCGCCACTTCATCAAAGATTTCTCTTTGATGGCTAAGCCTCTCACATCTCTCTTGCAACAGGATAAAGAATTTGTATTTGATGAAGCTTGTCATGAGTCATTTTGCAGGTTGAAAAAGGCTCTTTGCACCGCCCCCGTAGTCCAAGGACCGGATTGGTCTCTACCATTCGAGCTAATGTGTGATGCAAGCGACGAGGCCATTGGATCGGTTATAGGACAAAGAAAGGATGGGAAACTTCACGTTATATACTATTTGTCCAAGACTCTCAATGATGCTCAGCGGAATTATACAACTACTGAAAAAGAGTTTTTGGCGGTTATCCACTCAATTGAGAAGTTTAGAACCTACCTCATTGGTTCTAGGACAATAGTGTATACCGATCACTCGGCTCTTAAATATCTGATAAGTAAGAAGGAGGCCAAACCAAGGTTGTTGAGATGGGTGTTGGTCCTTCAAGATTTTGATTACGAAATGAGAGATAAGAAGGGAGCCGAGAACGTGGTGGCGGACCACCTCTCTAGGTTGGGAGGTGCAAGAATACATGAAGACGATTTGCTAATTGAAGATGCCCTAATGGATAATGTCTTATATGCTCTTGAGGCAAAATCAGAGCCTTGGTATGCGGATATTGTGAACTACTTGGCTTGTAGTGCCATACCTCCGGATTTCACTCCTCAACAACATCGAAGGCTCAAGCATGAAGCAAAGAAGTATATATGGGATGATCCCATGTTGTTGAAAAGAGGGGTGGATGGACTTTTGAGAAGATGTGTTCCTAATGAGGAGTTCCAAGATGTGCTCTCAATGTGCCACTCATCCCCTTGTGGTGGTCATATGAGTGCTCAAAAGACCGTTTCCAAGGTTTTGCAATGCATGCTCTTTTGGCCGTCTCTATTCAAAGATGCTTGGCAATTTGTTAAGACTTGTGATAAGTGCCAAAGGACAGGGAACATATCAAGGTGTGATGAGATGCCCCAAAATCCGATTCTTGAACTAGAAATTTTTGATGTTTGGGCAATAGACTTCATGGGCCCTTTCATCTCATCCAAAGGAAACCGGCACATTCTAGTTGTCGTTGATTATGTCTCCAAATGGGCGGAAGCCATGGCATCTCCCACTAATGACTCAAAGGTGGTCATCAATTTGTTCAAGAAAGTCATCTTCCCAAGATTCAGTGTTCCTAAGGCAATCATAAGTGATGGAGGCTCACACTTTAAGCACTATGCATTCAACAAGCTTCTTTCAAAGTATGGTGTATCACAGAAGCGAGGCCTTTCTTACCACCCCCAAACAAGTGGTCAAGCGGAGGTCACAAATAGGGAGTTGAAAGTCATCCTGGAGAAGACCGTTGCTAGAACAAGGAAGGATTGGTCTAGTAAGCTCATTGATTCATTGTGGGCATATAGGACCGCCTTCAAGACTCCTATAGGGACTACCCCCTATAAGCTTGTTTATGGGAAGAATTGCCATTTACCCGTAGAGATGGAGCACCAAACGTATTGGGCAATTAAGCAAATCAACTTTGATCTCCACAGTGCGGGTGAGCAAAGGCTTCTAGAGCTTCATGAGTTGGAAGAATTGAGAATAAACGCATATGACAGTGCAAGCCTCTACAAAGCAAGAACCAAGGCATGGCACGACGCTCAAATTTCCAAGAAGGAATTTGTGGAAGGACAAAGGGTCCTACTCTACAATTCAAGACTCAAGCTCTTCCCCGGGAAATTGAGGTCTAGATGGAGCGGTCCATTTCAAGTATCCAAAGCCTTTCCTTATGGCTCGGTTGAGATATTCAATGACAAGTACCCTCCATTCAAAGTGAATGGGCACTGTCTCAAGCCATACTATGAGGGTCAACTAATTGAGAAGCCAGAAAATTTATCTCTCATTGATATTTTCACGTCACCATGATTCCGTGTGAAGTACGTCAAGCTAGTGACGTTAAAGAAGCGCTTACGGGAGGCACCCCGGTTTCTAACCTCTTTGATTTTACTTTTTTTTTCAAATCGCTTGAACTAATCATCTAACACTTTTCCCAATCAATTTTGATGTAGGTGTGATTGCGTGTACCCACGAGGAAAGAGGGACAAGAGTAAAGCAAAAATGAGGAATTTTGAGAAAATTGTGCTTGAATGAATACTAAAGAGACAGAACCTCAGCGCAATTTGGTCGCGGCTGAAGCGCGACCCGCAAGAGCAGTAAGGCGCAGGCGCGCCTGGTTTCGACGCGGGCGCGCCAGCTCTTTGGTCTTAATACTCACCCAATTCTAGAGACTAGGAGCGATTTTGTCGCGATTTGTGAGCGGCCCGCGATACCAAATTGGCGCGGGCGCGCCTACATCGGGCGCGGGCGCGACAATATGGTGGTCCGATTTCCAAGAGCTTGGAGCGATTTTATCACGATTTAGGAGCGGGCCGCGTTTTCACTAAGGCGCGGGCGCGCCTACATCGGGAGCGGGCGCGCTGTTCTGGGTAACAGAAAAAAAAATACGGTTTCGTCTTTTGTTTCCGCAATTTTCCTTCAACCCTCACAAACATAACTCAAACCCCTCATTTCCTTTCTCTCCCTTCACAGCTGCCCCTCACCACCATACTCAAGACCATCTTCTTCCATCCTCTTAAATCAACCATCCTCAAGCTTCAATCATTCATCTTCCCCGCTTGTTCATTATCAAAGGAAGCAATTAGTCATCCTCAACACCAACCGCAACGAACTCCTTACTACTCAAAGCCCTCACCAAATCGACACCAAAACAGCAATTTTTCGCATAAGGGTAAAGGTATTCAATTTCCTTCGTTAATTATTCTCTTTTGATTAATTTTGAAGTAAGGTTTTTGATTATCCTAGGTTATTAGCGAAATTTTGGTTGATTATTGTTGAAATTACTGCTGGATTTTGTTGAAATTGTTGTTGTTGGTTATTATCTTAGGCTATATTCGTTGCGTTGGTTGGATTATTATTGCTTGTGAACAGGTACATTGTAGTTTTGTGGAGGTTAAGGGTGGAAATAGCCGGAGTTGGCTCTGAAAAGGAGTGAAAACAGAAAAAAAAGAGAGAGAGGGGTGGGCAGTCATGAGTCTAAGGATTGGGAAGAAGAGAAAAACTGCAAGGTCGAGACAATCGTCCTAAAACCTAGATTCAGACCAACCCAATGCCTTACCCACCCTAAAATTCTTAAACAAAAGCCACTCCTCCATATACTCCAAAATGAAAAAACGTAAGTTGCGACCTTCTAGGCACTACCATCGTGGAGACACGATAAAACTCGGTATAAATGATGATTTGTGGATTCTTTTTGACAACCTTCGACTAGGATCATTTATAAACTCCTTATTCATGACCTACCAAGAACCCACATTAGAGTTTTTCTCGTCTTTCCAAGTGGATAGTCTAGAAAATAATGACTTTCGAATTTCTTTCCAACTCTTCAACAACCCCCACACCATGTCATTGGCAGAGTTCAACCAAGCCCTCGACTTTCACCCTGATGCCGACATTCGCTACCCTCTTTATGAGAGCTTTAGGGAGTATAGTGAGTACGCTTGGTGGCGTTCCATTTCAGGTAAAACTAAGTTTTACACCCGAACTTCCATAGCCAGTGAGATTTGGCACCCTACCCTTAGGATCCTACACTATTTACTAGGGAATTCTATCATTTTTAAACAGGACCTAGGAAAACTGACTAAGGAAGAGGTCCTTTGCCTATGGATAGCCACAAAGGAAGAGCATGCATGGAGGTTGAATTTGGGTTTCATCTTCATGCAAACCTGCTAAGCCATAGCAAAAGGGAAAAAGCCAGGGGAGATACATTGCGGGGTGATGGTCACTAGATTAGCCACCAAATTAGGTTACACTGACCTTCTACCTCTATGCACGACCGTAGGTAGTAGTGGGGATATTTACCTTGACTTGGACCAGCTTTGCCGTTCTGATTTTATTACCCCCACTGCAAATCCCACTGCTTTTAAGTGGCTAGTTAGAGGAGCCCACCATTGTTTTGTCCCTAAGCCTTACTTCACATCCCTCACGCGTCAGTCCCCTAATGTGTGGAGAGTTTTGAGAGATAGCGGGCGAGTGCCCGATGTTGATGGGGACGATGATGTAGGGATAGGTAATGAGGAGGAGGTTCAGAAGGAGCAGCAGTAGCAGCAGCTGGTTACCTAGCAACCCGCAGGTACAGGTACATTTCAGCTATCTGATATAGCTAGGCAGTTACAGGCAATTTATAAGTCACAGCAAGGCCACCATCTGCAGCAGCAGGCCCTCTATGACTCAGCTGTGGATCGAGGAGAGATTGCTCCCCCCGTGAACTACCCCAATTGGCCGCCTCAGGATGGCCCTGTTCCTTCTTGGGGGGGGGGGGGGGGGGGGGGGGGACAATCTCCCCACTTACCCCTACTAGCAAGGTCCTTCCAAGCCTAGTAGAGAGCTCCGCAGCTTCCCAGAGGACGGGCAATACGATTATCGTGTGCCCGGCGGGTGTGACTTTAGAGGGGACCCTGCTCACCCCTATGTGCATCCTGATCACCCCGCCCCTCTGTATTCCCAGTCAGAGGACGCTCCCTCTGATCCTTTGCCTAATTGGCAAGAGGATCTTTACAGAGGTCACTACGGTTGGCCGCTGGGCTTTGACTGTGGTTGGGGCTTTTTCGGCCCCCCTAGTGGCTTCACTTATGACGAGCCGCTACGTCGCTCTGGCTCACCTAGTGAGCCCAGCTCTAGTGGCCAGTAGGCTGCGTCCTTGAGTATATCTCCCTCCCCTGCTTTTGTACGCCTATTTTGATGAGTAGGAGATATACTCTCGGTAGGGAGTGACTTGGCTGGGATTCTTACTTGCTCGCCTGCCAGTCTTTCATTGTTTTCCCTGTACCTTCATGCTGCTAATTCTGCCGAGTTACATAACTGTTTTCTTTGATTGATTTTGCCCCTGCTCACTAATATTGTTGATAAGTTTTTGATGTGGTTTTGATGATGATGCTGTTTTGGGGACGCTTCTCTCGGTTTGATAGATACCGGTGAGTCCGCCCCTCGTTTTTCCTGTCGATGATGATGATTACTGGTATTCGCCAACATGGCGATTGACTAGTGCAGGTATGTATAGTTGGTTCGATGATTTTTGAGGTAATGTTGATTTTAGAGGAGATCTAGAAATTTTGTCAAGGGTAGATTAGCTTATAGTAAAGCAAAAAATAAAAAAAAATAAAAAAATTAATAGACTTGCGTTCTTGGATTGCCATTGGTTTACTCTAAGATATGTTTACGTTAAGGTGGTTGTGCTAGAACTCGTAAGGCCCACTGAACCCAAATTCACTTGTTTGTGGTAAGAAGGTGTTGCCCTCATTGGGAGGATTTGAAGCCCTAAAGGTAGTTTTTGTAACCCGATGTGAGTTTTATTGTTCAAGCCTCCAACACTTATAGTATAAGCGGCCTAGGATCCTTACCAAGGCATGCTTAAATCGAAAACTTATTGTCTAGCTACCCGAGATCGCGACCGAACTATATCTAGGGAAGACAAAGGCATTTTCTTCGGTAACTATTTTGCTTCCTTGTAATTTCATTTGTATATCCCCCTTGCTAGCCATGTTGAGCCTACACCTCCTTATTTGTAGCATATTAAAAACCTTATGGCCCTTCTATTTCATTTTTCCTCCGTAGAATTGTGAAGTTTGAGCCAAGAAAGTTTGTTGTGATTTTGGTTTGATAAGCTCGAAGATGATGGTTTGGTATGGAAAGTAAGGTTATTTTCGATATTTTTGGTGTTTAATAAAAGCAAATGTAAATTCAAGAAAAAGCCGTCCATAGTTATAAAAGGCACGGACAAATTAATATAGGTTGACAAAAGCATGATCTAAAAAAAAATAAAAAATAAAAATATTGTTGCAAAATTTCCAAACAGATTTTGATGTAGTGTCCTCCCTAGTTTGCGCATTGAGGACAATGCTCAATTCAAGCTTGGGGGAGAGATTCTATGCCTTTCATTTATAGTTTTGTGAGATTGTGTTGAAAAATCTTGGGGGAGATGTATTTTTGTTTGGAAATTGGTGATATTCTACGTTGTTTTCGAGAATTGGCGCCATTCTTTGCTTCACAATTAGGATTTACCACCAAATTTTCATATTTTTTTTTCTCACCTTTACCTCCTAGCCTACATTACAACCCCTTTTAAAGTCCTTTCGACTTGGATTGGTTGAGTCACTAGTCGGTGGAGGGAGCTAGATTTCAAGCTTTTGGAGAGAGCATCACTTGGTAAGATGTCGGGTCACCCTTGTTTCATTTGTTCCGGCTCCTTCGTGGAGTCATGAGATGCTACCTTGAAGGTGGATTCGAATCCAGATGAGGGAACGCGATAAGAATGTATGGAATGCGGGCGGAGTGGAGCACGTTAGAGTTCTCTATGCTTAGCATAACTTATCTTTCAATCAACCATTGGCATCCAAAAACATGCTTACTCTTAGTGCTTAGAAAGATCGTCATCCATCCATGCTTGTTTGTAGTTGATTTTCTTCTTTATCTGTTCCGTGTTTGTAGTTGATTTTCTTCTTTATTTGCTCCTTTGTTTGGGTTTGTTTTGAGCGTGTTACCAAGAGTTGTGGGTTAAACTCTTTGAAAACCCCCACGAGAGCATACTCGTCCTCATTGGCGACTTTGGGGTTCAAATGGCTTGTTGTATATGTTAAAAACAATCGTGATGCCTACGAAAGTGAGTTAGTGTAAATTCCTTTCCCCCCCCCCCCCCCCCCCCTTCCTTTTTTTTCTTCTTCTATTTTACTTGTGTTTGGATAATCATTTCTCAATCTTCTTTGCCTTTAGCTTTGCTCAAGGACGAGCAAAGGTTTAGCTTGGGGGAATTTGATGAGTGACATTTATGTCGCTCTTAGGATAGTCTTTTCTAGTAGTTTTAGTAATAATTCGGTCCATTTTAGTATGTTTTTGCTATGATCCGCCTAGTTCGAGTATTCTACCTTTATGATGTGTAATGTGTATTCATGTGGTTTAGGTAGTCTATACTCCCCTCCTCTTTCGTTGTATTACGCCTTGCCTTCCTGTTCCATGATTACAGGTATATGCCATTGATTCGGAGATGGAAGGAATAAGGGCAAAACAGGAAGAAGTCCGGTCCAGACAAAAGGCGCGGGCGCGCCACCTATAAGCGCTGGCGCGCATCCCTTGAGCGCGGGCGCGTTGATGAGCTGGACCAACCATTAAATACCCACTTTGGAGCGGGCGCGCATTTCGAGGAGCGGGCGCGCCATCATTTAACGCGCGGGCGAGCCATTGTTGAGCGCGACCGCGTTGATGAGCTGGACCGACCATTAAATACCCACTTTGGAGCAGGCGCGCATTTCGAGGAGCGGCCGCGCCATCATTTAACGTGCCCCCGTCTGCTGCGGATTCAAATCCCGATTTTAGCCCAAGTTAAAAGGGGGGGAGAGATATGATTTTAAAGAGAGAGAAAACCTAAGAGGATAGCTCTTAAGGAATTTTTCTGGGTTTTTTTTTTAGCCACTTTTGTATTGAATAATCTTGATAGTTTTCAGTGTAATTTTCATTGTCTATCAACATTAGTTTTACTCTTAGTTTTTGAAGAAGTAATTTCGCAGCATTGATGTATGGTCAAGCTTGAAGATTGAATGATGTATGGCGCTTTATTTGGATTTCAATGAAGGTTTCGGTATATTTCTCTATTTTCTCTTGTTTTTATGATTAATGTTTCTACCTCTGTTAGTTTAGTTGATAAAAATTTTGTCTTTCTTACTATTTCATTGGTTATAATGTTGCTTAGTATAATTGTAATTGTAGTTATGACTAGTGAGTAGTTTCTTGTTGCTAGGGGTTTGGTGAAGATATGCTTTGAGTTTGATGTATGCTAGGCTAGGTTAATTTGGAATACTTGTGATTAAACCTTCCTTATGCTTATACTTATTAGCCACTCCATGTTTACGGCCATGCGCATGTTGTGGTTGAATGACGTGAACTAAATCGTGACGATAGTGCGACTTAGGAATAGTCATTAGGTGATTGATTATTGCATGACCTTAGCTTGCATGCCTTACGACGATAGTGTGAGTGTATGCTAGCTAGGAAAGCTCTTAATCCCGATAGGTGATTAGAGAGTATTCTTGGTATTCCCTTGTATGAGTTGCTTGGGTTACACGTAGACCCATTTCCCGATGCCTAACTTTGTTGAATTCATAGCATATGTTTGATCCTTCCCCCTAGTGCTTGTTTTAATTGTTATTCCATCCCCCTTAGTCATTACTTCTTGATCGAATTAGATTAACATTAGGAGATAAATAGCGGTGCTTAATCGTTTCCCTGTGTTCGACCCTTAACTTGCCTCTATAGTCTTTTAGTTGCATGTTTAGGACTACAAATATCATTTGATAGAGGTGTCTTAGTAGCGACCTAAAATACCGCCTGTCATGCTATCTGACTCTCAGATCTTTTATTTTACTTTCAATTAAACCAATGATACTGAGGCTTTAAGCACGAAATCCGCAATAAAAAAGTTTAGTAATAACCATAAATTGAGTAACAAATTCTGTAGTAAATTTATCCAAAGCCATGCAACAAAACAACATAACCTCAAACTTGTGAACAAAGTTAATTTAATTATGTTGTAATTTGTCTAGATTTATCCAACACAAATTTAACTAATCTCTAGGTCAAATTCTAACTAAATATAATGAACTTTAATGGTTTAAAATACATGACTTAAAAGAAGGACTTTACCCAGCAAATTCCCAACAAACAATAAAGCCATGCACACACTGCTCACTAAAATGAATCAATAGACAAAGGGCCTAAACTCTACAGTAATTCACCAAGTATAGGCTAACCTTTGGGCACTCCTAAATGCTTAGGATACAGACTAATCACCACCTAAGAACTTGAGGTTTCCAAGTACATAGTTTACTTGCTAAATTGAATAAGCAATGGATGCTTTCAGCCACAAACCTTGTGCACTCAAAGCTATATAACAAGAGACTTTTTTCTGAAATTTTTGATAACCACTTAACGAATTTGGCCTTAGCTATTTATACGCTAGAGAAAAAGACATTTAATGTAAAAGGAAACTAAGTGATGCATCTAGCATAACCCTAATTGTATCCTAATACATTAAGCAATAAACCCTAGCTAAATAACCACGTGAAACTAAGGATAAATCTAGACTTCACACATTTTTGGCATTTTTAAACTTAAGCAAATTAAAACCCTAATAATATTATCCTAAGTAAAAGATATAAAGCTTATTTAAACTATTTTAAAACAAAAAATAAAAAAGGAATTAAACTATGATTAAGAGTCCATAAAATTGTAGCAGCCTTAGAATCTTCTTGCATGCCTCTTGTAGCCCACTTTCTTGCAATCAAATCACCCCAATTACAATGCTACTCCTAGCAGCCCATTACTCCTCAACCTAGCCCAACTCCACATAGCTCTAAGCCTAAAGACAAGACCCACCCTTAGCCCAATCCTAATCATGGCCCAACCTCAACCAAGGCCTAAACCTAATTTGGCCTAAGTCCATCTATTCTTCATGGGCCCAAGACACATAGGAAATGACACGACTCCCTAGGTCTTCTTCTATTCCATCCATTCCTACCTCTATTCCTTGCCCATAAATCTTTTTAAACCCCTTCTCTAACTGTTAGATCAACTTATGGTCCATTTGGAGTGAATGTGGATGCACAAGCGCAAGGGTCCTACTGACACCTTAATTCTAACTAAAGTTACAGACTTGATGTGATAACAAATGGCGTGTTAAATGGTTGGTTTTATTTCCCTTAATGATGTTGGATGGAGTTTTGGTTTAAAGACCTTAAAGTAGAAGTTTTTTTGGGGTTGAATGGATGAGTTAACCACTTTAACTACATCATATTGAAGATGGCATTAGTTTGAAAAAATCTTATCAGTTTGATGTCATTGAATTTGTGATTGAAGAGCAGCATCTTGAAGCCTTTTGGAGTGTTAAAACTCCCAGCTTTATTTCAATCTTTATTCTCTAGTTTTATTAGCTTAATAAGTGTGTATTTAATGTGTTAAATTTTTGTTTAGTTTTATTTTTAATTAGAGTTAAGCTACTGATCTATTTCAGACTTAATTAGATCAAAGTAGCTGATAAGTTTAAGGAGGTTTTAATTTAGGATTTGCTGATTTAGTAAGCAGATTTGTCGCTTAATTTACTAAGTCTTTGGATGTTCTATATTTAGGAGCCTATAAACAAGGGATCATTTGTAAGGAGAAAAGGTTATGGAATGTTTTTAATTGAAAAGATTCCCTTTGCCTTAGAATAATTGTGAAAATTGTCTAAAAGTAGGTTTCTAAGCATATTTCTTGAATAATTAGAGTGGGAAGTTGAGTTTTCCTTCCACCCAAGTTTTTGTAGTTATTTATACAAGTTGAGTGTTTCTTGTATAATCACTACACTTAATAGAGCAAGTTGAGTGTTTTATGTATACATATCCTTGATCACTAGTTGAGTGTTCATTGTAATCCTTCTTTCTTTTCTTTTCATTACTTTTCTGCCCTAAAACGTCCTCACATCCTTCTGATGGAAATTGTGAATTTTCATCTAATACAAATGGTGTCATTAAGGAGGTCTTCTAGGCAAAGTCAATTAAGGAAAATGAGTTGGACCATTAATTTTTCATTTATTTCTTTGCAAAGGTATTATAGTATTTCCATCTTAGAAAACTAGAATAAGGAGTTGACGAATTTTGTGTAAATAAATAATAGTGTTTACTTTTGTAATTAGTTAATAAATCTATTCTATTTATTAAGGTTAGTTATTTAATTAAGTTGTTGGGCAATAATTAGTTCAACAAAATTAGATAGGCGTGTGGAGTGGATATTTTGCTGAGTTGGAATGCATGGCTATGGGTTGGAATAAGCTGAAAATATGTGTGGATTATTTATGGAGAAGGGGTGTGATTTTGTGGGATTTAATTGGGGATTTATTACTGATTTGATGCATGGGAATTAAGGGAAGATTGGGTTTGAAGAATCAGATTTGATTCTTACTTGATTAATGGAAAGATTTGGGTCTAATTTCTTAATTTAATTAAGTTGACAAATATTGAGGGAGATTTGGACTAGAATCATGCACGATTTGGGAATAAATTTAATATATTTGATTAGCTTGATTTAAGGCAATGTTTGACTAAAAATCTTTCCTGCATGGCGTGATTTGGCGGAATCTTTTGACCAAATTTTTTAGCGGTTGTTTTGGGTGGTAAATGGTAATATTTAATACCCTAAATTAAGGGATTAAAGGGGAAGTTTCAAATTTTAGGAGATATTCCTGATTAGATTTATGGGCGTGATTAATGGCGTATTTAAGGAAGTAATCAGCATGTCTTTGGCTCTTTTTGGATTATTTTGCTAAAGTCAAAAGGAGATTAAAGGAGTATAGCGGGGAGTTACAAGGCTGGTTTTTCTCTTAGATAATCCTCTCATAACTCACGGATTTATGGGGCTTAAAAGGAGATATTTTTTTGGCTAGGTTTATGGCTCTTAAAACGTGTTATAACTAGTGTTTTTATGGTGTTTAAAGAGGGAATTTGATGGGTGATTTACTACTAAAGTTACAATCTTTTGGGTAGCTAATGGGGACGTTTTTGGGGAAATGAAGGCTTATTTGATTTCTTTAAAGTCCAGCAAATTTATCTTATCTTTACTTTGATTCCCACGAAAATATAAAGAGTTTTGAGAGGCTTTTGAAGTTCTTTGTTGCTGGGTTAATGCCATGGAGTTAAGGATGAGTTTTGATGGCACTTGAACAAGAGAAGAATCAAAAGAAATGAAGATGAGGCAATCCATTCAAGAGGAAATGAAAATCAATTAGTTTGTGTGCCCAAGGAGCCTTTTTAATTTTCTAATGTTATATTGCTTAATTATGTATTTAAGGGACATTGGATATTTTTCTGATTTTGGTTTATTTTTGCTACCTTTTTGTATTCCTTACTTTAATTCGTTGTTTGAGCATGTTGCTTTAGATTTAGAACACTATAAGTAAAGGAAATTTTATTAATGCAAAATGTTATTGTTGCTTAAACTTTTGAATTCCTTTTAATTGTCAATTACTTGTGAATTGCTTATGATTTTCTTAGAACTTATCTTGAAGAATTTGAGTGGCAAGTGAGAAATCCTCCACCCAAGTTTTTGTAGTATCTTTAGGGTCAAGTGAGTATTCTTTCCCTTAGATCTACAACTAATGAGATATGTAAAAACTCCTTACCTACATATCAAGATTTTACAAGAGAGTAGTCCTTACAATCAACCCTTACATTTCTTTTTCTATTCTCATTAAAATTCCAAGCCATTTTCATCGAAAAATACCACGCCATTTCTATCCACTTCTCACCACGAAAATACATACCTTTTTTCTAGCCTATTTTCCCACCCCAGACGTGGTATTCAACTTTCCCACAAATTCCTCACCCAAATCACCTTAGATAAAACCCCAAATGTGATGTGAATCTAGATATAAAAACCTTAATTTACACTAAGGATAGAAATTAGACTATGAACCATATAAAATAACTCACCAAAGGCTATAACCTCAAGTCAAAATTTGGAGAATTAAATAAAAAACATCCTCAATTCTTACTTAATCATGTAAACTTAAAGCAAAGCACCAGCTCACAAATCTTTGCTACGCACAAAAAATAATAAACTCTCAAAGTTAATTTCTTAAAACAAGAAAACAAGCTCAAAATCTTATTTTTCTAAGCTTTGGTGCACATCTATTTATTCCCATAGCTTGAGAGTTTCAATCACATTAAGACTAGGACTCCTAATAACCACCTACTAAAACTCTAATACTATCTTATGTTAATTAGAATTCTATCCTACATACAAACATAAAATTACAAATTAACTACTCTTAACCTATTTTATCAAAAGTAAAACACTAAATATCTAATCACAAGTTTGTAACCATGTTCATGCCCATGACATATCACTTGCCATGTAATTGAAGTTGTAATAAAGCACGGATAAGATGTAATAAGCACTGTCCCATGTAATAAGCATCTCCCCATGACACTAAGTTGATGATTCCACAAATTACATCGAACGACCTATCATCGCCCTATGTCTCTAAAGGAGTGTCAGGAAAAGATTCGCATTGGGTTTCGAGGGCTACTAATTGTCATCATTCCTGAAACCTTAGACAATGAAGAACATAGCTTTTCCTAGGGTTTCATTAATCAATCCTCAAAGAGAACTACTCACACATATTTGAGATGTATAGCATGATGATAATCAATAAAATAAACACAACAGATAATAATCATCAAAAGAAACCAATGAGAGTAGAACTAAAGTAGAAACTATTCTAGATAAGCAATAAATATTAGGCTAAACATTTACTACAATAAAACAAACTCAAAAGTAAAGAGGAGATTGATACTTACAACTAAATGAAGTTTGAATGCAATATCCACAATTAGAATCCAAACAATAAAGTCAAAATCTTAGAGTACAAATGTTAAGAAAATAGAAAATTGAAAACAAGGGCTTAATGAACTAAGAGAGGCTTAGAGGCTAATCAAAACTAAACTAATTAAAATTAGGGTTCCCCTTCTCTTCAAAAAGTGGGGTATTTATAACGTAAAACAAAAGAAATTCAAATGCCCAAAAATGCCCTTGGGCTGGCCTAAAGAAGAAGTAAAATTTCTAGAGAAAAAATCAGGTCAATTCGCCCGAATGTAACACCATTCGCCCGAACGTTACCCCATTTGCCCATTCCTGCACCTCTAGTGATTATCTTTATTTTCTTTTCTTTGCGTGATTTGCCCGAATGGGACATTCATTTGGCCAAATGGAACCTCATTCTTAACCTGGGAGACGTTGATGCTTTCCTTGCCACACCGGAAGAGGATCCTTCCCCTTGTTTCTTCGATTGTTTGAAAGGATTTCGTAAGCTGGAACATGGTCCCATAGTGGAATAATGTGGTGGATTGATGTTTATGAGGAAGAGAGACTTACGATAGTGAGAATGAGTGAGTGAGAGTGCTTGAGCATTTTTGAGAGTTAAGTGAATTATGAATAAACCGTGTGATAATGAAGGGGTATTTATAGAACTGGTGTTCCATTCGCCCGAATAGAGGGACCTGTTTGGTCGAATATCGAACAAATTCTAAACAATCTTTGCTACCATTTGCCAGAATTGCCTAGCTATTCGGCCGAAAGGACCTCCATTCGCCCAAATAGAGTATCTATTCGATGTTCTAAGTAAACATTGCCTAGTTTCATATATACCTCTATTCGCCCGAGTGGGACTTCAATTCAGCCGAATGGATTTCCTACGCTCAAATTGATTACTCATTCAACGTTCTCATAAACTCCACCAATCTCTAGTTTGAGTTTATAATCCAAGTCCCTTCGCTGGAATGGAACATCTATTCAGGCGAATGGGTCTAATCTGCCGAATGAAATGTTATTCGATATTTTTTAGGCCAGGAATAATCAACCTCCACCAACCTCCCGTAAGTGCTTTGTTTAACGTCGTTTAGCTCGACTTAGCCGGGGTCATAAATCAAAAACAACACAAAACAAATACTAAAACGAAACCAACTGCGTAAACCCAACAAAACTCAAAACAATGATGATTCAAAGTTCAGATACTCATTGTATACCAATGATTACATCAATCATTCAACTTCAACATCAACTAACCTTATGCGCTCGACAGTGTTGACTTCGTAAAGGCTACTTTCATGGAAGAGTTTTAGCCGTTGCCCATTCACAATGAAACTACCTACATGATGATCTTTCAACTCTACTATTCCATAAGGAAATACTCGCAGGATCTGAAATGGCCCAGACCACTTGGATTTCAATTTCCCAGGGAATAATTTCGCTCTTGAATTAAAGAGTAGTACTTTGTCTCCTACAAGGAATTCTTGTTGAAGGATCCATTCATTATGCCAACGCTTAGTTTGTTCCTTGTAGATGTGCATGTTGTGGAATGCGTCTAGCCTCAATTCTTCCAATTCCTTTAATTATGCAGCTCGCTTCTCGTAGAATAAGGTAGGGTCTAAATTAAGGGTTTGGATTTCCCACCAAGACCTATACTCTAATTCCACTGGTAAATGACAAGACTTCCCGTATAACAGCTAGAACGGGGTGGTTCCAATTGGGGTTTTGTAGCATGTATGGTGTGCCCAAAGAGCATCGTTTAACTTGAGAGACCAATCTTTCCTGTTCGGGTTAACCACCTTTTCTAGTATTCGCTTAATCTCCCTGTTGGCAACTTCCACCTGTCCTTGACTTTGGGGATGGTAGGGTGAACTGACTTTGTGCACGACTCCATACTTCTTCAATAATTTGTTCAGCTCGTTTTTCACACGTGGGAACCCCCATCACTTATGAATATCTTGGGAACACCAAATTAAGGGAAGATTATACTCTTAAAAAGCTTCATAACTACTTTGTGGTCATTTGTTGGCGAGGCAATGCCCTCCACCCACTAAGGCACATAATCTATCCCTACCAAAATTTATTGGTTTCCATGAGATGACACAAAGGGGCCCATGAAGTCAATACCCCAATAATCAAAGACTTCACACTCAAGGATGTAATTTTGAGGCATCTCATTCCTCATTAAGATATTTCCGACTTTTTGGCATCTCTCACAGCTCTTCATGAATGCTTCAACATCTTTATGCATGGTGGGCCAATAGAAACCCACGATGGCAACCTTAGCACTAGTGTTCATTATCCCATGATGGTCGCCACATGCGTATGAGTGATAGTGAGTTAAAACCTTAGGGACCTCCTCTTCAGTGATACAACGACAGATTATGCCATCAACATAGGCATGAAACAAATAGGAGTCATCCCAAAGAAATTTCTGACTCTCCTAAAGAAAGCCTTTCTCATTACTCTTGATTCAAACTCTGGTAGCTCTCTACATGCTAAATAATTTGCAATATCTGCGAACCAAGGTGCTTTCCCGACAACTAACACTGTCATCAAACTTTCTTGAACCATTTAATCTTGGGTAGGGAAGGAGTCATTATTAAGCTCAGGTAAATAAGACAAATGGTCAACTACCACATTTTCACTTCCCTTTCTATCCTTCAATTTAAAATCAAATTCTTGCAATAGGAGCACCCAACGGATCAACCTTGGTTTTGCATCCCTCTTCGTCATTAAGAATTTCAGGGCTGAGTGATCCGTGAATACTACAACCTTAGAACATATCAGATACTAGCGCAATCTCTCAAAATCATAGACTACTGCCAGCATCTCCTTTTCCATAGTAGAGTAGTTGCGTTGTGCTGGATCTAGTGTTTTACTTAATATAGCATATGACATGGTGCTTTCCTTCCTTTTACTGTCCAAGAACTACACCTACAGAGATATCACTGGCGTCACACATTAGTTCAAATGACAAACTCAAATTAGGAGCTTGCACAATGGGTGTAGAGATCAAAGATTGCTTTAAACAATTAAAGGCATTAAGGAATCTCTCATCAATGTTAAATTTGATATCTTTTTGAAGCAATTCATTTAAGGGTTTAGCTAAGGTCGAAAATCCTAAGATGAGACACCTATAGAACCCTGCGTGTCCAAGAAAGGACCGTACTCCTGTAACCGAGGTAGGTGCAGGAAGGTTCATTATCACATCTATCTTAGTAGGGTCTACCTTGGATGCCTTTGAAGGACACTTTATGGCCTAGGATAGTGCCTTCTTGGACTAAAAAGTGACACTTCTCCCAATTCAGCACAATATTTGTCTCTTATCACCGTAACAAAACCTTTTTAAGATGTGTCAAGCAAGTGTCGAAAGACGAACCTCTAACAGAAAAATCATCCATGAACACTTCCATGAAGTGCTCTAGCATAGTAGCAAATATGGTAGACATGCACCTCTGGAAAGTGGATCAAGCATTGCATAATCCAAAGGGCATTCTTCTATAAGCAAAAGCTCCAAAATAATAAGTAAAATTTACTTTTAGTTGATCCTCGAGGTGGATAGGGATTTGAAAAAAACCCAAGTAACCATCCAGAAAACAATAGTACTTATGCCTTGCCAATCTCTTAAGCATCTCGTCGATGAAGGGTGAAGGGAAGTGATCATTCCTTGTAGCCTTGTTGAGTTTGCGATAATCATTACAAACTCGTCATCCTATGGTGGCTCTAGTTAGGATCATCTCACCTTTATCATTCTCGATAATGGTCATTCCTCCCTTTTTCGGGACAACATGAACAAGGCTAACCCACCTGCTATCTGAAATCAAGTAGATGATGCTGGCCTTGAGGAGTTTTAGGATTTCATCCTTAACTACCTCTTTTCTGTTGGGGTTTGGCCTTCTTTGTGGCTTAATTGAGGAGAATTTATCATCATCAAGATGAATCTTGTGTATAACTAGAATTAGACTAATCCCTTTTATATCACCAAGTGAGTACCCAATGACACCTCGATATTTTCTATGTAAAACAAGCAATTTTTCCAATGAGGTGTAATTAAGCTCATAACTCACTATGACTAGACTCCCCTCATCATCATCAAGATAAGCATATTTAAGGCTAGGGGGTAGAGGTTTCAAACTTACATGGGGAGAAGGATTAGAACTCTCCCCTTCTAGAGAACACCTTCCTTAACCTCACATACTGGCTCAAATTCAGCTTCTTTGCTTTTACATTCCTGGGCCTGTCCACTTGGTTTTCTAACTTCTCATCTTCTTTATAAGTATCCTCATCACTTATTAAATACCCGATTTCTATTTCCCTTTGATATTTCTCAACTTCCCTATCATCCACTTCAAGACGCCAGACCTGTTCATCCATAGGTTTCTACAAGAGCGGGGAAATTTTGAAGACTATGTTCACTTGGGCTACTTCTACCATTGTGGTGTCATCATGACCATTAATTACCGTCTAGAGTGTTTTTAAAATGGCTCTTCCCAAAATGAGTGGAGTATAAGGGTCCTCTTCCTTTTCTATCACTACAAAGTCGTAGGGGACCAGTAGTTCTCCCACTTGGATAAGTATATCATCAAGCTCTCCACACGAAACTTTTATGCTCCGATCTGCCAATTGGATTTTCTTTCTTGAAGGTTTGAGGCTAAAGGGTAGCTTCTTGGCGATGGATAGAAGCATCAGGCTAATCGAAGCCCCTATATCGGCGAGTGCCCCTTTGGGATCAAGATTCCCAACTTTACTGGAAGATTGTATGGACCGGGATCTTGCTCTTTTATAGGCATTTTTCCTTATAAAATGTAACTAACTTGATGGTGGAGACTGATTACTTCTTCCTCAAGCGTTTTCTTGTTGGATAGTAAGTCCTTCAAGAATTTAGCATATTTACGCATCTATGCCATTGCATCTAAAACTAGAATCTTCATCTCCATCTTTTGCAAGTGTTCTTAAAAACTCTTAAAGTTCTCATCAAGTTGCTTCTCCCCTCTCCTATTAGGAAAAGGAAGTGGAGGGGCATATAAGCGATCTAGCCTCTTTCTCTCCTTAATCCTCTTCTTTCTCTCTTCTTCTATCAATTTCTCACTCCTTATCTTTTCTTCCTCATCATCAATCTTTTCAGGCTCGCCTCTTTCACTGTTAACTCTCAACCTTTCACCTTGTTCCTATTCTTTTTCATTCACATTCACTCTTATCTTATCACCAACCCGTACCAAAGGTACATCAACTAGATATAAAGGGTTGTCATACTGAGTCCCTAATCTAAAGTGGATAGCTTTTGCAGTGTGTTGGTTTGGGTTTAGGTGCTGAGGTGGAGGTTATGTGGAGGGGTTAGGTTGAGGGTGAGATGTGAATAGCGGTGGTAGAGGAGGGCTAGCTATTTGGGCGATTTGAGTTTTAAATAACTTTTGCTGAGCTTAGAGTTGTTGCATCTGATGGATGTGAAGGTTTTAGAGCACTCAAGAGGGGGGGGGGGGGGGGGGGGGGGGTGAATTGAGTGTTAAATAGTCTTGGCCTATTTTTCTTACTTTTTCGATCTGTGGGAGGAACCAGTTGTGCTGGTTCCTATTAGCAGCGGAATGTATGTAACGCAATAAAGGAAGACACACAATTTAATGAGGTTCAGCCAACTCAGGCCTACGTACTCCTACCCTATGCTCTTTTATTAATCTACTTCGAAAAAACAAAGAACACAGACACTCAACTGTTTCCCTACTCTAAGAACCAGTTCACCTGTGCACTCGACTTACACTCGTAAGCCCTTTTGTGTTTGAACTCACAAACACTCTCCCAGCCTTTCAACCCCTCTGTTGAAGGCTTTTTACAAAATCAAACTCTCCTTTGATCTTGCTTCTAAAAGCTAATATGAGAGATAAATATAACCTCTAATGATGCTCTTGTATATGACTTAATGAAAGGTTTTTAAGGTTAAGTGTGTATAATGCTCTTTAGACAAGAACTCAGTTTTTCGTAAGAGCTCTGCTTCAAATTAGGTTTATTAGATGGGTTTATATATGTGATTACATAAACCCTAGCTTTCCTAAAATCACATAATCTTTTATGCCGCCATCTTATGTGAGTTTAGGAAAGTATTTATCTTATTTGACTTAATCATATAGATTGAATCAAATAAGGTAAATACTCCTAGTTTTTAGGTAACCAATATATTCTCATCTAATCTACCAGCTGCTTAATATATTTTCCAAAATAATTCTTAGAAAATATTTTTACAAAATCTTTTCAAAAATACGCAGCTTGATGTTCCATTCAGTAAACCTGGTTCCCTGAACCTTGTTCCCTGAATTAAGTATGTTATGAATTCTGTTCCAGCTTTATACCAGAATTCATACCATGACTTATAACACTTAAAACACTTATATCACCTACTCATATAAGTCATACTACGGAGCACATTACATGAAAAACTAGATTAACAGTAAAGTATAACTATTCTTCTTTTCATGTAATCTACAAGACTTGAATCTTCCTTGGATGGTTTATCTTGAGTAAAGTATCTTTCTTTGAATGTCTTCGAAAGGTTTCTATGTTCCAAGTCTTGGAACCAGCTTGACTACTGCACATGTAACATGGTTAACATGCAATAGATAATATGTGACTACTTTACAACATAGCAGTCAAAGAGACAGTTCCAACTGCTTGTGACCTGCTTCCTGTAACTGTTTGTCATCATTCAAAACATCAAAACTTAAGGAACTCAACAAATTCCCCCTTTTTGATGATGACAAACTAATTGAAGTTCCTGCAATCCACGCACATTAAAAACATAAAAACTTCAATAAAGTACTCAGTTAGGATTGAGTACATCCAACAAACTTTAAGACTAAAAACGGACACACACTAAATGATTCTCCTAAGTTAACTTGACTCGACTCTTATTTGACTTAATCTCAAAATCCTAAAAGGCTAAGAAGATCCTAGGCTTCAACTTCAACTCTTTTCCCCCTTTTGGCATCATTAAAAAGTATACTCCAGTAAAAATAAGATGCACAAATTATTAAATGTACTCATCCATGGAGTGGCATCAACCACTATTCAAGTTAAATGCTGCAAAAATAGATTAGTCAAACTAGGCATGTCATAGCAGAAATAAAAATTGTTCAAAACAAACACCAAACAAAGGTCAACAAATTAGAGACCCCAACTCCATATCAAAAGAACAGTTCATGGTGTGGGAGGAAGCAAACCAATATAATCAGTCATAAGAGATAGGGTATGTAAACAAAAATAGAAAACAGAATCAATCTTCATCATTCTCATCCTCCTCTTCTCCTTCAGCATCCTGGTCTCCATCATCAGCTGGTTACTCATCTTCGTCTCCTTCCTCAGCATCATGCATCTCTTCTTCATGGGGAGACTTTGGAGCAGCAGCACTCATACCAGGTGCTTCTAGATCATGAGATCCAGCAAGCTTCTTTTCCAGATTATCAAACCTAGAACCAATAGAAGAGGATAATTCTTTGACTAGACCAATGATGTTTTTAAGCAAAGTCTCCTGGTCCTCCAACCTTTTCAGAACTAGAGCCTGACCTACTGGCTCCTCTACTCTCTTTTTCTTCTTTGTTGGAGATCTCACTTCCTCCACTGGTTCCTCTATCTTGAACAGCAGCTAATCCCCACTTATATCTAAACCCTTCTACTTTAAGATGGCCCTGGTAAACACTGTAACTGAGACAGTGGAACCACTCAAGGGTATATTGTTAGATTTGAGTAAGTGGGTTATAAAAGATCCATAAGGCAAGGAGTGATGAGAAGATCCATAACAATTCATTATATGGGCCAACACTAACACAGGAAGATTGATTTTCACCTTTTTCATGATTAGATACATCAATACCATTTCCATTATTCTCACAGTACCTCTACCCTGAGCCCTCGGTATTATAACCTTGTTACACAAAGAATGCAGAACCAGCATAACTGGTTCCTTCAAATTAACAGACTTGAAGACCCCAGGCTTTTTGGGCATCTTCCCTCCAAACATAAAAGCATATATTTCCTCTGGTGTGACCCCAATAAGCATAGGCCACCAGTCACCCGAGTACTGATCAAATCCATCTCTCGGTATGCTTAACAAACTTGACTGAGAAGCAACCAATAAACTTACATCAACCCCATTCACACATGAACTTATGGACATATCAGGCATTTGCTTGATATTAACATAAAATTCCCTAACTCCAGACACATTTGCAGCACAAACATCAAACAACATTAACCAACCTTGATAATCAAGCAACTCCTTAAACTCAGATAATGCAGCAATATCAAAATACCCTTTTTCAACACAACACCCAGATAACACTAATCTAGAATTTAAATCAATAGAACCAGTAGGAATAGATTCTATAGATTTACCTTTTGAAGCACGAGAGGTTTTAGCAAGCAACCTCTTTCTCTTGGTTCTTTGCACAGAATCAACAGACTGTTCCTCCTGGGTGTCATCAAATATCCTTTTTACATAAGAACGCGTAAAATGACCACTTCTCCTAACCTTTTCATCAGGTGATCCTTCCTTGAACCTAGTAACCTCAACCTCTTCCTCTTTGTCACTGTGCTCTTTAGCACTACTAACCTCCATCTCTTGATTCAAAGTTTGCTGAGCTTCTATCTCTTATTCCCCTTGAGATGGTACAGGTTCCTTGATGATAGAGTCATTAGTTTCCGGAGGATGGAAGATAGGCTTAGGTTGTTTTGATGAGGGTTTGGTCGATTGTGGTGGTGAGGAGGATTTTTGAGGGGAATCGGGGGTTGTGGTAGGAATTTCTGAAGGTGATGAAGCTACATTGGGTGATGAAGGTTCAATTTGGGTTTGTTCTTGTTGAGAGGTTGGTGGAACAACGATGGGGGTTCCTTTTGATTGAGTGGAGTCACTAGTAGACCCCTTTCCTCTTCCTCTCCTAGATGAAGCTACAATCTTTCTTCCCATTTTGTCAAAGAGAAATTGAAAATAAAGATGATGAACAGTACTCTGATGTTGAGCAGTACGCAAAAGAGAGAAGGAGAATGATGAATGAGAAATAATGAAGCTGCACAAAGGGTTAGAATATATACATATTTGAAGCACAACAAAAATATGGAAGTTCAAAAAAAATGACGGTTAAACAATTTGATAAGTATGACAAGTTTTAAATTTTGAAAAGATAGCTATCATTACTTGCCCTAAATATCTTAACCATCCTATAAACTAGGCAAGTGATTGATTTGCCATTATCTTTATGGTAAATGACTAAAATAAGATTATTTCCTTCCAAAAGGAAAATATCTCATAATAATCTTCCAAAAATTTGAGAATATTAATTGGAAGACATATCAGTGCTGATCTGCTATTTCCCTTCCCTGATACTTGAATAGAACCACCTCAACCTATTTCTAACAACTTAGTTTAATTTCACCTGTTTCTTGCAACAATGATTTTTAATCCTTTTGGGATCTTAAAACATTTACATAAAACTTGAAGGATTTCGACATAGGTATGTACACATACTATACAAGAGAATACCATTCTAACCAATCATTGAGGGAAATAGATGAAGCCAAAGACTAAAATCTAACTAAACCTAGTAAGATTCTTAAATTACAAAAAGTTTCTCTACACAAGGGTTTTGTGAAGATATCAGCTATTTGATCTTCACTTTTGCAAAACAACACTTCCACTAAACCTTTTTCTACATTATCTCTCAGAAAATGATGTCTAATCTCTATATGTTTGGTTTTGGAATGTTGAACTGGATTCTTAGAAATATTAATTGCACTAGTGTGGTCACAAAATATAGGAACACTATTATAAACAACACCAAAATCCTTCAGCTGATTCCTTACCCACAGTAGCTGGGAACAGCATGAAGCTGCTGCAATATATTCTGCCTCTGCTATGGATAACGCCACTGAGTTTGTCTTTTTAGAACCCCATGATATTAGACAGGAGCCAAGAAAGTGTGCCATACCTGATGTGCTCTTTCTATCAACAAGAAAGCCAGCATAGTCTGTATTAGTGTACCCAATAAGATCAATTGCATTGCCTTTGGGTTACCACAAGCATAAGTCTGTTGTTCCCACAAGATACCTAATTATCCTTCTAACAACCTTCAAGTGAGATTCCTTTGGATTACTTTGAAACCTAGCACACAATCCAACAGAGAACACAATATCAAGTCTACTAGCTGTTAGATAGAGAAGGGAACCAATCATTCCTCTATAAAGTGTGGCTTCAACATCTTTTCCCTTTATATCATTATCTAATTTTGTGGATGTGGGAATAGGTGTATCATAAGCCTTGTTGTTTTCCATGCCAAATTTCTTCAACAATTCTTTCAAGTATTTTTGCTGATGTATCATGGTTCCATTCTCCGTTTGCTTAATTTGCAATCTTAGAAAGAATCCTAGTTCTCCCATCATGCTCATTTCAAACTCACTGTGCATAAGATTAGCAAACTCATCACATAGTACTTGATTAGTAGCACCAAATAAGATATCATCAACATAAATTTGTACTATAATCAAGTGGTTCCCCCGGGCTTTGATAAATAGTGTCTTGTCTAGTGTTCCCCTCTTGTAATCATTCTCCATCAAGAACTTAGACAATCTTTCATACCAAGCTCTTGGAGCTTGCTTTAATCCATATAGAGCTTTGTCTAACTTGTAAACATATTGGGGAAACAGCTTGTCTTCAAAACCAGGTGGCTGCTCTACATATACCTCTTCCTTCAAATATCCATTTAGGAAGGCAACTTTACATCCATTTGAAACAATTTCATATTCATGTGAGCTGCATAAGCAATTAAAATCCTAATTGCCTCTAACCTAGCTACTGCTGCAAAAGTCCCATCATAGTCAATCCCTTCTTGTTGATTGTAACCTTACACCATTAGCCTAGCTTTATTTCGGACTATTGTACCTAGGTCATCCAATTTGTTTCTAAAGACCCATTTTGTACCAATAACTGACCTATCCTTTGGTCAAGGTACAAGATGCTAAACCTGGTTCCTATGGAACTGATTTAATTCATCCTACATTGCTAGAACCCAATCAGGATTAGTCAGTGCCATTTTATAGTCAGTTGGCTCTATATTAGACAAGAAAGAATAAAAAACACAAAAGTTTTGAAAAACATTTCTTCTCGTTTGAACTCCTTTATTAATATCACTAATGATCTGATCTGGAGGATGAGAAGATTGATATTTGAAGCTTTTAAAAGAGATCATTTTATGCTTCTTCATTTGATTGGGAACTAGCATGATCATGAATCTCATCTATTTCTTCAGAATCAGTAAGATTCATATTCACGTTGTTTCCATTAACATTACTTACCTCAGGTTCAAGGAAGGCATCTTCATTCATTCCCCCTGAACTCCTTACCTGTTTGTCACTTGAGGAACTATTTGGTCTTGGTTCCTCTTCTGAATTGTCTTTATTTTCTTCTCTAGGCTCCTCATTATCATATTTTGTAGAGTATCAAGTGAGCCTAGATCTGCTTGCACTTTATTTAGGGGACAAGTATCATGGTTCCCAGTAAACTCCATCAATCCAATCATTTCATCAGGTTGTACCTACTCAATCTCAGAAGACATGTTAAATTCATCAAAGATGACATGCACACTCTCCTCAATACACAAGGTCCTTTTATTAAGGACTCTATATGCTTTGCTTTGAGGAGAATATCCAAGAAAGATTCCCTCATCACTCCTAGGATCAAATTTATCAAGTTGGTTCTTCCCATTGTTATGAATATAACATTTGCATCCAAATACACGAAAGTATGCAATTTTAGGCTTTCGACCTCTAAGGAGTTCATAGGGAGTCTTATTTAACTTTGGTATAATGAGACCTCTATTTAAAATATAGAAAGCAGTGTCCACAGCTTCACCCCAGAAACTCTTAGGGAGACCACTCTCAATGAGCATTGTTCTGGCCATCTCCTCAAGAGTTCTATTCTTTCTTTCAACAACACCATTTTGCTGTGGTGTTCTTGGGGCTGAGAAGTTGTGACTAACTCCCTGTTCCCTACAATAACCAACAAAGCAAGCATTATCAAATTCAGTACCATGGTCTAATCTTACCGAGACCAGCTTGTGAGAGAGTTGGTTCTCCACTTGCTTCACCAATGCTACCCACTCATCAAACGTTTCATCTTTTGAATGTAGCATTATTACCCAAGTGTACCTGGAATAATCATTAACCATAACACATACATATCTATGACCTCTTCGACTTTGTACTCTCATGGGACTACACAAATCAATGTGTACAAGTTCGAAGGGTCTGCTGGTACTCAAAATAGTTTTAGGCTTAAAAGAGATTTTGACCTGTTTCCCCTTAACACATTCTGCGCAAACTTTATCTGTGTCATAAGTGATGTTAGGAAGTCCTACCACCAAATCACGAGACCTTAATTTGTTCAAAACTGTCAAGCTAGCATGTCCAAATCTCTTATGCCAAATCCATTAGTTATTATCAGAAACAGTTTTCAAACAAATAGACTTGTCTTGAGGAATTTTATCCAGAAAGGTGATGTAAACATCGTGCTTCCTGGTTCCCTCACATACAAGTTCGCCTGTTTGAGAATTAACTATATGACAAAGATTAGCTTGAAACTCAATTCTATTACCTTTATCACATAACTGAGAAATACTCAAGAGATTATGTTGTAAGCCCTCAACATAATATACATCATCAATTGCATTTGAAAGTGTCTTACCTACCTTACCTAAACAAGTGATGGTTCCCTTGCTGTTATCTCCAAAGGTGACACTTCCACCGTCTAAGGCTACTAGTGAAAGGAATTGACTTTTATCCTCGGACATGTGTCTTGAGCAACCGTTGTCCAAATACCAATAGGTATCTCCTTTCACTTTAGCCTACAAGAACAAATCAAACATTAGTTTTAGGAACCCAAACATGTTTGGGTCCCTTTTCAATGACATTAGGCTCTTGTTGGTCTTTTCTTCTCCAGACCCACTTCACATGTTTATTGTTCTTATTCTCACCATTCTTCTTAGCAGGACACTCATGTATCTTATGCCCATTCATTCCACAATGATAACAAACATGCATCTCTTTAGTCATAACATACTTACCTCTTTTGAATTTTTTAACCCACGTGGTTTCCCTGGGGGACCAGTTAGTCCTGGTTCTCTGTCTAGTATATCCAAGACCAACCCTTTCTTTGTAACTTTTAAATGAAATTAAAGAATTCAAAGTTTCCCATGCAGTCAATAATTTTTCAACATGTCTATGACTATCATGAAGTTCTTTCTCTCTGGTTTCAAGATTCTTAATTAACAATTCGTTTTTATCTTTTAGAAAATCAAAACCACTTTTTAAGGATTCAAGTTGTAAATTAAGTTTCGAAACCATAGGATCAATAGTTATGTCAACAATTACTGATTGCTTATCTTTTTTCAGTTTATGAATCTCAGCATGCAAATCACAAATAGTACCTTCATACTCATCTATTACATCACTAATCTTAACACTGGTACCTGTAGGGGAAACGGTGAACTGAACAGCCTTAAGTGAAACAAATTCTTTGTGTATTTCTTCCAAGTTGTGAGCCAATATTTCAAAGGCTTTCAACAAGGAAGTTCTACTACTTTGCTTTACCTATTGCTACTGAAAAATTAAGAGATTCACTAGCAATTGATAAGTCTCTGGGGAGCCAGGAGATCAGATCTTCCTCATCATCACTAGGACAGTCAGATTTAGAAGACCTTTCCTTCTCCAGTTCCACCTTACACTTGTCCAATTCAACCTCTAGTTCAGCTACTTGATTTTTCAATTCAAAGCAAACTTCTTCTAGGTGATCACAACTAGCAACAGCAATTTCACATTCAACACGTTTTTCTTTAAGTTCTCTTTTGCTAGTTATGTAAGTCTCACCAAGTTTATAACATTCATATAATAAAGAGTCAATACATTCAAGCATATTATCTCTATCATATTCATGCATATCTTTTCTAACTTGTTCTAAGTTTACCTTGTGTTCGCGTAGCACATCCTTCTTTGCCATTAAGCATTTTCTGAATGTACTGGTTCCCCCTCTGATTCCTGAGTCAGTGATGTTTCCCTGAATGTTTGTGAAGGCAGTCAAACAAACATCAAAGTTAGGTGATTCCTCATCTTCATTAGACCCTGAATCAGAATCACCCCACATGGATGCTATCATTGCATTTTTGAAGGCCCGTTTATCTCCAGATTTGGATTGTTTGTCCTTACACTTAGGGGAATCTCGAATAAGATGTCCCTTATCTCCACACTTGAAGCAACCTATAGAAGAAGAGTTAGATTTCTTAAAGTTCTTACCTTTGAAATTCTTCCTTTGATCACGAAGAGTTCTTTCAAATCTTTTAGCAATCATGCCAATCTCATCTTCTTCTTCTTCTACTGTTCCCTTAAGAGCTATTCCTCTGGCTGGTTCCTTCTCAGACTTAGACTCAATCAACATTTTGTGAGTCATGAGGGAACCAATCAGTTGTTCCAGAGATAGAGTTGATAGATCCTTTGCCTCATATATTGCTGTTACCTTGGATGTCCATCCATCTGTCAAACTGCGCAAAACTTTTCTCACAAGATCCTCATCAGAAAAGTTCTTACCAAGAGATCTAAGATCATTTACTATTGTCATAAATCTACGAAAACAGTCATTAATCTTTTCATTTTTATTCATAGCAAACAATTCATACTTAGACATAAGTAAATCAATTTTAGACCTTTTTACCTCGCTGGTTCCCTCAAAGGCAAGTTCGAGGGTATCCCAAATCTCTTTTGCATTGCTGCACCTGAGATCCAGTTTGTTTCAGTCTCACCTATAGCCTGTTGTAGAATTGACATTGCCTTGGCGTTCTTCTCTAGCAGTTTGTAATCAACAGTAACTAGTTCACTATCTTTCTTTGGAATCTTGTTTCCCTCTTCATCTGTCTTAAAAATATTGTTGGGACCATTTTTGACAACTAGCCAACATTCATAATCGATTCCCATGATCACATTCTTGATCCTATTTTTCCACCAAGCATAGTTGTTACCGTTGAACTTTGGTGTCTTATTGTCGTAGCCCATAGCGTTCAATTCATGAGTACTCATACTTGACTTCTCTAGATGTTACTCTTATGAGAAGCCTAGGATCTGATACCAATTGAAGGTTTTAGAGCACTCAAGAGGGGGGGGGGGGGGGGGGGGGGTGAATTGAGTGTTAAATAGTCTTGGCCTATTTTTCTTACTTTTTCGATCTGTGGGAGGAACCAGTTGTGCTGGTTCTTATTAGCAGCGGAATGTATGTAAAGCAATAAAGGAAGACACACAATTTAACGAGGTTCAGCCAACTCAGGCCTAGGTCCTCCTACCCTATGCTATTTTATTAATCTATTTCGAAAAAAAGAACACAGACACTCAACTGTTTCCCTACTCTGAACTAGTTCACCCCACACTCTACTCCGAGTGTGCACTCGACTTACACTCATAAGACCTTTTGTGTTTGAACTCACAAACACTCTCCTAGCCTTTCAACCCCTCTGTTGAAGGCTTTTTACAGAATCAAACTCTTCTTTGATCTTGCTTCTAAAAGCTAATATAAGAGAAAAATATAAGCTCTAATGATGCTCTTGTATATGACTTAATGAAAGGTTTTTGTGCTTAAGGGTGTATAATGCTCTTTAGACAAGAACTCAGTTTTTCGTAAGAGCTCTACTTCAAATTAGGTTGATTAGATTGGTTCATATATGTGATTACAAAAACCCTAGCTTTCCTAAAATCACATAATCTTTTATGACGCCATCTTATGTGAGTTTAGGAAAGTATTTATCTTATTTGACTTAATCATATAGATAGAATCAAATAAGGTAAATACTCCTAGTTTTTAGGTAACCAATATATTCTCATCTAATCTACCAGCTGCTTAATATATTTTCCAAAATAATTCTTAGAAAATATTTTTACAAAATCTTTTCAAAAATACGAAGCTTGATGTTCCATTCAGTAAACCTGGTTCCCTGAACCTTGTTCCTTGAATTAAGTATGTTATGAATTCTGTTCCAGCTTTATACCAGAATTCATACCATGACTTATAACACTGAAAACACTTATATCACCTACTCATATAAGTCATACTACGAAGCACATTACATGAAAAACTAGATTAACAGTAAAGTATAACTATTCTTCTTTTCATGTAATCTACAAGACTTGAATCTTCCTTGGATGGTTTATCTTGAGCAAAGTATCTTTCTTCCAATGTCTTCGAAAGGCTTCTATGTTCCAAGTCTTGGAACCAGCTTAACTACTGCACATATAACATGGTTAACATGCAATAGATAATATGTGACTGCTTTATTGCATAGCAGTCAAGGAGACAGTTTCAACTGTTTGTCATCATTCAAAACATCAAAACTTAAGGAACTCAACAGGATGAGAGTCTGTTTTATCTGAGTGAGACTCTAGTTTATTTTGCTAAGCAAGAGAAGTTACTTAGGAGGCTAAATGGTCATTGCTTTAGGTGTGATTTTTTTGTGGTTATAAAACCCCATGATGAGGTTGAATAGGTGGGAAAGGCAGATTTGAACCACCTCTAGGCTCTTGATTAAACCCCAGTGGTCTATATGAACTTTGCCTTAGTGCATTTCCACTCGATTGGTTCCCTTAAATATCTTAATTCTTGAAACCACCCTGAGCATTTCTATTATATCCTAGATAGAAGATTCCTTGGTTTTGACTTGAATTGAAAGGAGGTCTATATGGTTGATTTGTGTGAGGTAGTTGCCCATACCCTGCTCATTTTCCTTGTCCACCATAGTTAACTGCTGCAACATAATTAGGATTATACCCATAACTGTCATAATTTATCACATGGGTTTCTGAATTGTAACCATTATAGTCAACTACAGCAACATGCTCGGAGTGCAAACCACCACAATAGGAAGTATCATGTTTGGTACCCCCACAAATCACACATGCAAAGTGCTTTTCATGCACCGAAGGGGTGTTTGAACTACCGGCTAGGCTTAACTTGGACAACTTCTTGTCAATAACTGCATCAATCTTAGCACTAATGGTGTCCAGGTTGGTTGTGTCAATCATTCCTCTTGGTAAACCCTTACTCCTTGCTCCTCCCCAAGAACTATTCTTAGCAACTTCCTCAATTATGTTTTTAACCTGGTTGCATGGAATCTTGGAGAGTTGGCCACCCACTGCTGAGTCTAGAAGAGCCTTGGTAGTATCGTTGAGGCCATCATAAAAGAATGTGTTTAGGTGGTTGTCCCTATATTCATGATGAGAACATGCACGTACCATCCTTTTGAACCTACTCCAAGCTGTAGTTAAGTTCTCTTCATCTTCTTGAGTGAATGATGCAATCTTTTTATGCCAATCCTGCGTTCTCATAGTAGGGTAAAACCTTTCTAAGAATGCAGTTTTCAGTTGGGCCCAAGTGGTGATAGAGTTTGGCTCAAGGCATTTGTACGAGTCTCTAGCGTCCCCCACTAAGCTTAGATGGAATAAGTGCAATTGAACATAATCAGGGTTGTTGAGGCAAGGAGGGATAAGTCCACAAATATCAGAGAATGCTTTGAAATGTTGGAGAGGACATTCATTTCTTAATCCACTAAAAGAGGTTTCCTTGACCATCCTTGTGAACTGGGGGTGTATTTGGTATAACGTAGTAGCAATAGGAAGCACTACACCTCCTTGGAACTCTTGGGAGCCAAGAGTCCCAAACTGACCGAACAACTGATGTTCGTCGGCCATTAAGGATGTGGGTGGACTTTTAACAGAATGTGGGGTTTGTTTTGTTGGACGTTGTTTTCTTAAATGTTGGACCTCAAGATTATACGGTACTATCAATTGGTTTGACTTGCGTGTGCAATGGAGCATGATAGGTTCACCCTAGGAAGGTGATTTTAAAAGAGAACATGATAGGTTAGAGGAAATCAAACAATAACTAGCATAGACACCCAAGTATGCGAAAGAAAGTTGGTGATTCCACAAATCACATCGAACGACCTATAATCGCCTTATGTCTCTAAAGGAGTTGCAGGAAAAGATTCGCATTGGGTTTTGAGGGCTACTTATTTTCATCATTCTTGTAACCTTAGACCATAACATAGCTTTTCCTAGGGTTTCCCTAATCGATCCCCAAAGAGAACTACTCAAACATGTTTAAGATATATAGCATGATGATAATCAATAAAACAAACACAACAGATAATAATCATCAAAAGAAACCAACGAGAGTAAAAATATAGCAGAAGCTATTCAAGAAAAGCAATAAATATTAGGTTAAACATGCAATTAAACGAACTCCAAATTAAAGAGGATATTGATACTTACCACCCAATGAAGATTGAATGCAATATCCACGATTAGAATCCAAACAATAAAGTCGACATCTAGGAGTATAAAAGTTGAGAAAAAAGAAAATTGAAAACTAGGGCTTAATGAACTAAGAGAGGCTTAAAGGCTAATCAAAGCTAAACTAATGAAAATTAGGGTTCCCCCTCCTTTCAAAAAGTGGGGTATTTACATCTTAAAACAAAAGAAATTCGAATGCCTGAAAATGCCCTTGAGCTGGCCTAGAGAAGAAGTAAAATTTCTGGAGAAAAAAAAGGTCAAATTGCCCGAATGGATGACCTATTCGGCTGAATGAAACACCATTTGCCCGAACGTTACCCTATTCGCCCATTCCAGCAACTCTGGTTATTATCTTTGTTTTCTTCTCTGTGCGCGATTTGCCCAAATGGGACATTTATTCGGCCGAATGGAACCTCATTCGCCCGAATATATGTCACTTAGCCTTCCTAGTGAGAATGAAGCGCAGGCTTCTAAGTTGAACTACCATTCGACCGAATAATTATTAGATTCGGTTGAATCTAAGTCTCAATCCTGCTTTTCAACTTCTTCAAAGTGTCTAATGGCTTTCGAACTTTGTGGGATCTTCAGGAACTACGATACGTGGTTCTAACCTCTTAATAATAGTGTTAAACCTCGAATACATTGCATTTCACCTTGAAATCATCGAAAACACTAGAAATGACTTTAAAACAACTCGAAGGCAAGATCAAGGTAAAATCAAGTGTAATGTGTAAAAAGTCAATCTAAAACTGCGAGACTTAACAATACAACGGGGTAGTAGACGTGCTCTAAAACAAGCACATCACTAGTGCACGTCTAGGGTATTGACAATCAGGGGTTCGAGTTCACGGGGTATTATCCATGGCTTATTTTAGAGGCTGTGTGATCTACGAGCCTCTCTTTTCTAAAGTTTTAACTTAAAATTGGGGTTAGTTGAAATCTCATCTAGCTATGATGACGGAGTCGCGCCTGTTTACCATCTGGATGTTTATAATGTATTTTGATGCTCTCCGACGGGAGTGCATGGGTTGCGTGACACTGTGATACATTAATTGGGACATAGGGGGAGACAACCTAGTCTATTACTTAATCAAAATCATTAATCAATTTATCGTGTTAATCGAGTAAAATTTTGCGTGATACATTCTTACATTTTATAATTATTCTTATCTAATTATCAGCTCAACTCTTATACTTCGTAATTAGTATGTACTCAGTTTGCTGATTACATGGCTCGTGTGTTTTTGGTCATGGCTTTTGCCTGTAAGTGACACTGTGATGATCCAATACTTAAATTTGTTTTATTAGGGAGCAGATGATTAACAGGTATCTAAACGAGTATTCATGCATGGGCGGGTTTGAGAGGAACGTTATTTTAATTTAGATTCCGGAATAAATTATGTTTGTTTGATTCGTTTTTAAACTGTTTGATTTGAATTAGAGGTGAATGTTATCTGGTACATTGAAGTAAGGGCCATAGAGGTTCCAGTTTGTTATATTAGGAGTTGATTTACGTTTAATGTTATTTCAAAAGTCTTTTGGTTTTCCGCTACAAAACTTTATTTTATAGCCTTAACATTTGAACATGTGGTGGTAGCACACCGGTAGTTCCCAAAGGTTTGGTTTTAGGAAATGGGAATTATAGGGGTGTTACAATAATGTCTTCGCTTCTTGTGATGTTAAATCTTTTTTAATTCCCGGTTGCATCTTGTGAATATCATCACTACTAAAATCAACGTTGCTTGAGTATCTTTGAATACTCTCAATGAGAGCACCAAAAGTTAATGTGAATCTAGGTATTGGAACCTTAATTCACACGAAGGGATATAACTATATTTGAAACATTCTAAAGTGAAGCAGTAAAGGATCACAATCTAGGGTGAAAGTTTGGAGAATTGATTAACAAAACACCCTTAATTTTTCTCACTTCCTCTCATGAACTTAAAGAAACACTAATTCACATTATTTGCTATGCACAAAGAATAATAAACTATTCAAAGTTTACTACATAAAACAAATAAGCAAGTGCAAAATCAAATTTTTCGATGATTGGGTGTACTTCTATTTATACCCATAGCTTGAGAGTTTCAATCACATTAAGTGCAAAATCAGAATGAATCCTTTAATCAAGAAAACTTACCTAATGCTCTTGTCCATGGCTTCCATATATAATACGATGGATAAGACTCTTACCGAAAAAAATCATAATTTAATAGGATTAGTAAATATATGATGAATCTTAGAGGGAATAGGATTCAACTAGCTTGTAAGAATTCCAACCATACATTCGCATCACTTGTTTGGGTGTTTTTATAAGTGTTTGTGCACAAAAAAGGAATAAAATAAGTGATTAATTTATTAAGTGTCTTTTAGGCTAGATTGGATATAGATACACCACCAATGAATCGAAAAGTTTCCTCAAATCACCACCTTATTAACTAGAGAATGAATAGGCTAGAAAAGCAATGAACAAACTAAGCTTTAATCTAACAACTTAGAGAATTCAAGAAAAAGTCACAATGACTATTGTATTTTTGGGTACTCAAACCGATAAATACAAGTTGTTAATGAATGATAATTCACCAACTAATATGCGCCATAAAGTAATTCAATTAAGGAATGTGTTTGATTGTATTTTTGAGTTACTGACAAGGGTTTTAAGATATATGAAGTTCCCTAAGATAATCTTAACTAGAATCATTTATGAATCAAACTTCCTCAGATAATTAAGCGTGAAATCCAAAATTTCTATGATAGGCTAGTTGTAGTTACATAATATTGAAAAGACTCAAAAGATAAGATTAGCTAACAAGTTAAATGCTATCTGCCTTGCCTTTAAAGAAGTTAAACTAAATTGTTTTATTAAGTGTTTTTGTCTTTAAGTCTTCAAAATCCATCAAACTCTTCAAGTCATCAAGATTCATTAAAACTCTTAAATTTCCCATGCCACTTCAACCTCATTCGTCAACCTTTAACTCACAAATTGACCAAGCTTTAACCAACTTTAGAACAACTTTGACCAACCCTAGATTTAAGCCTTACTCATAAATTTCTAAGTAGAAAGTTTCCATCTCAAAATATCATACTAAAACAATCATATTTTTCCTATTAACTTTCCACCATGTTTGCAATGTATTATACCACCTCTTTGATTGTTAAGGAATATGTTATGATCTTAAATAGCATACCCTCTTAATGTACAACATCCTCCCCATCATTGAAAAAGTTTGTCCTAAAACTTGGTTGATGTTTTCTTTGCTTTAATGAACGGATCACACCAAGCATAAAGACAAATTTATATCTTCATATGTTTTATTTTTGGATGTTCAAATAAAAAATTACAAGCTTTAAAGATTAAATAGAACTCTATAGAACAATTGCAAAAATCGGGTTAACAAAAAACCATGTTTGGGTTTGTTTTTGGGTGTCTCTCCGTGAATGGAACTAAAATGAAGGGATAGATTCATTGAATGTCTTTTGGGATTAATTAGATACAAACACAACACCAATGAATCCAAAAATTCTCCTCAAAATACCACCTAATTAACCAACGAATGAATAGGCTAGAAAAGGAATGAACAAAAGTAAGCTTTAATGCAAAAACTTAAAGAATTCAAAATGTCACAAAGACATGTAGGTTTAAACATCAAAATCTGATTTTATTCAATGAAAATGACCCCCTTAATATAGTAGGATGGCCGTGGGTTTACAAGAACCATAATTAATCGAAGTACTAGTTAAGAATTCTAAGTTACTAACTAAGGTTTCTTGAAGAACGAAATTCCCTAGGATTATACTAAGTAGAAGTACTTAGAAACCAAATTCCTTAAGATAGGCATAACTAGAACTACATGCAACTAAAAAGACTCTAAAGTAATGTAACGATAAGATTCAGCTAACAAGATAAACTCTAATGCATTATCCTAGAAGAAGTTGGACCATCCTTATTCTCTTATCCTTATAATTAGTACACTATTTTCCAAGTCTTTATTCTTCATCCAGCTACCTAAGTCTTCTTGTCATACCAACCTCTTCAAGTTTTCAAGATTCATCCAAATCTTTAGTTAACCCTACGAATAACTTAGGTTGTGAGAACATTGACCAACCTCTTTGGTCAACCTATGACTCTCAGATCGAGCAAGCTTTAACCAACTTTTGAACAAATTTGACAAATCTTGGATTAGAGCCCTGATCCTCAATTTTGATCCTTTATGGGTTCAAAACATTTTATTTTCACCCTACTTCTACTTTAAGGAAAATCCACTTCCTCTTGTGCTAACACTTTCCCAAAGAAGAAAGTTTCCACAATTTAGGAAAAGTCAACTCAAGACAAATCATAAAAATACCATACTAAGATAATAATGTTTATCTTGATAATTATCCACCATGTTTTCCATGCATTAGGCCACCTTTTTTATGGTCAAAGGATTCCTCGTGAACTTGAATTGCATAGCCTCCTGATATACAACATCCTCCCCTTCTTCAAAAAAGTTTTCCCTCAAACTTAGTGACTCTTTAAATTTTTATGCTTTGAAAGAAAAGGTTGATGCTTTACTTGCTTCAATGAATGGATCATACCAAGCACAAAACCAAATCCGTCACTTTATAGGAGATCTCCATAATAATCTATGTGTTTCTATGAAATTAAACATCATAAGAGATCCGTTGACCATAACAAAGGTGGTCCAATGCATTGTAAACATGGAGGAAAGTCAACAGCAAAAACATACTTATTTTAGTATGATATTTTTAGGCATAGACTTGGGTTGAATTTTCCTAGGATGGAAACTTTCTATTTTGGAAGCTTTCTACTTTGGGAAACATTCTACTTTGTGAAAGTGGTTGTTTAGAAGAATTAGATTATGCTTAAAATAGAAATAGGGAGTAAATAATACATTTTGAACACATAAAGGTTCGAACTTTAGGAGTAGGGTTTGAATCTAGGGGTGGTCAAATTTTTCTAAAGTTGGTAAAAGCTTGGTCAATTTTAGAGTCAAAAGTTAACTAAAGAGGTTGAAGTGGCATGGAATATTAAAGAGTTTTGATGAATCTTGATAACTTAAAGAGTTGGATATGATAAGAATACTTTAAGATTAAAGATAAACACGCCTAACATAACAAACTAGTTCAACTTCTTATAGGATAAATCATTAGAGTTTATCTTATTAGATAAATCTTATCTTTATGTTACCTTATAGTCTATTTAGTTGTATGTAATTCTTGTTAAGCTTATCTTAGGGATTTTTGGTTTCTAAGTACTTCTAGTTACTATAGTCAGTAAGTTAGGATTCTAAGCTAGTATTTCAATTATTTATGCCTCCTATAAACCTATGTCCATCCTACTATGTAAAGGGGTCATTTTAATTAAAGAAAATCATATTTTGATGAATTAAACCCTTTGTCATTCGTGACTTTTCTAAATTCTCTAAGCATTTTGATTAAAGTTTAGTGTGTTCATCCTTTGCTCGCCTATTTCACTCGTTCATGAAATTGGTGGCATTTTGAGGAAGATTTTTTGAATTTTAGGTGGTGAATCTATATCCAAAAAATCTCTAGAGTCAATCAACTAATTATCATTTTGTTCTTTCATAACTCATGTAAAAATGAAGCCTAAACACCTTCACAAACATCAATAAATTCATTCGTTTTTTGTAGCACATATCAGTTGGCAATTTCTTAATCGTTTTAAGTTTTATTTTTTGATTAGAGTATCCAAAAATACAAAAAACTTGCAATAAAAAAGGTTGGAACAATTTTGAAGCCTAGGCAAATATTCAAAATGGAGTGCCCCATCTTCTCGGTGCATGGGGTACATAATTCTTGTAAGCCAATAAGACTTCGTCACGCCAAAGAACTTACTAAACGTCCCAACTTTGGACCTCTCTTTGTTTATCCCCTTAACATAAACCTATGGGAAGAATAAGTCCAAATACTCCCAATTCGTGCTCCTTTAAGGCTTAAGCTTCCTCTTCTAGTGCTCTTATCCATTCAGCCAAATTCAAAGTTGCTTGTGCTTTTAATTTTGGTGGGACCTCTTCTTCCTTCAATTCCATTGTAAATTTGCCAAACTCAATGTATCTTGTGTTTCAGATTTAGGCTGGGAAGGGATGATAGGGGTGAGTATGATTTTCTTCTTGTTGTAAGTAAAAGGACATGTATTCTTGTACCCATCATACATTACTCTCCTATCATATAACCAAGGTCTTTCCAATAATACATGACATGCATCCATGGGAAGAAAAACATACCAAAAAAAAAAATCAATATACTTTTCAATGCTAAAGTTCAGCAATAGTTTTGTGTGATATTTATTCCTTCCCCTTCATTCAACCATTGAATCACATACGGAAATGGGTGATCTTCAACTGATAATCCGGGCTTATCTATGAGGACTTGCAAAGCCAAATTAGTTAAAATCTCTCAATCCACATTAAAAGTACATATCTTTCCTTGAATGGTGCATCTTGTGCGAGAAATAGCTTCCTCTTGTAATTCATACTCTTGAAAAGTTTGAGCATTCAAAATCATCTTTTCATGTACTGATCATAAAAGAGGCATACGAATTCCTCCCTTTATAAGGATTACAACAAAAAAATAAACTGTAAACAAAAACTCACAGACTATTTATTTACTAGACGAACAGAGATACTCCAAATATTATGTTCTCTATATAGCACCTCTCTTAGTTAAATTCAATCAAATTTAGTAAAAATAAACTTTATAAAGATACGAGTCCAATTCAAGAAGAATCTTTGAATTTGGATAAGGAACATAGAAGGTATTACTTTTTAAAGTTATGGAAAAATTTTGTCTCAATCTGACGGTTTGTGCGCAAGGTTCTTTTTGATCAAAGAAAACAAACTTATGTCCCTAAAAGACCTTTCTTAGATTTGATACCAATTGTTTTATTTTGGGATGTTGAAATCGAAAAATAAAAGCTTTAAAGATCAAATATTACTCTATAGAACAACTGCAAAAATCAGGTTCACAAAAAACCATGTTTGGGTGTGTTTATGAGTGTTTGTATGTGAATGAAATGGAAATGAAGGGATAGATTCGTTGTATGTCTTTTGGAATTTATTGGATATAGATAAACCAAAAAATAATCTAAAAAGTCTCCTCAGAACACCACCTAATCCACCAATGAATGAATAGGCTAGCAAGGAACAAACAATCTAAGCTTTAATCCAAAACTTAGAGAATTCAAAACGTAACAAAGACAAGTAGGTTTAAATATTAAAATCTGATTTTATTCAATGCAAATGAGCCCCCTTATAGTAGGATGTCCGTGGGTTTACAAGAAGAATAATTAATCAAAATACCAGCTTAGAATTCGAAGTTACTAACTAGGGTTTCATGAAGTACGAAATTCCTAGGATTATACTAAGTAGAAGTACTTAGAAACCAAATTCCCTAAGATAAGCTTAACTAGAACTACATACAACTAAAAGGACTCTAAAGTAACATAAAAATAAGGTTTAGCTAACAAGATAAACTCTAATGCTTCATCCTTGAAGAATTTGACCCATCCTTATTCTCTTATCCTTGTAATTTGTGCATTATCTTCCAATTCTTCATCCTAAAGTCTTCTTGTCATACCAAACTCTTGGAGTCTTCAAGATTCATCCAACTATTCAGTAATTCAACCATACGAATCAATTCAATTATAAGAACATTGACCAACCTCTTTGGTCAACCTTTGACTCTCAAATTGTCCAGGCTTTGATCAACTTTAGAATAACTTTGCCCAATCTTGGATTCAAGCCCTACTCCTAAAGTTTAAACCTTTTTGGGTTTAAAATGTTTTATTTTTATCCTACTTGTATTTTAAGAAAAATCCACATCCTCTCGTGCTACCACTTTCTCAAAGTAGAAAGTTTCCACAATTTAAGAAAAGTTACCTCAAGTCAAATCGTCAAAATACCATACTAAGATAAGTATATTTGTCTTGATGATTCTCCATCATGTTTGCCATGCATTGGGCCACATTTTTGGTGGTAAAAACATTTCTCATGATCATATATTGCATATCCTCATGATATACAACATCATAGGAGCTCGCCATAATAATCCATGTTTTTTCAGGACATGATGCGTAGGAGTCGTTCCAATGATAAACGTATGCGTCGTCATATGGAACGTTTTATTGATGAAACTCTAAAGGAGATGTGAATAAAGGCTAATGGAAAAGAGAGGAGTTATCCATACCTTTAAACTTTGTGCATGAAGAAGTCATACCCAAAACATGACCACAACACAAATTTCATTCTACCCCTATGAAGCAACATAGTAAGTTTCTCGGGAGATGTTTTTAATGTCAAGGGCTAGGTCACCATACATGATTTGAATCTAGGTATAAGAACCTTAATTCACATAAAGGGATAGAACTAGATTTAAAACCTTCTAAAGAATACACCAAAGGCTCATAATATAGGGTAAAAGTTTAGAGAATTGATTAAAGAAACACCCTCAATTCTTCTCACTTCCTCACGTGAACTTAAAAAAACACCAGTAAAAAATCTTTGCTATGCACAAAGAATAATAAACTCTTCGAAGGTTATTGCATAAAACACAAAAGCAAGTAGAAAATTTTATTTTTCTAAGCTTGGGTGCACATCTATTATACCCATCGCTTGAGAGTTTCAATCACATTAAGACTTAAACTCCTACTTCTAAAAGGACTCCTAACAACCAACTAACAACCACCTAACAACCAATAGGATAATCACCTATTTATTTCATAATCCTACCAAAACTTTAACACTATCTTATCTTAATAAGAATTCTATCCTAACTAAAAAGTTATAATTATAAATTAACTACTCTGAACCTATTTATTTAAACTAAAACACTAAATATCAAGTCACATGTGTGTAGCCACATCCATGTCGATGCCATGTCACTTTCTATGTCACTGAAACTGTAATAAAGCGCGGACAAGAAGTAATAACACCATTTATTGTGAATTTTCATCCTTGGTTAAAATTTTTAATCTTCAAAAAACTTTTCATGATTGAATTTTTTAATCAAGAAAACTTTCCCAATGCTCTTTTCCATGGCTTCCACAACTTATAGAACCATAAAACCTAAAAAAGAAAAGTTTGAAAAAACACTTATACCTAAAATGAAAAAAACCCTATCAAATGAAATAGGAGAAAACTCATAGGCAAAACCAACTTATTCCCCATGTCCACTAATCTTCCATATTTATGTGCGCTAAGTGTTGTTTCATGTGACCATGCACACATAAATACTCCCTTTAGTCAAATCATCAACGTCATCTCCTTAAATAATATTATCCTTTGCTTCTTGAGAAGAGTTTATCCACAAACTTTATTTTTTAATGCATAGTTGATTAAATATAAATTCCATGTTTCTATTCCTCTCTTGAAATAAAGATTCTCCCTCGTAATTTGCCATGACCTTGATAAGTAATTTTATTAGCACCCACCAAATAACTTACTTTTACTACCTCTCTTCTAACTTCTTCTTGCCTATCAAAAATAATGCCCTTTTGTTTCCCTTGTTTACGATGGGCTTAGAAGTCATTAATTATTTTCAAAGTAAATGGTTTATCTTGTGCGTCCCTCTTCACCACATAGACATTTTTCCTCTCATCAAACTTTACATATCTATCATATTGCCATGGTCTATCCAAGAGAATATGACAAGCTTCCATGGGAAAAACATCACAAAGAACTTGATCTTCATAGTTGCCAATTTTAAATAAAATGAAGGCTTGTTTACTAACCTTCACATCATTCAAGTTGCTCAACCAATGAAGATTGTAAGATTAAGGATTATTTTGAGTGGGTAACTTTAATTTGTCAACCAAGAGGGTGGAAACCATGTTGGTACAACTCCCCGAATCTATGATTATATCACATATCCTTTCTTAGACTTTGCATCTTGTGAGAATGATCTTCTCTGTGTGGCTCTCCTCTGAAGGTGTAGACTTGGATTGTAATACCCTTCTCAATAGTAGGCTAGGTCTCCAAGTCTTTACCATCACCTCCTCAACATCGTCTTCTTGGGATTTAAAAGATGCATGATATATATCTTCTTTAAGATAATGCTCCTCTTCCTCAAAGGTCCCATCTTCCTCCCAAGTTTGAGCATTCGAAACTCTAACATGAGGACAATCCTTTTGGATGTGGCTTTGTCCCTTCTCTAAAGGTTATGGTTCCATGGCTTTCTCAAGTGTAAATGTAGTCACTTCATACACACTCCTAGGTTAAAAAGAACTAAAGATCCCTCTAGGTTTATGTGATTTCCTTTGAACCCAAGTAGTTATTATGCACACCACATCAAAGCTCCAATAGGGTTGTAATTCCAACTTCTCTTTGATTAGGTCATTTAATCTACCACAAAACGAGCCACTTTATGGTCATCTTTCTCCTCTAGACATCATACCATGGCTAGATTTTTTGAATTCCACCAAGTATTCCTCCATGAAGTTCCTTTCGTGCTTCAAAGTATGCACTTTTATAAAATTGTTTTATTCAAAATCTCGAGGAACAATTTTTTTTCCCATGTACTTCTTCAATTTTTTCCAAGATGACATCTTTGAACGCACCTCCTTTCTCCTCTTTTTTTGCAAGCCTTCAAGCCACAAACATAAGAAGTGAGTTTGAGTTCAGCAACCTTATAGTCCTTATATCTGAAAATTTGTTCAACTATGCGGATCCCATCTAGGAACTTGTCTAGGTCCATATTTTCGTTGAACACAGGGATTTCAAGTCTCAAGATTTGATCCTTTTTCCCCCATAAAGCCCTTCTCATATACCCTTCGTATGATTCCTCATCACCACATAAAGAGGATGGGTCCTTCTTGTTAGGCCTCCTCGAGCTCCTAACACTCACCCTCATTTTTTGCCAGAGTTAGATTCATGAGAAGAGTGTTTACCTTTTCTTAAGGACTTTTCCGTCTTCCTTGATTTGCAACAACTCATTCATACATTCCTTTAGTTCCTTCAACTCGCGTTCCATGCATAAGGCTTTGGCCACTTGCAAGGTTAAACCTTTTTTGAACCCTAGTGGCATCTCATGTGCATCATCACCACTAGAATCCATCTTATTTGAGTATGCTTTGAATTCTCTCAACGAGAGCACCAAAACTTGATGTGAATCTAGGTATAATAACCTTAATTCACACGAAGTGATAAAAAAGGATTTGGAATCTTCTACAGTAATGCACCAAAGGCTCACAATCTAGGGTAAGTGTTTGGAGAATTGATTAAAGAAACACCTTGAATTCTTCTCACCCTCATGTAACCCTAAATAAAAACTAGTTCATAATATTCACTATGCACAAAGAATAATAAACTCTTTGAAGTTTATTGCACAAAAAAAAAGTAAGTATAAAATCTAATTTTTCCAAGCTTGGGTGCATATCTATTTATATCCATAGCTTGAGAGTTTCAATAACATTAAGACTTAGACTCTTACTTCTAAAAGGACTCCTAAAAAACACCTAATAACGAATAGGATAATGACACCTATTTATTACATAATCCTACCAAAACTATAATAATATCTTATCTTAATTAGAATTTTATCCTACCTCAAAAGATAAAATTATAAATTAGCTACTTGTAACCTATTTTATTTAAAGTAAAACACTAAATATCTAATAACATGTGTGTAGCCACGTCCATGCCCATGCCATGTCACTAAAGTTGTAATAATGCACTGACAAGATGTAATCTGATAAACGGTAAGTTGACCCTCAAGTGTTTTTCTAGGGTTTTACCCCCTTATGTCCCTAAGGTTTAAATACCCCCTTGCTCTGTAAAAAAAACCCTCATGCCTATTTTGAGAGCTCTTGTGCCTTAACTTGGAACATCACTTTCATTGCTTTTGATTTCATTTATGCTTTAGTTTAGATTTAGGGATTTTGTTCTTCTTTTCAAGCATTGTATTTTGGATTTCGAATCTCTTTAATTCACGCAATTTCATTCACGTAAGTTATCATTTCTTTACTGTTCTATTTCTTTTAATGCTTTCACTTATTTTTTTTTGTAATTCCATTGCTCTTGCTATTATCCTTGCTCCATTTACGGCTTTGATAGAGTAGTTGTTGGTTTTGATTTCTTCTTCGTTTCCCCTTTTCTGTTATCTTGTTCATTTACGTTTCAATTTTTTATGCTTTCAATCATGTTCTTGTTCATTATTTATGCCCTAGTTTTTACTACTATGAGTGAGTAGTTTTCTTAGGGGTTTGATTGGTGAAACCCTAGGTTGGCTTGTTCTTCATGCGTAGAGTTAGGGTTTGAGATTGTTGATGATTGATTAATTGACATTCGATGTGAATCTTGTCCTACTAATCCTTTGGAGACATAGGGCGATTATAGGTTGTTCATGCGATTTATAAGGTCACAAACTTTTCTCGTCATCTTGAGTGTCTTGATTGATTTGTTGATCGATTTCCCCTAATTTAGCGTATTTGCTTGTTTGACTGTCCTTCCTAGGGTGGAACTAATCTATCCTCGTTTTTCTTTCATTACATATTATCATTTTTATTCTTGCTTCACATGTCTATAATTAGTGTAGTTTAATCAATTCATATCTCGAATAAACTCTTCAAATCAAGTCTAGAAACTAGCATCCCTTGTCCTTGTGGTTCAACCCCCGACTTACCATTACACTAGTTGTAGTAATATTAGGGAGATTATAAGTATTGTTTGCATAACTAATCTTTTATTCAACGACCTAAAAGCTGGTTATCATTTTTCCTTGGTCAAAATTATCTATCTTCTAAAATCTTTTCAATATTGAATCCTTTAATCAAGAAAAATTTCTCGATGCTCTTTTCCATGGCTTCCAAAACTTTTAAAACCATAATACTTAAAAAAGGAAAGTTTAAAAAAACACTTATACCTAAAATGAGAAACACCCTATCAAATGAAATGGGAGAAAACGCATAGGCAAAATGAACTTATTCCCTATGTCCACCAATCTTCCATATTTATATGTGCTAAGTATAGTTTCACATGACCATGCACATATAAATACTCCCTTTAACCAAATAATCAACGTCATCTCCTTGAATCATATCAATACTTTTGAGTGTCTTAATGAGAAGATAGAAACTTTGGCGGACTTCTAAATATTTGACAATTGCATATATGATGAGATTGATATGTAGGAAGATTTTTTAAAAAAACTAGAGATTAGACTAGATGAAGGGGAGTACTTGGAGTTGGAGTTACAAGAAGAGGAGGTCAACCTAAAACTAAAATTTGAGGCCTAAGCTAATTTGGATTGGGTTGATTTCGATCGGAGCATTTGATGACAAAGCTTAGGCCATGGTGGAAAATAAACTTGGAAGAATTTGGGTTAATTAATCACATGGGCTCATGGACGAGGATGATTCTAATGGAGGTGCACAAATTATCAACCCCACACATGTAGAGCATGGGGCACTCTATTGTCAAGCCTAATCAAGGCTTCGAAATTTTTTTGACCTTTTTTATTTAAGGTTACAAGATATTTCATGGGAAACCTTGAAGAAACTATTTCATTTCAATCCATACTTTTATCCATGGAGTTTTCAATATCTCAAAGTCAAGGGATAATCAAAGAAAAAGAAGTAACACATGGATTATTATGGCAAGCTCCTATGAAGAGATGGATTTGGCTTTATGCTTAGGGTGAAATAAAAGGATTTTACTGACTTAAATGGCATGGAAAAGGGGATTGAATTTAGGAGATCTGGGTAGATTTGGGAAGATTTGGAAATCTTGGAATATTGTAAGATTTGGGAAGATTTCCATATCTTCCTTGATTTGGTCGAAAATATGAGGGGGAAATAAGTCAGATATTTTTGATATATTTTATAGAATCAATTAGGAGATTTTATTCATTAATTTAAGGGATTAGATTTTTTCTAATACATTACTTAGTTTATTCTAGATGTGATTAGTTGGTGGAAATTTCTGATTGAAGATTGGATGGCGTGATCAAAGGGAATGAGTGGACCATTGAGTGAGTTCAGTTGAGTTGTTGGTCATATTCGTACACTCTGACTAAGGCAACAAATAGATTGGTCCAAGCTCATTATGGACATGATTTAAGGATGGAAAGAAGACTAATTGCATCTTTAGTTAATGGAGTATTGCCTTAATGTTTCACATGTTTTCTATAGGTTTTTGTGACGTCATTCTTAGTTTTTAAGAGGGAATTACTAGGGTTAATGATAACCGTTCTTTTAGGTCGTTTAACTAAAAGAATAGCTATGCAAACAATATTTATAAATACCCTAATACTACTACAACTAGTGTAGTGGTAAGTCGGGGATCGAACCACAAGGACAAGGGGCGATAGTTTATAGACTTGATGCAAAGGGTTATTATGGATATTGGAAAGAATTATACTAATAACAGAAAAACAAAGCAAGAACTAAAACAATGTTATACTATGAAAAGAAAACGGGGACAGATCAGTTCAACCCTAGGAAGGACAATCGAGCTATCAATACGCTAAATTAGGAGAAATCAGTCAACAATGAATCATGACACTCAAGATGACGAGAGGAAGTTTGTGACCCTATAAATCACACGAACAACCTATAATCGCCCTATGTCTCCAAAGGAGTGGCAGGACAAGATTCGCATCGAATATCAATCAATCAACCGTTAACAATCTCAAATCCTAACTCTACGCATGAAGAACGAGCCAACCTAGGTTTTCACTAATCAAACCCCTAAGAAGACTACTCACACATAGTAATAATAAAAGACATGATTAAAAACATGAATAGACTGAATGGAAATGAACAAGAGAACGAAAACTAAGAACTATAACCGAACCAACGACTACTCTATCAAAACTGTAAACGAAACAACGATTATAGCTAGAGGAATGAAATCAAGAAAAACAATACTTGAAAGCATTAAAAGAACTAAAACAGAAAAGAAATAATACCTTGCATAAGCGAAATTGTATGAACGAAATAGGAACCGAATCCGAAATACAAAGCTTGAAAACGAGAACAACGAAAGCTGTAAATCTAAACTAATGCATGAAAGAAATGAAAAGCTTTAAAGTGATGTTCTAGGTTGAGGCACAAGAGCTCTCAAAGTAGGCATAAGGTTATGTACAGAGAAAGAGGGTATTTATACCCTAGGGACAAAAGGAGTAAAACCCTAGGAAAAACCCTCGAGCGCCGACTAAAGAAAGAACCAAAATATGCGGGAAAGCAGGCCATTCGGCCGAATGACTAGTGGATTCGGCCGAATGGCTAGTGGATTCGGCCGAATGGGTGGCCATTCGGCCGAATGGTGTTGACATTCGCCCAAAACAGAAGCTTGATGATTTTGCGATCTGTCCACCATTCGGCCGAATGAGTGGAACCATTCGGCCGAATGGGTCTTGATTCGGCCAAATGAGTCTTCATTCGGCTATTCCTGAGAGCTTGATTTATGCACTTGAATCCCTGTCTTCCATTCGACCGAATGGATGTCAGATTCGGTCGAATCTAAACCTAAACCTTGCTGAACAGTTCCTTTAAAGTGCCTAGTGGCTTCTAGAGTTTATGGGATCTTCGAGAGTGACTTGGAACGCATGCCCAAGCTATGATATGCGCATCCACACTCTTGATAGGAGTGTCAAAGCCTCGAACACGTCTCATTTTACCTCGAAATCATCGAGATCACCTGAAATGACCTAAAAGCAGCTCGAGGACAAGATCAAGGTAAAATTGAATGTAACGTGCGTAAAACCAATATAAAAGCACGAGACTCGACACTAAAATGAGGTTGTAAACGTGCTCCTAAATGAGCACATCAGTTAAGGAGAGTTATTTGGACGAATTTATTTGGTTCATAATTCATATCTTAGCCATGTTTTTTATGAGGGAAAATTGAAGGGTCTTTGCTAGAGTTATGCATGAGTTTAAGGGTAGATATTACCCTCTTTTTAATCTTTATAAATCATGTTTCAATGAGAGTAAAGGGAGCAATGAAGGCCAGAATTTTGGAAGCTCTTGAAGACATTTTGAATGGGTTGTTCAATGCATGGTTTGGGTTTAAAAGATCAACCAATCATCTCCTCAAAAATTTTGATGTTCAAGTTCACATGGAGGGTTAAAAGGTATCTTAGAGTTACCTATGTTTATTTCCATGAATTTAAGGATCAAGTTAATGGTGGATCCATCAAGGGGCATGAAGAGGAAATGAATCAAGAAAGGGAGATGAAAGACCCATCCGTTTGTGTATTCAAGGAGCCTTTCATTTTACTGATTTTAATGTTTTGATTTAAAGTTGTAAAAGGACATTAAACTCTTCATTTGTTTTTTCTTATTATTTCTGTAAAATTTTTGTTTTCTTTGATTAAATTTATAGTTGCATGCTAGGGTTTTCGTCCCCTCCAAATAGGTGATATTTTGTTTGTTGTTGAGGAATGAATGAGGTTAAATCTTGATATCTTTACTTGCAATATCCCATATTTAGTTGCTTGCATTTTTTATCCAAGTTTTTCTTGAAGAATTTGTGAGAGAAGTGAGAGTTCCTTGTTTTTAAATTTTGTGAATCTAATCATGCAAGTGATTGTTCCTTGTATGTGAGATTCATGCTAGTTAAAGAGTAAATGTTCCTCTTTTTCATATTTGATTTTTAGGCGACTAATCCCTACTATCAAAACCCCTCGTTTCTCTTCTACTTCCTATCAAAAACATATATAAACTTACCCAAAGATCCACACCTATTTCTGTCCATTTTCCACCTTAAACACATCTCGATTTCTTTCTTAATTTCTAGCCTATACACATTTCTAAGCCTTTTCTAAAAGCCTACAAATTTGTCTTTTTAATTAACCTATTTGTAGTCCATTTGTCTACTAAATTCTACTGTTCTTCATTAGATTTTACATCATTTGGCACATCAGGTAGGGGAAAATAGATTCTCTTTTCATAAAATGTATCCTAATGAAACCCCTTAAGAGAGACACCTTCGAATCTTGGAGGAAAATCAACAAAGACTCATTAAAACAAATGAGCAAAAATATTGTCACCACTGTAATGGCTTGAATTTTCACTCATGAAAATAGGGAGACCAATAATCCCCCATAGGTTTGATGATCAAAATCTAAGGGTAGGTGTGGATGAATTTGATGGTACCCTTGATCAAGAAAAGGTACCTAGAGTGGGAGCAATCCTTGGAACATTTTTTCGATTTCAAGGACGTCTAAGAAAAGGAGCAACAATTTAGAGTTGCTAAAGTGAAGATAACTAAGTCGCTAAAACTTGATTAAATTATGTCGAAAGAAAAAGAGAGTTAAATGATAAGGTACAAATTTCTACTTGGCCAAAGTTGAAGAAGAATTTTAGAGGTCATTTTATACCTCCTAATTATAAGAAATCTTTATATGTAAAGTATAGTACTTTTCATCAAAGAAGTGGGACTATGATGGAATACATAGAGGAGTTTGAGAGACTCTCCATCTTGTGTGAGACTAAGGATAATTAGGAATTTAATCTAGGGAGGTTTATAGCTGGTCTAGATCGAAAGATCTATGAGAAGGTGGATGTGCAACTAAACTTGACCTTTTATGAGGTATGATAATTGGCTCGAAAATTTGACAACCAAAGAAAGAATAAGAAACATTTTTTCATTTTTAATTCAAAGTTCAAGAAGCCTAATTTTTCATCCCTAACACAAAATAATCCTTTTGTTCCTAAACCAAATCCATTATTTTCTAGCCCCATAAAAGAACACCAAACACTTTTGAATCCTCAAACAAAGAGAAAGGAAAAGCCATTGCCAAGGAGTATAATTTGAGTGAAATAGTATGTTTTTAGTGTTACGGAAGAGGACGCTTTAAAAGAGATTATCCAAATTCTCATGCATTGACTATGCGGGAGATTTGAATTATGACTACTCAACCTTTTCCTATGGAGGAAGAAGAGGATGAGGAAGAAGAATTTCTTAAACATTCTAAAGAGTTAGATGAAAAGCAAGATTGTGATAATGTTGATGAGTATTTTTTTGAAAAGAAAAGTCTAGTCTTGAGAAGAGCATTACAAATTCAAACTGAAAGAGAAGAAGTTCCTATTAAAAGAGAGAACTTGTTCTTGACAAAGTACAAGTGATGGAAGAGGTATGTGATCTTATTGTGGGTAGGGGTAGTGAAGCAAATGTAGTCTCTAGTGATTTGGTAAGGAGACTTGAAATAAAACCAATAAACATCCCCACCCTTATAAGTTAAGTTGGTTAGAAAGGAGTTAAAATACTGGTGTTAGGATATAATGTCTTATGAGCTTTACAATTAGTTCGCTCCTATGTTGATGAAGTATTTTGTGATGTTATTCCCATGGACGCATGGGCATATCTTGTTGGGTAGACCAAGGAAAAGTGATATGAAGTCCGTATACAGTGGACTAGCCAATACTTACATGATCACACATCTTGGCAATAAGAAAATACTCCACCCTTTACCACACAAAAAACACCTCCACCACCAAAAGCCCCTTCTAAAAGTGTGTTCTTTTTGTCTCACAAGGACATTGAAAGTGAGATAGAAGAAGCGGATGAGCTCTTCCTTTTACTTTGGTTGGAAGAATTTGATGGGTACATGGCTAAAAATCTAAAATTATCTAACCTAATCAAGCCTTATGAGGATGTATTCCTAGATGAGTTACCATAAGTTTTGCCACCTCTTCGTCGTATAGAACGCCATATCAATCTTGTTCCAAGAGCACCCCTTCCTAACCAACCCCCTTTTAGATGCAATCCTATGGAGATAAAGGAGTTGAAAAGATAGATCCATGAGGTGTTAGACATAGGCTATGTTCGAGAATTGATAAATCCTAGTGCGGTGCCAGCATTATTGGTTCCAAAGAAGGCTCGCACATGGAGAATGCGTATCGATAATAGGTTCGTAAACAACATCACTATCAAATATAAGTTTCCTATACCCAAATTGGAGGATATGCTTGATGAGCTAAATTGGTCCCAAGTTTTTTTAAAGAATGATCTTAGAAGTGATACCATCAAATAAGGATTGGAAAAGGAGATGAAACAAAGACAACTTTCAAGATAAAACATGGTCTCTATGAATGGCTTGTCATGCTGTTTGGGCTTACCAACGCTCTAAGTACCTTCATGCATTTGATAAATGAGGTACTAAGACCTTTTTTGGGAAAGTTTGTCACAGTATATTTGGATGACATTTGTAACACCCCAGTGTGCTACCGCCACGTGTTCAAACGTTAAGGCTTTAAAACAGAGTTTTGCAGTGGAAAACCAAAAGACTTTTGAAATAACATTAAACGTAAAACAAACTCCTAACATAACAAGCTGGAACCACTACGGCCCTTACTAAAATGTACCAAATAACCTTCACCTCTAATCCAAAACCAACAGTTTAAAATCAAACCAAACAAACATAATTTATTCTGGAATTGAAATTAAAATAACGCTCCTCTTAACCCACCCATGTATGAATGCTCATTTTGATACCTGCTAATAATTTGCTCCCTAATAATACAAATGTAAGTATTGGATCATCAAAGTGTCATTTAAAGGCAAAAGTCATGACAAAAAACACACAAAGCACATAATTAGCAAGCTTAGTACCTACAAATTACAAAGTATAACAGTTGAAATAATAATTAAATAAGAATAAGTACAAAATGTAATAACGTATCACGCAACATTTTACTGGACTGATATGATAAATTAATTAATTACTTGAATTAAGTAATAGACAAGGTTGTCTCCTTTATGTCTTGATTAGGAAATCAATTAAAAAATAGCCCATGCACTCCCGTCGGAAAGCATCAAAATACAGTATAAAAATCCATATAGTAAACGGGCGCAACTCCGTCACCATAGCTAGATGAGATCTCAACTAACCCCAAGTTTAAGTTTAAATTTATAAAAGATAGACTCGTAGATCACATGACCTCCCGTAAAAGCCATAGATAATACCCCATGAAACTCTAACCCCTATTTCTCAATACTTTAGACGTGTACTAGCCTAGAGTTTTATTGCTTATCCTCTTTCTGTTTACGTAATTTACTGTTTAACTTAGTATATACACAATCACTATTGCATACACACATACAAACATTACGGTTATACAATCATTCTCTATTATACTGTAGTTTTTAACCTATTAATTTCAATATCAACTGTTAAACCAATTGAAAAGTCAACTACCCTCGTCATTAAGACTTATAAAAAAAATACACCTTTACTCCAATCATACTACCTGTAATGAAGGAGTAATAATATGCAACCTCATGGATTAATTATCAAATTAATACCAATTTAATAAATCACGACAACAATATTCCCAAAACAGGCCCTTAATATAAAGAACATGTATTATTTCAAATAAATACCAAAACAATCTTATCTGAAAGGTTCCCTAAATATGATACTAAGTTTGCATTTCATCCTTGATCATGCTCCTAAAGGTAACATTTTTCGCAATTTGTTCGTACCTGGAGTACAACAAATGGGTCCCTACTTTCTCTATAGCTATGCACCTTTTATAAAGTGTTCTCCTACACCAAATACTACAACCTAAATCAATTATACCAACCACAAAATCTATTCCCAATGTTTTTATCATATTTCTTATCTATCATGACTAATATGGCATGTTAATACTCTGCAAGCAACATTAATGTGAAAATGATACTCAATATACAATGTTTAAACAAAGATATAGAGTACTTTAACCCAAGACAAACAAAGCAGAAGAATTAGGGTAACTAAGTATTTTGAGGTTTCAATAACCATAGGAGTCCATCGACAAGAAACACATCCATAGGAAAGTTAAACCAAAAGAATCACAAAACGTAAACTTCATTGTTAAACTTTCCTGAATTACTCAGAACCAAACTCCCTTACTTAACAAGTCAACTTAAACAAAGTTTTAGGACAAAACACGCAAGGATAAGGACATGGTTTTAGACTTTAAATTATGCTTTAGCATCAAACTACTCCTGTACAACATACATATGTAACTGACTAATTATTGACAACAAGTCAACTTAAAAAATTTACACAATTTTATGGGAACCAAAACATGCAAGCAATTACAAGGCTTTAGCTTCATATACTTGCAATATACTCATACTCCCATAAATCATGATATGGTTAAATCATGATATAAAAATGAACACTTTAGGAGTATGAAATTACAACTGTAAAACATGAGATTCAATCACTAAAATTTCAGGCAGGGTATGCATCTTGTTTGTTGATAGTATTGGAGATTATCAAAACTAATACACTTATGCATAATCTGATCAATTAATCGCTTCTCACATACCAATATTCTAACTCAATTCTTTTAACCCATAACATCAAGCATCTATTCATCAACAACCTAATAAACCTATAAATGATTGCAATTAGCTATGACATCTTTCTACTACCAACAAAAAAGTGATGTCTAATTCAAGCTTCCATTTTTTTCACAAACATACCAAGCAAAGAATTTAAAACCCAAAAACCCATTTGTTTTCCTATGATCATCATCAAGGTACACCCAATTTAAATTTTCATTTTTACTTCACTTAATATGTCAACAAAAGGAAAACAAGATGAACACACTTTAAAACAATCAAAACCCAAAAATAATAACAATTCACAACCCTAAAATATCAAAGAAAAACATAATTACATGATTTCATAACACATCATACATGAATAAAAAAAAAACAAGAGGAAAGGAGAAGGAAGGAGAAGGAAGACCGACTAAAGTGGCCGATTGCGGTGGCTAGTGGAGGTGTAAGAGAGATGGCAGAGGCTGGTGGTGGGGCAAGCAAGCTTGGGCAGTAGGTGGCAACACAGAACGACTGGGGTAGCATGTGGAATTACACGGTAGAGGGATAAGCTCCTTGGGATTTTTTTTTTGTTTTTGTTTTTTCAAAGTAGGAAAAGAGGGTGGGGTTAGGTCTAGGTTATTTATTTATGTAGTATGGTTATTAGGTATGATAGATTTTGGGTAGGATAGAATTTTGAGTAGGATAGAGTTTGGGTTTAAACATTTAATAATATTTTTTAAAAAAAATAAGTTGTATGGTTGAAGTAAATAACTACAACTTAAAAAAAAAAGTTTTATAATCTATGTAGAAAGTATATATGTAATGCATATAAGTTGTAAAATGTATAAGTATGTATATGAAGGTAATCCAAATTTGATAAATTATGGGGGGATTATAACATTCCTATCTATAGTAGGAATGAGGAAGATCATTTGGTACTTCTTACGGAAGGTTTTAAAGCATTGAGGGAGAAGAAGCTTAATGGGAAGTTGGAGAAATGTCATTTCATGCTCACCGAGTTAGCGTTTGTTGGTTTCATTATTTCTAGTGATGGAGTCAAGGTGGATCTTAGCAAGGTGGAAGCCATTTCTTCATGGCCTGTCCCTAAGTCCATCATCCAAAGTACGATCTTTTCATGGGCTAACTTCTTTTTATAGAGATTTATAGATAATTTTAGTACACTCATGGCCCTAATTACTGAGTGTACGAAGAAGGGCACTTTCCAATGAACTCCTCAAGCTCAAAAGGCATTTGAGCACATAAAGAAGAAGATGTGTAAAGCCCTTGTACTTGATTTACTAGATTTCACTAAGCCTAGTGAGGTTGAGTGTGATGCAAGTGGAAAAGGTGTCGATGTTGTTATGATCCAAGAAGGAAAACCGATTGCATACTTTAGTGAGAAGTTGAGTCATTGATAAGTTCTCATTTAATGTGTTGGTAGAGGTGTTTTAGGATGGTTTTTGATGTTCTTCATGGAGTTTCATAAGTTTTTATAAGTCTTAGCCATTTCAACTCACTTGTGTGCAACTAAGGGAAATTATGGAGTTGAAACGACATGTTGAACTTGGAGGAATGATGAAGAACGATCTACATTTGAGCAAGAACGATCTACCTTTGAGCGAGAAAGATTTTAGATGATGAATATCAACACAAGCTGCCAGAGCCTCTACCAGAGGCAAAGGGGCAGCTAGCAACGGCACTTACAGCAAGCAAGAGAAGGAGGATGCTGCCTTAGCCGCTGCCAATTGCTAAATAGCAGCTGGCAGCGGGTCTTCCAGAATTTTGCAACTTTAGTGTTTTCTAGCGGCATTTTCATTAAGTAAACTCTTGTTTTGGGCCGTCTTAGGTTAGGTATCTATAGTTTAGGTTAGTTAAGGGAGGTACCTATAAGTAAACTCTTTTCACTAATTTGTCATTTAACTTGTTTCGGTTATAATTAGGTTATTAAATCTATCTTGCTGTTGCAAACCCCCATCTTTATTTAGTTTATTGTTTTGCTAAGATAGTTTTACATAGATTTTCAGTTATTAAGTATCTCTTCTCCGTGGATACAAACTTGACTTCCCTAGCTACATTCATTTGAAGTTCGATAAGTTTTGATTTTGTTTGGTAGCCTAAGACAAGGCACACCAAATTTTGGCGCCGTTACTGGGGAAGGGCGTTGCTTTTTAATTGTTTAATCTTGTAGAATTCATTTTAGTATTGTGTTTGTTCATTTTTTTGTTTTGCTCTTCTAGGGTATGATATGTACTCGTTCTGCTAACAAAGAAGTTGTGCAGTTAAATCCGGAAATTGAAAGAGTTCTTTCTAGGTTACAAAAAAGAGGCAAGAACAAAGTCTAGTGAATCACTATCCACCTTTGACATTCAAGAAGATAAGGAGATAGCAGAAAATCGAACATTAAGAGAACTCACAGCTCCTAATTTGAACCAACAACCATTGTGCATTGCATATCCGGAGTTGGGAGAAGGTGCAAATGTTAAGATTGTAGAGAGAATCAATCTCTACGTGCCATCAATTGAGTAACAAAGTTACATGCATTATGTCAAGCCAATGTCACAAAAGAAGGGTGTTAATCAGGAGGCAACCCGAGAATTTCTTTTTATTACCTTTCTTTTTAGTCTTCTTGGTTTTATTTAACTTGTGTATTGCTTATGATGTGATTTTGTAGGTGGATACCTCGGATTCAATCCTACATTTATAAAACAAAAGGAGGAAACGTGAGAAGAATAGAAGGTGGAGAACAGAGTCACTACCGCAGCCGCTGGTAGCTGCTATACAGCCACTACCGGCGGGGCTTCCAGCGCCCAGCAATACCACATCCCTGCCTTCGCCGCTAGCAGCGGGTCCCAAGCTGCTACCAGAGGCTCGCCGAGCAAAACCCCCTGACAGAAAAAAAAAAAAAAACCACCTTCCCTCTTTCCCTCCTACACTCCACACTCACTCTCTCTCAAACCCTAACCCCATCCCAATTCCCTCTACTTACATTCCAATTTTTTTTTATCACTCACAAATTACACCCCCTCCACACTCCAAATCCCTTTTCCATCATATCTCACATATTCATACCCCATTTTACTTCATGTTCAACTTGACATTCTAAGGAAAAGCATTCAAGTGGTGTGAATGTTTGGTGAGTAGCTTTTGTCTTTTGGAAGAGAAGGAGTATTTGAAATATCTCATTCCAAAACAATGGATAGAGGAAACAAAAGGAGGCATACTTCATCCACCTCAAGGGTGCCAAGGGCTAGAAACCCGGGTAGTACTTCAAGGGAAGGTGAGCCTTCCTCTTTACCCCCCTCAAATGATTTTATGGGTATTCGTCTATCAAACAATGAAAAAGCTATATGGATTCAACTCCAACAATCGAAACGAATGGTGCAATGCACGAAATTCTTTTATTTGGAAGCTTTGCGAGTACTTGGTTTGGAGGATGTGATGAGGCAATTGTTCCGCAAAGTAGGAATTGAGGAATTCTTGATGAAGAGCGCACCTACCTACGTACGGTACACTTATGAATTCCTATCTACATTGATTAAGGGTCATAAAGAAATTTCTTTCAATCTCAATAATAAGAACTATGTGATGCCATATGAGGATATTCGGAATGCATTTGGTTGGAATAACCCCCCTGTAGGTAATATTTGGGATCCCCATAGTGTATTTTCATCTCGGAAGTTTTGGAGATCAATAACAGGATGCACGGTGGATCCTCATGGTGATCATAGCTTTAAAATCACACACCCTTGCCTTAGGTTAGCCCATAGATCCCTCTCCTCTACTATTCTGTGTCAAGGGGAGGCAACTAAGGTCCCGAAGGTAACTATGTCGTACTTATGGGCCATGACTCCTTTGGGTGTCGGCATTCCTGATTGGGTTGATATATTTGTCGACAGTTTTTTAAAAGTGCGAAGCAATTCTAGTAGTCGTATTAGCATGGGTGGCATGGTTACTTTATTAGCTGAATATTTGGGAATTTCTCCGCCTCGAAATCTTGCACCATTGGATTCCACCTACCTAACCAATAATGTGGCTACATTGGTGAAAATAGGGCTACTTTCGCGTTCCACCACGGCGGGTAGCTATTTCTAGCGCTATGGTCCACAAGGGTTGAATTACTTGAGAATTACTCGGTTGGAGGGCAGGGAACTCCCCTATGGCCCTAAAATCGCGGACTTCTTCATACCTGCTGATCCCGATGTTGCACCTTACTTGGGTGAAGTAGAAGTTATCATTGAGAATATTGATGAGGAGAATCCCGATGAGCAGATGGATGAGGGGCATGATAATGAAGTTAGAGATGATGAATGGCCTAGATGGAGGGCTCAGGTAGATGATCAATTGGAGGAGGTTTGTGATGGGATGTAAGAGCTATTGGCATACCAATGAACTATGAGTCGATTCTACAGGGCTCAATATCCCGCTCTTTACGAACCTCCAAGTGAGGCTTTCATGGACCATCTTGCCTCTCGAGCCTTACGTCATTCTGAACGGGGTGCTTCCCATGATAATCCTGGACCTTCCAACTCTGGGAATCCTTCTACATGATAGCTAGCTGCATGTGGCCTTGTCCCTGTTGTTTTTGTAGATTGCCTATTCTTACATTGAGGACAATGCATCATTCAAGCATAAGGGAGGCTATTTCGCTATTTTTGGAACTTTAATGTTTCTTGTATTAGGTACTTTAACGTAAATGTTCTTTGTATAACTATTTCAAATACTAAAAAAAAATAAAAGAAGAAAAATGATAAAAAGATACCTGCTAAGTCGAAAACCTGTGAAGGCAGCTTAGGCGAAAAATTTGGGCGCCCGGTTAGGTTGAAAACCCGAAAGGGCACCCTAAGAAAAAATGTGGCCATTGAGCGGGTAAGGTGGTGAGATTCGAAAGAAAAGAAAGGCTAGGATGAAAACCCAAAAGGGCTCCTAGGAAAAATGAGAGAAAAAGAGAGATATTTTCTGGAAATTTTCACATGATTTTGCCGGAGTTGGTGTCATAAGTTGGTAAGATATAAGGAGGTTTCGGGTAGGTTTCATCTTAATGATTTTGGTGTTAGTTGGAGGTTGGGCAGATATGTTGGTTCATCTTAGAGATTTTAGGGGCGTGAGTTGTTTCCTTGTGTTTAAGGTGGAAGTACTTTATCATTGAAGCATGGAGAAGTTGAGTTGTTCCTAACTTTTTGAAGCTTTCACTTATTTTGGTGATTTTAGAGGATTCACATACTCAACACTAGGAATTAGTTTGTCTTAAGGTGGATTTGACATAAAAAAGAACAAGAAAAGAGAAGAGAAGAGAAAGTCAAGGTGTGAAGGTTAGAGAGGCGATTTATTGAGGAATGCTAGAAGAATTTTGTGGATTTGAGAGGATATGATCTATTGAATTTCTCTTTACTCTTGTTTTGAACCTTATTGAGGTAAATGTGTTCTCTAAGATTACTCGAGGACGAGTAAAGCTTTAAGCATGGGGGAATTTCATAAGTTCTCATTTAATGTGTTGTTAGAGGTGTTTTAGGATGGTTTTTGATGTTCTTCATGGAGTTTTATTAGTTTTTATAAGTCTTAGCCATTTCAACTCACTTGTGTGCAACTAAGGGAAATTATGGAGTTGAAATGACATGTTGAACTTGGAGGAATGATGAAGAACGATCTATATTTAAGCAAGAACGATCTACCTTTGAGTGGGAAAGATTTTAGATGATGAATATCAACACAAGCTGCCAGAGCCGCTACTAGAGGCAAAGGGGCAATCTACAAGTCTTCCATAATTTTGCAACTTCAGTGTTTTCTAGCGACATTTTCATTAAGTAAACTCTTGTTTTGGGCCGTCTTAGGTTAGGTATCTATAGTTTAGGTTAGTTAAGGGAGGTACCTATAAATAATGATTGTAATCTAGGGTTTTAGGAGCACTTTGGAGATTAGAGAAAAAGCTTAGGTTTGAATTTCTTCTTTGCTCTTTGGTGGAGAAGAACTCTATGGAAGCTTAATCTATATATTCTTGGTTAAAGATTGAAGCTTTTGACTGTAAGTTATGAGATTTCTCTTCTATTAATATATATTGAATGTTTACTATTCTCTTGTGTTATTTCATGATTTGCATGAATCAAATACTAGGTTTGGGTATTTGGATTCGCTTGCATCTATTTAATCTTACCAAAGTAGTGACTTTAGGTTATTAATGCATGCTTTATGATTGATAACTTGAAGAGAGAACAGTATTATTAAGGAAATTAGACCGCTTGTGTTAATTTCATCAATCCTTGTTGATTTCTTTGCTTGATTGCTTCTTGTGAATGATTTAGAGTGCTTATCTTGAGTTGTTCTCTAGAAAGGGTTGGAAAGGAACGCTTTGTTATTTCTAGCTAATTCATGAGAATATAGAATTTTGGAATTCTACAACATGGTGTTCAGTGGTGTTAATTGAGGAGACTTCTATGATTAACTTGTAGTTCACAAGTGGATTTCAACTAACCAAGATTGTTCTTTTCACTGATTTATCATTTAACTAGTTTCGGTTATAATTAGGTTATTAAATCTATCTTGCTATTGCAAACCCCCATCTTTATTTAGTTTATTGTTTTGCTAAGCTAATTTTACATAGATTTTCAGTTATTAAGTATCTCTTCTCCGTGGATACGAACTTGACTTCCCTAGCTACATTCATTTGAAGTTAGATAAGTTTTGATTTTGTTTGGTAGCCTACGACAAGGCACACCAAATTTTGGCGCCGTTACCGGGGAAGGGCGTTGCTTTTTAATTGTTTAATCTTGTAGAATTCATTTTAGTATTGTGATTGATCATTTCTTGAAAGGCCTTGGTAAGAATTGTGTATGGATTTTATTATGGCACTTCCTATAACACAACGTAGGAAGGATTCCATAATGGTAGTGGTAGATTAATTTTCAAAGATGGCTCATTTCATGGTTATCGAAAAGTTGACAATTCTTTCAATGTGGCTTAACTGTTTTTCATCAAAATTTCTCGTTTGCATGGTTTTCTAAGGACCATTGTTTATGATCAAGACACTAAGTTCTTGAGTAATTTTTGGAAGTCTCTCTAAAGGCTTATGGGGACTAAGTGTTTTCAATAAGTCATCATCCGTAAACTAATGGGTAAACTAAGGTGGTGAATAGGATTCCTGGCTCTTTACTTTGATCATTAGTAAGTAATGGAGGTAAGAATTGGGATTTGAAGCTCTCTCATGTTGAGTTCACCTATAATCGAACATCGAGCCAATCCATTAAGTACTCTCTATTTGAAGTTATCTATGGGGTGAATCCATATGTGCCGATTGATTACATCACTCTCCATAAAGAAAAATTCGTACATGGAATGGCCAAGGAACGTACGCAGTTCATGTTGAACATCCATAAGGAAGTGAGGAAGAATATTAAGAAGGCAAATGAGAAATACAAGAAATAATCCAACAAGAATTTGAAGAACACAAGAACCTTTTAGGTTGGTGATCTTGTTTGGGTATTTCTAAGGAAGGAGAGTTTTCTGAAACAAAGGAAGCATAAAGTGATGCCTAGGGCCAAGGGACCATTTCAAGTCATTGAGAAATTCAATGATAATGCTTACAAGGTAGACCTAGGTGGGAATTATGGAGTCTCTTCAACTTTTAATGTGGGTGATCATGATCCTTATTATGAAGATGATTAGTTGAGGACAACTCTTTTTGAAGAAGGGGAGGAAGATGAAAATCCCAAATTAGCCCAAGAATCAAAAGAAATTTGTTGACTCGTTATTTTAAAGATGGGATAATTGATAATTATTGGGCCTATGGTCCATTCATTTTGGGTCATGGTTATTCTAGTATTTCATTTTGAAATTTAGAATAATTATGTAGAAATTATTTCCTGGAAATAAGTCAGGGTTATTTAATTAATTTAAGTTAGTTAAAGATAGTTAAATAAAAGAAGAGGTTGTGTGGGGACCATGGTGATGTGGCGTGTTGGATGAGTTGGGATGGGTGATTTGTGTGCTAATTTAAGCGTGGGTCTAAGGAGATTTTTGGGGGATAAATCACATGAGATTTAGGGTGAAATAAAGGATTTTTGCTGACTTAAATGGCATGTAAATTTGGGAATATTTTGAAATCTTGGAATATTGTAAGATTTGGGAAGGTTTTCTTATCTTTCTTGATTTGACCAAAAATATGGGTGGAAATAAGTCAGATTTTTCTAATTATTTAAGAGAATCAATAAGGAGATTTTATGATGTGAATGCATGCATGGAATTCTTACAAGCTAGTTAAATCATATTGCCTCTAGGATTCATCATATCTTTACTAATGCTACTTGGATTATGATTTTTGTTTGGTAGGATTCTTATCCAATGTATTATATGTGGAAGCCATGGAAAAGATAAATGGGGAAGTTATCTTGATTAAAATATTTAGTCTTGATGAGTTTCTTGAATATTGAAAATTTTGACCAAGGAAAATTTTTTAGACAAGGGGAGGTACTTATTACATCTTGTCTGTGCTTTATTATAACTTTAGTGATAAGGCATGGGGATGGACGTGGCTATACAAATTAGATTGGATATTTTGTGTTTTACTTTAAATAAAATAGGTTAATAGTAGTTAATTTGTAATTAACAGTACTAAAAATCCCGCCGTATATGTAATAATTTCTACTAGTGTTTAGTGCGTGGGTCCAAGGTGATTTGGGAAGGAATATGTATATGATTAAGGGTATAAATAAAGAGTAAATGGTTGGCTTAGGTGACGTGGGAAGGGAAGAAATATTAGAGATTTGGGAAAGATTAGATTAGATTTTATTCTAGCTTGATTTAACGAATATTTGGTCAGATTTGCAAATCGTATAATATCATTTTTATTCTTAGCTGAAAATAAGGAGGATGTAAATCAGGTTTTCTAGTTTTAAATTTAAAATCAGTTAGAAGATTTTATTCTTTAATTTAAGGTATTAAATTTTGACTAATTATTTCTTTAGCTTGCTATGGGCGTGTGTAGTTGGCAAAGATATGATTATTGAGTTTGGGTGGTGTTATTAAAGGAATTGAATGGATTTAGGAGTATTTTTTTTGAAATCAAGGCTCATTATGTTTAAAGTATTAAAGGCAATTGACTTGCTGATTTTCTATCTTTAAATGGTGTGGTTCATGGAGGGGAAGAAGACCAAAATGCATGGAAAGTTCTTTAGTTGATGGCATTAGTTATGGGAATACTACCTTAATGTTTACACATTTTATATGGGATTGATTGGATGGTTTTTAAGGGAGACTTATTAGAGTTTATTAGGGTTGTTTAGTCGAATTCATTTGGCTAATAACTCACAAATATACACGTTGGTTTATGTAGAGAAACTGAACGGGTTGGTGAGGTTATGCATGGGTTAAAGATAAGTTTTTTCCTCTCTTTAATCTTTGTAACATATGCTTCAGTGAGAGTTCAAAGGAGTATTGAAGGACAGACTTGTGGAGGCCTTTGGAAGATATTTTGAAGAGGGGGATTCAATAAATGGGGTTTAAAGGACAATGTCAATTCATAACTTGCTTTCTTTGGTGTTTCTTTCTTAATATTTTTGTGTTGCCATCCACATTAATAGTTGATGGACTTTTGGGTTTCCTATAGAGTTAAGGATGAAGTTTAATGGCGTATCCATCAAGAGGCATGAAGAGGAAATGAATAAAGCAAAGAAGATGGAAGATCAATCCATTCGTGTGTCTAATAAGCCTTTTATTTTACTGATTTTATTTTTTTGGCTTTAATTTCTAATTGGACCTTGGACTTTTCATTGGTTTTGTTTTTGTTTTCTTTTAACTTTTCATTGTCTTTACTTTAAATCCGTAGTGGCATGCTAGGGTTTTTTCATCCTTTATAAAAGGACGTGTTTCTGTATGTGATGCCATATTGAAGAATAATTCTGAATTTAAAACTATTTTACTTGCATTTTTCATGTGTTAATTTCCCAAGTTTTGCTTGAAGAGTTTGTGAGTGAAGTGCTTGTTCCTTCTTCCTTGAATTTTTGTGAATTAAACATCAAGTTGAGTGTTCCTTGTTGGAAGATTTACACTAGTAAGAGAGTTGAGTGTTTCTCTTTTATATATCTTGATTTTAAGGTGAGTGTTCCTTAATATCAATTTTTCTTTCTTTATTTTACTATCAAAATCTAGACACAAAACTCCGAAAAAATGTACCATTTATTTTTCCATTCAAATACCAGAACACAAGTCCAAATCCCATCTTCATTTCTAAGTCAAAACACATTGTCCCTGGCCATTTCTAAAGCCTACGAATCTGTCCGTTTTGTTTAACCTATTTGTGATCCATTTGTTTAGTAAATTCTAATGTCCTTCTACTAGTTTTACATCAAATATAAGTATGTTTATCCTGATGATTCTCCACCATGTTTTCCAAGCATTGGACCACCTTCTTGATGGTCAAAGGAACTATTGCAATCTTCAAATTCATAGCCTCTTGATATACAATATCCTGCCCTTCTTCAAAAAAAGTTTTCCCTTGTGCTTGGTGACTCTTTAAATTTTGAAGCTTTGAAAGAAAAGGTTAATTCTTTCCTTGCTTCAATGAGCGGATCATGCCAAGCACAAAGTTGAATATATTTCTTCATAGGAACTAGCCATAATAACCCATGTGTTGCTTCTTTTTCTATGAACTTCCCTTGACTTTGATATGATGAAAACTCCATGGACGAAAGTATGGATTGAAACAAATTAGTTTCTTTAAATGCTATCTCCTATGAAAGATCTCGTAACTTGCAAGGACAAGGGTTAGAAAAATTTAGAAGCCTAGGTAGGGCTTCATAATAAAGCGCACCATCTTCTCCTCGCGTGGGGTACATAATTCTTATAAGCCAATAAGACTCCATCACACCAAAGAGCCTACTAAGCCTCCCAACTTTGGACCTCTCTTCTATTAACTTCTTAATTTCCATGAAGCCATGAGAATAATAACCTTAAATCCTCTCAAATTCATGGTCCTTTATGACTTCCTCTTCTAGTGCTCCTATCTAATCTGCCCAAATCAAAGTTGCTTGTGTCTTTATTTTTTGTTGGACCTCCTCCTTCTACAATTTTGTCAATACCAACTCCTTTTTCAAAGTTATTGTTGTAAATCTACCAAGCTCAATATATCTTGTGTTTTAGATTTAGCCTTAAAAGGGATGATAAGGGTGAGTTTTGTATTTTTGGATACTCAGATAAAAAAATACAAGTTAAAAACACTTAAGAAATCGTCGACTACTTGCGCCACAAAATGGATGATTTTAATGAATGTGTTTGAAAGTGTTTAGGCTTAATTTTATGTCAGTTATAAAATAATAAAAAGGAAATTTGTTAATTGACTCTAGGGATTGTTTGGATACAGATTCACAACCAAAGAATACAAAAATCTTCCTCAGAACACAACCAATTTCAGCAACGAGTGAAATAGGCTAGCAAAGGATGAACACACTAAACTTTAATACAAAATCATAGAGAATTCAAAACGTCAAAAATAACAAAGGGTTTAATTTACTAAAATCTTATTATTTTCCATGTAAATGATCCCCTTTATATACTAGGATGGCTATAGGTTTACAAGAAGCATAAGTAATCGAAATACTAGCTTTGAATCCTTAGTTACTGACTAGGCTTTCAAGATATACAAAATTATAGAAAATTATCCCAACTAAAAGTACTTACAAACCAAAATTCCCTCTAATAAGGTTAATTAGAACTATAAAAAACTGAAAAGACACTAAAGTAACATAAAGATAAGATTTAGCTAATAAGATTAACTCTAATGCTTTAGCCTTGAAGAAGTTAAACCAAATGGATCTCTTATCCCTTGATATTCATGCATATCACCTCCAGGTCTTCAACTTCCATCACACTCTCAAATCTTCAGGTCACATTCAACTACCATGTCTTCATGCCATGCCAAAACTCTTCAAGTGTTTAAGATTCTTCTAACTCTTTAGTATGTCAACCCACGAAAATTCTAGACTTTATAAGAACATTGACCAACAATCCACTTTTTCCTGTGCTACCACTTAACCAAAGTAGAAAGTTTCCATAATTTAGGAAAAGTCAACTCAAGTCAAATCATCAAAATATAATACTAAGATAAGTATGTTTATCTTGATAATTCTCCACCAGGTTTTCCATACATTAAGTCACATTCTTGAAGGTCAAAGGATCTCTCTTGATATAAAACATCCTCCCCTTTTTCAAAAAAGTTTGTCCTTAAACTTGTGATTATTTAAATTTTGAAGCTTTTAAAGAAAAGTTTGATTCTTTCCTTGCTTCAAGGAATGGATCATGCCAAGTAGAAATGCCAAATTTGTCTCTTTACGGGAGCTTGCCATAATAATCCACATATTTCTTCTTTTTCTTTGAACTTACCATGACTTTGAGATGATCAAAAATCCATGGAGGAAAATGTGGATTGAAACAAATTAGTTTCTTCAAATGCTAACTCCCATGAAAGATCATGTAACCTCCAATCAAAAAGGCTAGAACAATTTTCAAACCTAGGCAAAGTTTCACACTTGAGCGCACCATCTTCTCCTTGCATGGGGTATATAATTTATGTAAGCTAATAAGACTCCGTTATGCCAAAGAGCTTACTAAATATCCCAACTTTGGACCTCTCTTGTTTTATCCCCTCAATTGCCATGTGAGAATAATATGCCCAAATCCTCTCAAATTCTTGGTCCTTTGAGGTCCAAGCTTCCTCTTCTAGGGATTTAGGATTAGATTTGGAAGGAATGATTATGGGTAAAAAAATAAGTATTTTTCTACCCATCGTGATTGACTTTCCAATCAAACAACCAAGGTCTCCTTAATAACACATGACACACATCTATAGGAATCACATCACACCAAATTGCATCCCTATATTTCCCAATGATAAAATTCAGTAGAATTTACTGTGTGAGTTTGATCCCTTATTCCGGATTCAACCATTGAATCATGTATGGATTGGGGTACTTTTCAACATCAAGACCTAGCTTGTCAACAAGCACTTGCGAAGCTATATTGGTGTAGCTACCCCCATCTATGATCAAGTTGCAAACTTTCTTTTGAATAGTACATCAAGTATGAAAGATTACTTCCTTTTGTAAGTTTTCATCCTCTATAGATTGCACATTTAACACTCTCCTTCATCAGGCCCAAAACAACCTTATTTGTCTTGTTCCTCAACATTCACCCCTCCTTCAATTTATGGTTCCTCCTTAAAACAAGGGTTTTCTAATGTTGAGTATTCAGCCAAAGACATGATTTTTTTTCTTAGGAAAATCATAAGCAATATGCCCTAATCCTTGACATATGAAACAACACTTTTGGGTTCTTTGTGGTTGAGTGGGGGTACTTTATGGAGTTAGGTTTAATTTAGGTGGGTTAGGATGTGTTAAGGGAGTTTGGGTTTTATGGTTTAGGACTTGTTTTGTATAGGTGTGTGGGGTATTATGTTTAGGCTTGGGTTTTTATAGGCTTCCAACCTTATGGGAAAGCATGATAAGTTCCTCTAAGGTTGAATATGGATATAATCCACTATTCTATAAATCCTAGTCTCCAAACCTCAAAGAAAAAAGCACTAAAGTTTGAGGCTCATCTTTAGCTAAATCACACTTCGTCAATTATCCCTCAAACTCTCAAGCATACTCCTCTACACTTCTATCCCCCTGTTCAAGGTGATGAAATTTCATGAAATTCTCCTAAATATAGTGTGAAGGCCAAAACCTCTCCATAAGGAGTCTCTTCATTTTATCCCATAATCTCACCTTATCCTTCCCTAATCTCTCCATTTTGATGCAAAAATTTTCCCACCAAGTAGATGCATATTTGCGCAACTTCAAAGAAATCACATTTACCTTCTTCTCAGATAGTGTTTTCTTATAATCAAGCACTCTCTCCACTACCCTAAACCATTCTACGAGTTCATCAGCATTAAATATTCTATCATACTCAGGTATATGAACTTTAATGTCAAAGAAAGAAGAGTTAGAATATGAGTTACCAAAACTTTCATGTGTAGAGAACACATGAGTCTCGTCTTTCGTGTTATGTGAAGAAGGGCCATATCCTCTTTACCTAATAAACCTTGTTTGAAGGTCCATAAGTTGAGCCCTTAATAACTCTACTTCACCTTTAAGGGGTGCATTGCTCTCACCAAATGACATGTAATCATCATTATGGATATGTTGGTTATAGCTTCTTTATAACGCCCTCACTTTGGATGACTCTAAAGCACAAAACCTTAACTACACTCCAAACTTATAAGAAAATGCCATACCAATTCATTCTTGATGGGAATTCATTAAAGTTTGTAATTTGATGAAATTTAATACCAAAGTTCCTTCCTTTATAAGGATTCTAAAAAATAAAGAAATTTTGAAAAAGATTATCCAATTACTTTGGGAAAAGGAAAAAAATCACAAACTATCCAATAACTACGTGAATTGAGATACTCTAAATATTTTGTTCTCCACAGAGGGCATCTCTTAATGAAATTTCAAGAAATTTTAGGAAAATGTAATTTATAAATGTAAGAGTCTAATGAAAAAAAAGCGTTCAATTTTGATAAAAGATGAAGGAGATAGTACCTTTTAAAGTTATAAACTAATTCTTTCCTAATCTGATGGTTTGTGCTCTAGGTTTTTTAAATCAAAGAGCACGTCTTTATACTCCCACAAACCTTCAAATGTTTTATTTTTGGATATACAAATAAAAAAATACAAGCTTTAAAGATTAATGATTTCTCTAAAGAACAATCACAAAAATCGTGAATCACAAAACCATGTTTTTAATATGTTTATGGATGATTATGCGTGAGTTATGAAAGAATAAAAAGAAAATTCATTGATTGACTTAGGGATTGATTGGATAAAGATTTACCACCAAATAATCCAAAAAGCTTCCTCAGAACACCACTAGTTTCATCAATGAGTGTAATAGGCTAACAAAGGATGGACACACTAAACTTTAATCCACAATCTTAGAGAATTGTCATGAATGATAAAGGGATTAATTCATCAAAATTTGATTTTATTCTATTCAAATAACCCTCTTTATATAGTAGGATAGACATAGGTTTACAAGAAGCATAACTAATTGAAATACTAGCTTAGAGTCCTAAGTTACCGACTAGGGTTTTAAGATATACAAAATTCCCTAGGATTAAACTAACTAGATGTACTTAGAAACAAAACTTCCCTAACATAGGCTTAATAAGAATTACATACACCGGAAAAGACTTTAAAGTAATATAAAGATAAGATTTAGCTAACAAGATAAACTATAATGCTTTATATATTAAAGAAGTTAAACCAAATGGCTCTCTTATACCTTGAATTTCGTGCACATTACCTCCATGTCTTCAACTTCCATCCAACTATCAAGTCTTCATGTCACATTCATCTACCATGTCCTCGTGCCATGCCAAAACTCTTTAAGTGTTCAAGATTCTTCTAACTCTTTAGTATTTCAACCCAATGAACTTCTACACTTTGTAAGAATATTGATCAACCTCTTTGGTCAACCTTTCACTCCTTAATTGACTAATCTTGACCAATTTTAAAATAACTTTGACCAATCCCAAATTCAAGCCTACTCCTGGAGTTCAAAACTTTATGGGTTCAATACATTTTATTTTCAAACTACTTATATTTAAAGAAATATCCACTTCCTCCTGCGTTACCACTTTCCCAAAGTAGAAAGTTTCCATAATTCTGGAAAAGTCAACTCAAGTCAAATTATCAAAATACAATACTAAGAGAAGTATGTTTATCGTGATGATTCTCCACTATGTTTGCCACACATTAAGTCGTATTCTTGAAGGTCAAAGGATCTTTCATGATCTTCAATTGCATAGGTTCTTGCTATAGAAAAGTGAGTATAATTTTCTTCTTATTGTGGGTAAATTCACATGTATTCCTGTACCCATCATACATAACTCTCCTATCGTACAACCGAGGTCTTCCTAATAACACATGACATGCATCCATGGGAACCAAACAACATTAATATACTTTCTAATGCTAAAGTTTAGCAATACTCTATGCATGATATTGATTCCTTCCCCTTAATTCAACCATTGAATCACATATGGAGATGGATGAGTTTGAATAGATTATCCAATCATATCTTTTATTATATATTATGAGTCTATGCTATCAAAGATCATGAAAGATCCCTTAACCATTAAAGAGGTGGCCCAACGCATTACGATCATAGTGGAAAGTCAATAGAACAAAATATTTATCTTAGTATGATATTTTTAGGAATTTATTTAGTTTAACTTTTCCTAATATGGAATCTTTCTATTTTGGGAAGCTTTCTACTCTAGGAAACTTTCCACTTTGAGAAAATGGTAGTTTAGGAGAGTGGGATTCTCCTTAAAATAGAAGTAGGGAGTAACTAAAACATTTTGAACCCATAAAGGTTCGAACTTTATGAGTAGGGCATGAATGTAGGATTGCTCAAAGTTGTTCTAAAGTTGGTCAAAGCTTGGTCAAGTTGAGAGTCAAAGGTGGACTAAAGAGGTTGGTTAATATTCTTACAATCCAAGTGATTTTTAGGGTTGTAATACTAAAGAGTTGGATGAATCTTGAAGACTTGAAGAGTTTGGCGTGATAAGAAGACTTGGGTAGTTGGATGTGACATAAAGACTTGAGAGTTAGATGGAGGATTAAGACTTGGAAGATAATGCACGAATTAAGGATAAGAAAATAAGGATGGTTCAACTTCTTCAAGGATAAAACATTAGAGTTTATCTTGTTATTTAAATCTTTTTAGTAGTACAAAGATATGAGTATGATGGGAGATTAAATGATGATGAATTTTATAGAATGGTTGAGAGTAATATAAAGAGTTTTTAATTATAAATAAACACTTGATGATAAGAAAGTAAAGATGGTTACCTTAAATTTACCCAAATATGCCACCACTTGGTGGGCAAACGTGTGTAACAAGAGAGAAAAGGATAGGGATAGATAAGGTGAGGACTTGGGAAAAAATGAAAAACATGTTAAAAGAGAAGTTCTTACCTTCCTACTATCTTCAAGGGATTTTTGTGAGATTTTAACATCTTAAACAAGGTGGAAAAATGGTAGAGGAGTTTGCATGTGAGTTTGAGGTGTATTTGTTGAAGTGTGGTGTTGATGAGGATGAGCCACAGATATTAGTGTGATTTCTAGGAGGTTTGGAGCATCAAATTTCTAGGGTAATGGAGTATCAACCATATTCAACCTTAGAAGACTTGATCCTTTTCGCGCATAAGGTGGAAAACCAGTAGGAAACCAAACCCAAACATGAAAACAACAGAGTATATTCTAAACCCACCTAAAATACAAGAACCTACCATACTCAAACACTTCCCAACCTTCCTAACCCACCAAAAAAAATTTTTACTCCATAAAATAATATAATCCAACCCCATTGTAATTCCAAGATGTGTTTTATATGTCAAGGTCTAGGGCATATTACATCTGATTGCCCTAACAAAAAGATTATATCATTAGATGAATACTCCATACATAGCAATCCCTATTTTGAGAAAGAAGAAGTAGTTAACAAAGGGAGTTTCCGTCCAAATGAAGGAGAGTGTTTAGTAGTGAGAAGGGCATCCAGTAGCATGCCCCAAACAAAAGATTAACGGCAAAGAGAGGCTATCTTCTTCACAAAATGCACTGTCAAAGGAAAGGTTTGCTCTTTGATCATTGATGGAGGAAGTTGTACTAATGTTGAATCTCACACAGTGATAGAGAAGCTTAGCCTGCATACAATACCACATTCCAATCCCTATGTGATCCAATGGCTCAATCATGGCAAAGGAATCAAACTAAGTTCTTGACTCTTACTCAATTTCAGTACTGGTAGATATAAGGAAGAACTATGGTGTGATATTATACCTATGGATACATATCATATGTTGTTGGGAAGACCTTGGTTATTTAATAAGAAGGTGATACATGATGGATATAAAAACACATATGCCTTTACCAAAGACAGCCACTTTATTACTCTAAACCCCATGACACCAAATAAACCTACCACAACAAAAGCAAATCCTTGCGTACCCAAAACTAAAACATATACTATGACCACTATTTTGAAAGCTGAATAATGTGAGCACTTATTTATACCAGTGCTTATGTTAGTGAGTTTGGAGGAAGAGAAGCAACCAATTTAGGAGAAACATATCCACCCTTTACTCACCCCCTTTCTCAAAACCTTTGATCATGTGTTCCCAAAGGAGATTCCCCCTAGGCTTCATCCCAAACATAACATCCAACACAAAATAGATCTTATCTCTAGATTTATTCTGCCTAATTAGCCTGTCTATAGAACAAACCCTAACGAAACTAAGGAGATCAAGAGGCAAGTAGAGGGATTGTTAAAGAAAGAGATGATAAGGGACTCATTGAGCCCATTTGTTATACCTACTCTATTGGTACTAAAGGAGATTAGAGAGTGGATACCATCAGATTTGAATCCATGAAGGGGATGAATGGAAAACTACATTCAAGACTAAAGAAGGATTGTATGAGTGGCTAATTATGCCCTTCGATCTCATAAATGCACTTGACACTTTCACTAGGCTTATAAACATGTGTCTTAAGCCCTTTCTTAGTGCTTTTGTCGTGGTTTACTTCAATGATATTATGAAATATAGTAAATCTAAAGAAGAATATAAAGAGCACTTATAAAGGGTATTTGAAGTACTATCTCGCTAAAAACTCTAAGGAAACATGGAAAAATATGACTTCAATATTTGTAAGTAGTGTTTATGGGCTTTATTGTCTCTTCTCAAGGTATACAGGTAGATGAAAGAAAAGTGGAAGCGATTCAAAGTTGATCTATTCCTAACAGTACCTAATATGTTTGAAGCTTTCATGGTCTGGCATCATTTTACAGGAGATTTGTTTGTGACTCTAGTAATATTATGGCTCCTCTTATAAGAATCACAAAAGTGCATAAATTTGAGTGGAATTCTCAAGATTAAAAGACATTTAGAGTGGTAAAGCATCAGTTGACTTCAGCACCAATCCTTGCACTCCCAAACTTCAAAGATGTCTTTTAAGTACAATATGATGCATTAGGGGTCAGTATTGGTGTTGTTACATCTTAAAATAGAAGGCCCTTAGAAAAGCTCAATGAAGCCAAGCATAAGTACTCTACCTATGACAAGGAGTTCTTTGTACTAGTATGTGCACTTGATCATTAGAGTGACTATCTAATCCAAAAAGTGTTAATCCTTTATTTTGATCAAGAGGCCTTAAAGTATCTGGAAAGTTAAAATAAGTTACAACCTCAACATGCTCAATGGGCTTAGTTCCTTCAATCTTTTCACTTTATGATAAAGCACAAGTCGGGAAAAATCAGTAAGGGAGCAGATGCACTTTTAAGAATGTATCTCCTTCTAACTTCGTTATAGACTAACATTGTTGGCCTTGCGATCTTAAAGGAATGCTACAAGGGAGATGCTAACTTTGTAGAACTCTATATGAAATGCTCAAAGAAAGCATTGGGGGTGTACTTTCTGTATAAAGGGTTTCTATAAAAAGGAAGCCAAGGATGTATTCCCAAACATAGCTTGAGAGAGTTCTTCATCAAGGAAGTTCATGAAGAAGGCATGGCTGGACACTTTGGTATGTTTTTTCCTAGGTATTCACGTGTATTAGAGTCATTATAGCTTAGACTACTAGAGTTTTAGTGTTTTTAAACTTGTTGTAAAGCCTAAGGAGCTCCTACTATATAAAGGAGTTGAATGGAACTAAAAGAAATAAGATTTTGATGAATTAAACCCTTTGTCATTTGTAACTTTTCTAAATTCTCTAAGGTTTTGGATTAGAGTTTAGTGTGTTCATCCTTTGCTAGACTATTTCACTCGTTGATGAAGTTGGTTGTTTTCTAAGAAAGATATTCAAATTCTTTGGGGGAGAATCTATATCCAAATAATTCCTAAAATCAGTCAACAAATCATCCTTCCATTGTTTCATAAATCACGTAAAATCAAGCCTAAACACATTCAGAAACATCTATAAATTCATTTGTTTTTTTGTACATATCCATAAAATCAAGCCTATTTGTTTTTTTATCTAAGTATCATAAAATACAATAATAAGAGTGCAAATTTATTCAACTTCTTCAAAGATAAGGAAAATAGAGTTATAGTTGATTAGCAAGTCTTGTCTTTTTAGTCTTTTCAAGTATGAGATAATTAAAATAGGTTCCAGGGGAATTTTAATTTTTCATGCACTGGTACCTTAGGAAGTTGATTCTTTTATGTTTCTAGCTAAGCTTATCATAGGGATAGTTTGCCAAAGTCAACTTTTATCCTCTTCCTAGGGATTCATGTGTATTAGAGTTATTATAGCTTAGACTACTTGGTATTCACATAATTAGGTTCCTATGCACGTCTTTAGCTAAAGTCTTAGCGTTTTTAAACTTCTTGTAAATCCTAGGGAGCTTCTACTATATAAAGGAGTCGAATGACATTGAATGAAATCATATTTTTATGAATTAAACCCTTTGTCATTCTTGACTTTCTAAATTCTCTAAGCTTTTGGATTTAAGTTTAGTGTGTTTCTCCTCTATTAGCCTATTTCACTCGTTGATGATATTGGTGGTGTTCTAAGGAAGCTTTTCATAGTGTTTGGTGGTGATTCTGTATCCAAATAATCCCTAGAGTAAATCAACAAATATCCTTTTTTGTTCTTTCATAGCTTTTGGAAAATCAAGCCTAAACACACATTCATAAAATCATCCATTTTGTGGCACAAGCAGTTAACGTATTCTTAAGCATTTTAAATTTGTATTTTGCGATTTAAGTATCCAAAAATAAAACATTTGGTATCAGAGGTAAAAGAGTCTGAGGATATTAAATCACGCATATCCATGGCTTCTTCAAGTAGTCATCATCACCAAAGCAAGAACAATGATTACATGTCTTTGGATAAAAGGAAAGCGCGTTTGGAAGGAGAAGTTGAGTTGTTGAGGGTGCAACTTAGAGACCTTCAAGCATGCAACATTTGACAAAGAGGGGATGGTCCACTGTCACACCATTAAGACAAGGAGATTCCAATGTCTCTTATACATAAATTGATTTGGTAACTCCAACTCTAACTCCTCCGTTTTTTATATAAAAGTTGATATACCCGAATATGATAGGAGATTAGATGTTGATGAACTTGTATAATGGTAAAGAGTATTAGAAAGTGTGTTTGATTATAAATAAACACCTAATGATAAAAAAGTAAAGGTAGTTTCCTTGAAGTTACGCAAATATACCTCCACTTGGTGGGCAAACGTGTGTAAGAAGAGGGAAAGGATGGGGAAAGCTAAAGTGAGCACATGTGAAAAGAAGAAAAACTATTAAAATAAAATTTCCTACCTTAGTGGTTGTGGATAGATTCTCTAAAATGGTTCATTTCATTCCACGTCACACTACTTATGATGAAGTTTTGATTGCTAATCTTTACTTTAAAGAGGTGGTTCGTCTGCAAGGAATCCCTAAGTCTATGGTGAGTGATCTTGATTCAAAGTTTCTTAGTCATTTCTAGTTAACGCTATGGAAGAAAATGGGTACAAAGTTAAAATTCAGTACATATTGTCATCCTCAAACTAATGGGAAAACTAAAATGACTAATCTCACCTTGGGTACTCTTTTACGGTCGTTGATCACTAACAACTTTAGGGTATGGGGAGAGGTACTACCACACGTAAAGTTTGCATAATATAGAGTTCCAAGCAAGACAACTAGTGTTAGTCCCTTGAAAGTGGTCTATGGGTTCAATCCTTTTATGCCTATTGATTTAGCACTATTTGCAGTAAAGGCTAACTTTAGCTAAGAGAAAGAGGAGAGAACAAAAGAGATTAAGAAGATGTATGAGCAAGTTTGTTCCAAGATTGAGAAGTTGAATGAACATGTTAAGGCACGTATTGGTAGAAAGAAGAGGAATTGGAGATTTAAAGAGGGTGATTAGGTATGGATTTGTCTATAAAAAGAACATTTTCCATCAAAAGACATTCTAAACTTAGTCCTATATCTGATGACCCAATTAGAATCTTAGAGAAGATCAACAACAATGCTTATAAGGTAGAACTTCCAACTGATTATGGAGTATCTACTATCTTCTATATTGTTGATCTTAGTCCTTTCTATGAACTTCAGGAGGATTTGACAAGTTTATTGGAAAACTTTTTTGAAGAAGGGGACGATGTTGGGGATCAAGGAGCTATGCAATTACATATTACAAAAGATCCCTTAATTATCTAAGATATAGTCCAACATATTGAAAACATGGTGGAAAGTGAACAAGAGAAACATACTTAGTTTGGTATGGTCATCTTAGGTATTGACTTTTATTAACTTTCCTAAAATAAAACATTCTAAATTGGGAAACATTCTACGTTGGGAAAGTGTTATTAGGAACTTGCTTACTATGGAAGTAGGGATAAAATAAAACATTTTGAACAGGTAAAGTTTCAAACATTAGGAGTAGGGCTTAAATCCGGGCTTGGTCAAAGTTTCTATAAAGTTGGTCAAAGCTAGGTCAAGGTGAGAGTCAAAGTTTGACCAAAGGAGTTGGTCCATGTTCGTTTATTCCTAGATGACGAGGGAATTGAAGAGTTTTTCTAATTTGTAATGACTTGATAAGTTGGATATGATAAGTAGACTTAAAGAGTTTGATGGAAGATGGAAGACTTGAAGATAGACATGCCTATCGAGGGATAAGAGATCCATTTGGTTCAACTTCTTTGAGGATAAAGCAGATAGAGTTTTAGCTAGTTGAGAAGTCTTATCTTTTGATTCATTTCAATTGTAATGTAACTATATCTAGCTAATCATAGGAGTTTCAGAATTCTATGCATTGTTCTTTTAGGAAGTTTGTTCTCTAATGTTTCTAGGTAAGTCTACTTAAGGATAATTAGCCAAAGTCAAATTTTATATATATTCCGTAGGCTACATGTTATTCATGTTTTTAGCTTGTTATTCACGTGTTTAGATAGAGTTTTGGTACTTTTAAAATTCTAGTGAACCCTAAAGAGATTATACTATAAAAGGAGTCAAATGGCATTGAATGAAAAAAGATTTTGACGAATTAAACCCTTTATCATTTGTGACTTTCTGAATTCTCTAAGCTTTTGGATTAAAGTTTAGTGTGTTCATCCTTTGCTAGCTTATTTCACTCGTTTATGAAATTGATGGTGTTCCGAGGAATTTTTTTGGTTTCTTTGGTGGTGAATCTGTAACCAAACAATCCTTAGAGTCATTCAACGACTTTACCTATTTGTCCGTTCATAACTCACAAAAAATATAGCATAAACACATTCAGAACATTGATTTAGTGGCGCAACATTTGGCAAATTTCTAGAGCAATTCTAACGTGTATTTTTTGATCTGAGTATTAAGAAATACAATAGTAATTCATAATGACCTACCACCTGGAATACCAACAATGTTTGATAAAAAACAATCACAAGATTCAAATGGTATGAGTTTTCTTTCATTTTATACTATGCTTGAGTATGAAAAAAGAATTATTGGAAGAAAAGATTAATAATATTATTGATTCCACACCAATTTAGCCAGTTTGTTCTTTTATGATTGGTAGCTATCCTACTTTCAATGTTCTTGGTGATGAAGATACAAATATTGAATATTTGCATTATTACAATAGAATGATTCTAATTTCCAATAACCAACATGCTAATGATACATTTTCTATGAGGAAATAGAAAGGATAATCGGGGTTACAATTGAAATCTTATAATTAGTACAAAGTCATGGTATGGTTATATATCATATTATTCTTAATGGCTGGCAACACTAAAGATCAAGGGAAAGAGAGCAACCCCGATATAATATATGTTGTAATATCTTGATGTTTAGTTCGAAGGATTTGGATCATCCCCTTGCCATAACAAAACTTGAGGGAAAATTATTTTTAAGAGGGAACACATGATGTGAATGCATGCATGGAATTATTACAAGCTAGTTGAATCATATTCCCTCTAGGATTCTTAATATCTTTACTATTCCTACTTAGATTAGGATTTATTTCTTTTATTTTTGGTAAGAGTCTAATCCATCATATTGTGTGTGGACTCCATGGAAAAGAACATTGGGGAAGTTTTGTTGATTAAAATATTCAATCTTGAAAATTGAAAATTTTGATCAAGGAAGAAAAATTTTAAGACAAGAGGAGGTGCTTATTACATCTTGTCGATGCTTTATTACAACTTCAGTGACACTGCAAGTGACATGGCATGGACATGAACGTGGCTACACACATGTGATTAGGTATTTAGTATTTTACTATAAATAATATATGTTAAGAGTATTTAATTTGTAATTTTATCTTTTAAGCTAGGATAGAATTATAATTAACATAAGATAGTGTTAGAGTTTTGGTAGGATTATGTAATAAATAGGAGGCCTTATCCTATTTGTTATTAAGTGGTTATTAGGTGTCCTTTTAGAAGTAGGAGTCCTAGTCTTAATGTGATTAAAACTCTTAAGCTATGGGTATAAATAGATGTGCACCCATTCTTGGAATAATCAGATTTTGTACTTGCTTATTCGTTTTATGCAATAAACTTCCAAGATTTTATTATTTTTTGTGCGTAGCAAAGATTGTGAACTAGTGTTTCTTTAGGTTCATGTGAAAAAGTTAGAAGAATTATGGGTGTTTCTTTAGATAATTCTCTAAAATTTCGCCCCAAATTATGAGCCTTTGGTGCATTCCTTTGGAAATTGTCAAATATAGTTTAATCCCTTCATGTGAACTATGGTTCCTTTACCTAGATTCACATCACCAAATCAATGCAAGATTTGGTTAGATGTCTTGGTCAACAAATTACCATAATTCATCCTAAGAAAATTTGTATTTCAAATCTCAAATCTTCCCTAATCTCTACTGATTTCCCATGCCCCTTAGTTAGCAAATCACCCCATTAAGATCATCTAAAATCACGTGATTATTCCCCTTGATCTCCCTTGGACCCACACTTTACAATGAACAAATTATCCACGCCATCTCATCTTGGGTCCCATGCCACCTCAACAAGCTTTACACCTTTATTCATTTAACATAACTAACTCACTTTAATAAATAAATATTATTTATTTAATAGGAACTCAACCATTTAATTATTCTAGTTTTCTTGATTAAAAGATTCAATCTTGAAGAGTTTCTTGAAAATTGTAAATTTTGAACATGGAGGAAAATTGTTTAGACAAGGGGAGGTGCTTATTACATTAGACAATGCTTATTACATCTTGTCGATTTTTTATTACAACTTCAATGACATGGCAAGTGACATGGCATTGGCATGGACGTGGCTTCACACATGTTATTGAATAAATAGTGTTTTACTTTAAATAAAATAGGTTAAGAGTAGTTAATTTGTAATTTTATCTTTTTAGGTAGGGTAGAATTCTAATTAACATAAGATAGTGTTAGAGTTTTCGTAGGATTCTGTAATAAATAGGTGGCATTCTCCTATTGGTTATTAGGTGATTATAAGGATTCCTTTTAGAAGTAGGAGTCCTAGTCTTAATGTGATTTAAACTCTCAAGTTATGGGTATAAATAGATGTACACCTAAGCTTGGAAAAAACTATTTTTGTACTTACTTATTCGTGTTATGCAATAAACTTTGACGACTTTATTATTCTTTGTGCGTAGAAAAGATTGTGAACTAGTGTTTCTAAACATCTCTTTTGGCATAAAATGGCACATAATGTGGAGTTCATAATCAAAATGTGTCCAACGTGTCAAAAGGTTAAAATTCACTCTCATCCCTAAGGACTCCATATGCCTCTACCCGTGCCTCAAGCTCCTTAGGGAGATATCAGTCTAGACATCATTAATAGATTACCTCTAACTAAGTATAAAAAAAACTCAATCATGGTGGTTGATGTGAATCTAGGTATGAAAACCTTAATTCACATGAAAGGATAGAATTAGATATCAAACCTTCTAAAGTTACGTACCAAAAGTTTAAAATGTAGGGCGAAAGTTTGAGAATTAATTAAAGAAAAGCACCCTTAATTCCTACACTTCCTCACGTAAATCTAAAGATTTAAGAACCAATTCACGACTCTGTGTTACACACAAAGAAAAACAACAAACTCTCTAAGTTTATTGAAAAATACAAAGAAAATAATCTCAAAATCTGATTTTTCCAAGTTTGGGTGCACATCTATTTTTACCCATCGCTTGAGAATTTAAATCACATTGAGATTAGGAATCTTACCTCTATAAGGACTCCTAATAACCACCTAATAGCAAATAGGATACTGCCACCTATTAATTACATAATCCTACCAAAACTCTAACACTACCAATTTTATTTAAAGTAAAACACTAAATATCCAATCACATGTGTGTAGCCACGTCCATGCCCATGCCATATCACTGAAGTTATAATAAAGCACCGACAAGATGTAATAAGTATTGTCTAATGTAATGAGCACCTCCCCTTGTCTTAAAAATTTTCCTCCTTGGTCAAAATTTTCAATCGATCCATCCATGGTAGCATCCTTGTTTGAAGCTTCAATCAATCCATCGAAGTTGACATCCTCTATCATGTAATCCTCATATTCTTCAAAAGAGTTTTTCCTCAAACCTTGAAGTTGATTTTGAGGCACATAAGGTGCTAAGTCGCCTATGTTGAATGTGGCATAAACTCCACAATCTCTAGGCAACTAAAGTTTATATGCATTATCACCCACCATGCTGATGATTTTGAATGGACCATCACACCTAGGCATTAGCTTGCTCTTGCGTTGATTAGAAAATCTTTCCTTCCTTAAGTGCAACCAAACCAAGTCTCCCTCCTTGTAAGTATATCAAGTACTATGTTTGTTTGCTCTATCCTTGTAGATGTCATTGACCATCTCAATCCTTGCTCTCACCTAGGCGTGAAGCTTGTGTAAATAGTAAACCTTGGCCTTCACATCATTGTGAACTAATTCCCGTTTGGGAATCCCTATGAAATCAATAGGTAGTCTTGGGTTCACTCCATAGACAACCTCTAATAGTGGATGTTTTATTACATATGTTGGAGATCTGTTATAGCCAAACTCTGCATGTGCTAACTTCAAATCCCAATCCTTCTGTGTTTTACTCACAAAACCATGCAAGAGAACACCTAAAGTTTAGTTTGTGACTTTTGTGTATTCATCTGTCAAGGGATGATAAGAAGTGCTAAATAAAAGCATTGTCTTTATCAATCTCTATAATGATTTCCAGAAATAGCTCATGAACTTCGTGTCTCTGTCACTCACAATCGTCTCTGGTACTCCATGCAAGCGAATGACGTCTCTAATGTACAAATTTGCAACATTCATTCCATCATCCATTTTGTGGCATGGTGTAAAGTGCGCCATTTGGGAGAACCAATCAACCACCACCTTGATTGAATCCTTCCCTCTTATAGTTCTTGGCCACCCCCTAATGAAGTCCATAGACACGTCCTCCTAAGGAAACTCCAGAATAGGGAATGGAGTATAAAGACCTTGGTGAAAATTAGCCTTTTCCTTTTGACACGTTGCACATTAGGATAGGATGGTTCCAACATCTACAATCAAATTTGGCCAATAGAAGTGTTCTTAGAGCATAGCCAAAGGCTTTGTGATTCCAAAGTGTCATACTAATCCTCCACCATGCGCTTTTCTCATGAGAAATTCATATATTGAGCACCTAGGAATGCACAATTGATTACCCTTGAAAAAGAAACCATCCTGAAGAACATAAGAACCTATGGCCCCTTTGTTGATTTGTTGTATGATTGGACCAAAATCCTCATCTTGGTCATAATATTGTGTAATGAGATTAAAACCAAGTAATTTGGAGTTTAGGATACCTAGTAACAAATACCTCCTTGAAAGTGCATCTACATCACATTAGACCCCACTTGGCATGTCGTGGAATAAGCTTGTGTTGACAATTGATGTGCTTTAAAGCTTTGTGATCAAAATGCAATATAAAGTGATTTGGTCTTTGATAGTGACTCAAATGGTCCAAATCCCTTACAATTGCATAAAATTCCTTGTCTTAAGTTGAGTAGTTCTATTTGGCCCCATTCAGCTTCTCACTGAAATACACAATAGGCCTCTTCCCTTGAATGAGCACAACGCCAATTCTAACCCCAATAGCATAAGTCTCCACGTCAAAAGGTCTAGAGAAATCCACCAAGGCTAGAATAGGTGTATGACATAACATCTCCTTAATAGCTTCAAAAGCCTTGTTTGTTTCTCTAGTCCATTCAAACTTCTTGTTTTTGTTAATACATTCAGTCATAGGAGAATCAATAGACAAGAAATTCTTCACAAACCTTTGATAGAAAAAGGATAGCCCATGAAAAAGCATGCTTCTTAGTCATGAATTTAGGAATAGGCCATGACTTTATTGCTTCCACCTTAGATGGATCCACCGAAACCCTATCCTTAGACAAAATATAGCCCAAAAATGTGACATTAAGCACCATGAAGTAGCACTTTTCAACCTTATCATACAACTTATGTTTTTTCAAAACCTCGAACACACTCCTTACGTGGCTTAGATGATCATCAATACAAGTGGTATAAATTAGAATATCATCTGCGTAAACAACAATAAATTTACCTTGGAATGGTTTTAAGACTTTATTCATCAAACAAAAGAAGGTACTAGGTGCATTAGTTAAGTCAAAAGGCATGACCTGCCCCTCTTAAAGACCAAGCTTTTTTTTGAAACCTCTCTGCCATTATCACCTTCATTTATTTTTATTTGATGATATCTACTTCAAAGATCGATCTTGGAGAAGACCTGTGCACCATAAAATTCATCCAACAAATCATCAAGTCTCGGAATATGAAACTTGTATTTGATGGTGACTTTATTTACAACCCTTGAATCAATACACATCTTCAAAGTTCCATATTTCTTTGGCACAGTCAAAGTAGGGACTGCACAAGGACAAATAATCTCCTTTACATAACCAAGTGCCATGAGTTCTTTGATTTGCCTTTTAATTTCCTTAGTGTTTTCCTGATTGCACCTATATGCTGGTTTGTTAGGTATTTATGCTCCCGAAATGAGATTAATTTGATTTTTAATCCCTCAAAATGGTGTTATGCCTGGAGGAAAATCCTTAAGATAAACATATTTAAACTTGGTGAGTAATGGTTCCAAAGATTTTGGAACCACGTGGGCTCCATTTTCTAACTCCTTATCCACTAGCACATAAACCATGCTACTTGCCTTTGCCTCCTTCTCCAATTCCCTTCCATCCACCAATAACACTCCTTTTCCATCATCTTTATTAGAACAAGTTTTTAAAGCCATTAAGTGTTTCAAATAAAATGCTTTGGCTTGCACAATGTTCCTCACCACGTATATGTTTCCCATCCTATCAAACTTCACAAATTTGTCATATTGCCAAGGTATACCTAAGATAATATGACACACATCCATGGGGCAAACATCAAAAATCACTTAATATTCATAATTGCCAATTTTGAACCAAATCAAGGCTTGTTTACTAAACTTTATATCACTTGATTTGCTAAGACAATAGAGTTTATATGGTAGAGGATGGATTTGAGTAAGCACCTCCAATTTTTCCACCAAGAGTGTAGAAACCATGTTAGTGCAACCCCATAAATCTATGATCACATTACATAATCTTCCTTTGACATTTCATCTTGTGAGGAAGATTTTCTCCCTTGGCTCTCCTCTAATGGCATGGACTTGGATTACAATGCCCTTCACAACACTAGGAAAGATCCCCTAGTTTCTACAACCAGCTCCTCCACATACTCCTCTTGGAATTCAAAAGATGTGTGACCTTTTACTTCTTCAAGCTCATGATGCTCTTCTTTAAAGGTCCCATCTTCCTCCCAAGTCTAAGTAGTAGCAACCCTAGCATAAGGACACTCCCTGTGGATATGGCCTTGTCCCATGCATTTGAAGCAAGTTCATTGATCTTCCATAGGAGGCCTCAAACTTCCTCCCTTATCTCTCCTAGAACGTTATGGTTAGGTTTTCTAAAGATTAGGCTTCACATTAGACATCTCATACACTCATTTAGCTTCAAAAGATTAGAAGATCCCTCCATGTTTATGTGTTTTCCTTTCAACCCTAGTTGCTTTGTACACACCTCATCAAAGCTCCAATAATGTTATAATTCCACATTTTTCTTAATTGGGTCATTTAACCTAGCCCTAAAACATGGTGGTCTTCTTTATCCTCTAACCCACAAACCATGGCTAGATTTTTGAATTCCACCAATTATTCCTCAATAGACTCCCTTTCTTGCTTCAAAGTATGCATTTTTATAAAAAATTTTGTTTAAAGTCTTGATGAACAAACCTTTTTTGCATGTACTTCTTTAGTTTTGTCCAAGATGAGATCTTAGAACGCCCCTCCTTTCTCCTCTTCTTTTGCAAGTCTTCAAGCCACAAACTTGCATAAGAAGTGAGCTTGAGTTTAGAAACCTTAAAGGATCTATGGTAATCATAGTCCTCATATCTGAAAATTTGTTTAAGTCTATGGATCCAATCTAGGAACTTGTTTGAGTCCATACTGCCATTGAACTCAGGGATTTCAAGTCTCAAGTTTTGATCCTCTTTCTCCCTTAAATTCCTTCTTCTACGCCCTCCATATGATTCCTCATCTTCACTTGAAGAAGATGGGTCCCTCTTGCTAGGCCTCCTTTAGCTCCTAACACTAGATTCACCATTAGTTTTACTAGAGTTAGATTTATAGGAATAGTTTTTTCCTTTCCATGAGGACTATTCCTTATTCCTACCGATTTAGAACAACTTGTCCATACGTTCCTTAATTTCCTTTAACTCGCTTTCCATGCACATGGCTTTGGCCTCTTGTAAGGTTAAACCTTTTCTAAAGCCTGGTGACATCTTCCTTGAGTATGCTTTGAACTTACTCAATGAAAACACCAAAATTTGATGTGAATCTAGGTATGATAACCTTAATCAACATGAAGAGATTGAACTAGATATCAAACCCTCTGAAGCTAAGCACCAAAGGTTTAAAATCGAAGACGAAAGTTTGATAATTGATTAAAGCAAAGCACCCTCAACTCTTACACTTCCTCACATGAATCTAAAGCTTTAACTACCAACACACAACTTTTTTTTTACACATAAAGAAAACCAACAAACTCTCTAAGTTTATTGAAGAATACACAGAAAAGAATCTCAAAATATGATTTATCCAAGCTTGGGTGCACATCTATTTATACCCCTAGATAGAGAGTTTGAATAACATTTAGCTTAGTACTCCTACTTATAAAAGGACTCCTAATAACAACATAATAGCCAATAGGATAATGCCACCTATTTATTACATAATACTGCCAATACTCTAACACTATCTTATGTTAATTAGAATTCTATCATATCAAAAAAGATAAAATTAAAAATTCACTAATCTTAACCTATTTTATTTAAAATAAACCACTAAATATCCAATCAAATGTGTGTAGCCAAGTCCATGCCCATGCCATGTCACTTGTCATGTTACTAAAGTTGTAATAAAGTACTCACAAGATGTAATAAGCATCATCTAATGTAACAAACACCACATCTTGTTTTAAATTTTTTTCTTCTTTGTTAAAATTTTTAATCTTCAAAAATTACTCTAAGATTTTAAGTTTTGATCAAGGCCTTCCACCAATCATCAACTCCATCGCTTTTGCGTATTATAGAATCATAAAACCTAAAAAAAGGAAAGTTAAAAAAAACACCTATGCCTAAAATAAGAAAAACCCTATCAAATAAAGTGGGAGAAAACTCATAGGCAAAACCAACTTATTCCCCATGTCCACCAATCCTCATTCACATTTGCTAAGTATTGCATGTTACCATGCATTCTCAAATTTTACCCTTTGATATACCTAGAAGATTCATGTCTAGATAAGCTAATAACTCTCCTATGGTAGCATCCTTCTTTGAAGCTTCAACCAATCCTTTGAAGTTAACATTCTCTATAATATTAGTGGTTGTGGACAAATTCTCTAAAATGGCGCATTTCATTCCATGTCACACTACATATGATGCAATTTAGGACCCTAGTCTTTACTTTAAAAAGGTGGTTTATTTACATGGGATCCCTAAGTCTATATTAAATAATTGTGATTCAAAGTTTTGATAACCGTTCTACAAGCGTCGTTTTACTAAAAGATTAGTTATGCAAACAAAATTTATACCATCCTATAAACTATACGAGAATAGTGGAGTAGGGGGTCAAACCACGAGAAAAAAGGATATCAAGACTTAAGTTCTTAACACAACCGGACTATTTGGAGTTGGAGACAACTAAAACTAAAAACGAGAAGATAGGGAGCGATAAAATATGGGGTAAATTTAATAGAGAAAAATGGGGACAAGATTAGATTCACCCTAGGAATGAAGCTTTCAAAACCGAACATGATAGGTAAGAGAAAATCTGGTAACAACTAGCATGGACATCCAAGAATACGAGAGGAAGTTGGTGATTTCACAAATCACAACGAACGACCTATAATCGCCCTATGTCTCCATAGGAGTGGCAGGACAAGATTCGCATCGGATTTCGAAACTACTTATTATCATCATTCCTAAAACCTTTGACAATAAAGATCATAAATTTTCCTAGGGCTTCACCAATTAAAACCCCTAGAAGAATTACTCACATATATTCATGCTTAACAACATAAAGATATTCAATAAAGCAAATGAAACGAACATGAAAGGAAATCAACGAGAATGAAAGCAAATCAGAAACTATTCTAGTAAACAATAAACATGGAACTAAACATGGAATGAAATAAAGAGAATGAATTAAAAGTAAAGGAATAGATTAATACTTACAAAAGCTTCAATGTATTATCCACGGACAGAATTTGAATGACAAAATCCAGAACTCGGAGTACAAACGTTGAGAAAACTTAAAACCGAAAGCTAAAACTAAAAGAATTTGGAGGCTAAATAAAACTAAAAGTGCATATAAATATAAAAACCTAGCTGCTCTTCCTCTCATCAGAGGGAGGGGTATTTATAACAAAACATGAAAGAACTTCGAAAACCCTAAAATGCCTATGGGCCAGCCCTAAAAAGAAGTAGTTGTTCCGGAGAAAACACTGTCATTCGACCGAATTCAAGTCCCATTCGGCCGAATACAACTCCATTTTCCCAAATGCCCTTTCATTTGCTCATTCCAGAGGCTCCAAAGAATCAATCCCTATCCACCATTCGCTCGAATGTATGGTCTGATTTGGCCGAATAAAAGCTCATTTGCCCCAATAAGTTCCATTCGGCCTTCCCAATGACCAAGGATTAAATGCTCTGAAGTCTTCCTTTCATTTGACCGAATGTGTCTCAGATTCGGTTGAATCTGCACCATTTGACCGAATGTGTCTCAAATTCGGTCGAATTTGAGACCATGCATTCCTCTTTTCACTTCTTTCCTTTCTACACTCCGTGTTATCTTCAATAGTGACTTAAAACATTTACCCAATATAAAATACACGTGTCAAAGGCTCGAATGCATCGCATTTCACCTCGAAATCATCAAAAATACCTGAAATAAACTTAAGACAACTCGAAGAAAAGATCAAGGTGAAATCAAGCATAATATGCATAAAACTAATATAAAATTACGAGACTTGACACTAAAACAAGGTAGTAAACGTGCTCTAAAACAAGCACATCAACTTCCCTAAGCTAAACATTTGCTAGTCCATAGCAAATGAAATAGGAAGGTGTCGTGAAAGCGTATGGCAAAATAGTCATAGGAACAAATAAAAAATAAGGAGTGTGAAATTTAAGACAATGCAAGCCGTGCACATGCAAAATTCTTCCTTAGCCATGGGTGTGCAAGTACAATGGGAATAAAAGAGCATAATCAATGTTTTACACCTACTCGGAATCACCAAGCATGCTAGATCATAGCTCATTCCGCCCACTACCTAATGAGTTTACAAGTCTACGCTCCCGAGGTTATTTCCCAAGAGATGTGGGAAATTTCTAATACGCTCATGTGTTTATAGGGTATGTGTTTCGCTCAAAATCATCCGACTGAAGAAGAATCGAGAATTAAACACCTAAACAGGGAGAAATCTATGGGATTGTGTCTTATCTACTCTCCAACACTAATCTTACTAATGAAGTTAAGTCAAAAAGGTTTGGAAAGGGTTGCAATGTAGGCTCGGATTGAGGTATGGTAGAATTTGGGAATGTGGAGTTAAAATAGAGGATAGTGAGTGATCCAAGGAAATAAAACTAAGGAAGACTACGCCTTCCGACAACCATGCCATTCCCAAAATTCCCAATAATGAACTCTAATACACTATATAAACTTTATTCTCAAACTTTTCACTATTTTCTTTTTATTTGTTTTCTTTTCTTTTTTTCCTTTTTTTCTTTTTCTTTCTTGTCTCTTTTTTTTCTTTTTCTTTCTTTTTTTCTTTTTTTTCTTCTTTTTGTGCTTTTCAAGCTTTTTCTGAACTTTCCATGTGAATACTTCTTTGAAATGCACTAAGACTAGTGTATGTAGTCAAATTACCCAATGCTCACTTTTGCAAATCGAAAACCTATATCGCAATGCTACGGACACCAACTTCACTATAATCACATGACTATCCTCTAGGTAAAAAGAGGGGACATTTGGCTCATGTGGAGTTAGATAGTGTGGCTACAAAAAAGAAGGTAAAGGTACAAATTTGGCTTAACCTAGAGTAAATTGATTTTCATGGTAGGCACTTTGGCTATATAGCTTCAACTACAAACATGCTATTATCCTTAACCTTGAGAAAAGTAGACTATGCTGGAGGAGAACAGACACAAATCTTAAGATTCCCTAACTAACACTCAACAATATAGGACTCATAATAAAGTCCTAAAAGGCTCAATCCTCACTAGGTTAGTTGAAATACGCCTCAATAGGTAGTCATCCAAACCACATACCAAGCAAGCTCAGATCCCCCAAGCTAAGTGAAAAATATTCTATAAACTTAGACCCAAAATAGGCACAGGGCTAGGGGAATACGAGTTTTCATATAATCAATGTAAAGTGCACGATAGTAGCTTGCATGCTTGTTTGGAACATATGATGGAAAGAAGGGAGCATATGATGGAAAAAACGGGGCACATGATGGAAAGAAGGGAAAAACAAACACAAATATAACTAAATAATTAAATTTGGATTTTCAAGCAAGCAATCATACCAATACGTAGGTGCAGCGACATATGGAACTTATTATACAAGCACCTGAAAACAACACCAAAAAGAAAAGCGCAAAACACAAAACAACTCCAAGAAAATAGAACAAAAAAACACAAAGCAATGCAAAACTACATAGCACTAAAACTGACAACCAAGACCAAAGGACACGCGAAATAATGAGTGAAGGACTATGGATACCCCCCCAAGGTAGGGTGAAGCTGTCCTCGGTGCCAAGGGAGGCCTTTAGGTCTACCACTACTCATCCCCTATAAAGTCCTCATCATCTACTTGGTTATCATCCTCATTTTCCTCCTCCTCCCCACTCGTATAGTCCATCTCATAGTCATCCGAGGCTCTCCTAGGAGCCAGTGGGGTGAAGTTATTAAACCTACGCCTACCCTGCCGCAACCGATCAAACCCATGACTTAATGATATCTTTTTATAGTTGTCATGGCGAGGGTACCAAGGAGGGGTGGCCATACTTTCAACAACCATATGGGAGTGGTAGGCTATGTCATACCATGTGTAGTGCGCCCGCTCGAAGTTTTGCGTGAGGTGATTGAGTCGGGCGGTGCGGTGGGCTTGGGTGGTGAGGACCTGGTCAAGCCTTTTCTTTATGCGTCCTAGGGAGGACATAATATCAGATTCAAACTCATCATCTGAATCGTCATGGTCTTGTAAGACCGAGGTGGACGCCCTAGGTCTTTCATGCATAGAAAGGGTGTGAGGGCGAGGAGGGGGTACAAGTGAGGGCTTGACAGCATATCTTGGCACATCGTCGTCTAAGAGATACGAGGCCCCAAACTGGACTAGTGGAGGTAATTGAGGACAGAGAAGGGGGATGGTGTGGTCTTTCAAGTACTGCCATCGCATGGGGTCAGTGAAAATAAAACCAGCCTGTACAAGGCATTGCTCGTAAAGGGTGGTGGAATTGGCATATTTGTCACTGAATTCTATAGGATTCATAACGTTAAGGAATTTAGCGATACAGAATACGTGTCCCCCTAGACATAGGTCAGTGTTTACAACTAGGGTGGCTGTGTTGTTTAAAAACTTCCACAGCATTGGCAGGCTTAGTGTGGTGTCATTATGTAGTGCAAGGTAACGGTGCAGAGTGTGCACTTTGTGTGTTACGACTAAGTGAGGGCTAGGGGAAGGGAACAAAGACTCCCTAGAAAATTTGAAAAACATACGCAAAACAGGGTGTTATACCTCAGAAGCATATATATTTCTATTCGGATAAACAAGCCGGCCAACAATTTTAGGCCATAACTCAAAAACTCGAGAGTTGTCCGGTTGTTTATCCGGAATAGGTTCATTATTGAAACTAAACACGGCACAAAATGTATCATAATCTAGAAAATAGGTTGCATTCCTTAGCCTTAAAGACAAATGCAACCTACCTTCCCGTTGACACTGGGATAAGGAACTAAGAAACTCATAAGTTAGAGCTTATGAGTTGGGTCCCACATGTTAATCCAGTTCTCTAACCCACATGTCGTTAGTAATGCAAGAAATTGCTCATATATACCTATTCGTTGCAAAATAGAAATGTCTAAATAACGAGTGGGGTTAATTTTTAGTACCTTAAGCCTTTGGAAACGTTCATATTGCTCCGAATATACAAAAACTACTGTCGGATGGTCCTTATTGAACCAAAATTCCTGGCCGGGAAGTCATTGTTGGCCCTCCGATTGTTGAGAACCAGTTTGTTGTTCTTTCCGTTCTTTCCCTGTTCGGTCGAATGGAGGAGAGCTACGCAAGATTCTTCGCTCCCATTCGACTGAATTACTACGCTATTCGGTCGAGTGGACCCCCATTTGCTCGAATGGATTGTCCATTCGGGGTTCCTAGGAGCGCCCAATATTTCCCTCTGTAGGTCTATTCGGCCGAATGGGGGGCTCTATTTGGTCGAATGAAATCTATTCGCCCGAATTTGACCCTTCATTCGGCACTTTCAGAAACACCTCTTAACTTCATAAACCAAGCTTATTCGGCCAAATTGAACTATCATTCGGCCAAATGGAATGTGAATTTGCAAATCAATAGCTTGGAATAATCAAATAACATGTGCTTTTCCAAATCAATCATGGTACTATGATTATGTTTTACGAAAATCCAAATAAAACCGGGTTACCTCCTGTAAGTGCTTTGTTTAATGTCGTTTAGCTCGACGTAACTGAGGTAATCTAAAATAACACGAAACAAAGACCAAAGTTAAACTAACTACTTAAAATTTAATAAAACAGTAAAGAACGATGATTCGAAGTTAAGATACTCGATAAGTGCCGATGATTATACCAATCATTTGACATCGACATCATCTAACCTTATACAGTTAACGGTGTTGACTTCGTGAAGGCTACTCTCATGGAAGAGTTTTAATCGATCCACATTAACAATGAAACTTTCTCCATGATAGTCTTTCAGCTCTACCGTTCCATAAGGGAAAACTTGTAAAATCTCGAATGGCCCAAACCACCTTGATTTCATTTTCCCAGGGAATAACTTTTCTATTAAATTAAAGAGCAACACTTTATCCCCTATAAGGAACTCTCGTTGGATGATATACTGGTCGTGCCAATGCTTAGTACATTCCTTGTAGATATGCATGTTATGGAATACGTCGAGTCGTAGTTCTTCCAATTCTCTTAATTGGGCGGCTCGCTTCTCGAAGAATAGAGTAGGGTCAAAATTAAGAGTTTGGATCGCCCACCATGATTTGCATTCCAATTCCACCAATAGATGACAAGATTTCCCATACAATAGCTGGAACACGGTGGTGCCAATAGGGGTCTTATAACATGTACGGAGGGCCCAAGGAGTGTCGTATAACTTTAGAGACCAATCTTTCCTGTTTGGTTTCAAGAATTCTCTTAATTTCCCTATTGGCTACTTCCACCTGTCCTTGAGTTTGGGGATGGTAGGGTGAACCGACTATGTGCACAACTCCATAATTTTTCAACAATTTGTTTAGTTTGTGCTTAGCAAAGTGTGAACCCCCATCACTTATGACAATTTTGGGAACACCGAATCGAGGGAAGATTATGCTTTTAAAAAACTTAATAACTACTTTATGATCATTTGTAGGCGAGGCAATGGCTTCCACCCACTTAGACACATAGTCAATCCTTACTAAAATATATTGGTTCCCATGAGATGAAACAAATGGGCCCATAAAATCAATTCACCAACAGTCAAACACTTCACACTCAAGGATGTAATTATGAGGCATCTCATTCCTCATTAAGATGTTGCCAACTGTTTGGCATCTCTCACAACTCTTCTAAAAAGTTTCATCATCCTTATGTAATGTTGGCCAATAGAAACCCACGGTGGTGACCTTAGCAGTAGTGTTCATTAAACCATGGTGGCCGCCACACGTGTATGAATGACAGTGAGTCAAAATCTTGGGAACTTCTTCTTCAGTGACACAACAGTGGATTATGTCGTCCGTGCAGGCATGAAATAAATAGGGGTCATCCGAAAAGAAATTCCCGACTTTACCAAAGAAAGCCTTTTTTATAGCCCTTGATTCGAACTATGGAAGTTCTCCACAAGCTAAATAATTCGCAATATCCGCGAACCATGGGGCTTTCCTAACTATTATTGTCGTCATCATGGTTTCTTCAACCATTACATCTTGGATAGGTAAGGAGTCATTATTAAGCTCGGGTAACCTAGACAAATGGTTAGCTACCACATTTTCACTACCCTTTTTATCTTTCAAATAAAAATCAAACTCCTGTAATAGAAGCACCCAACGGATCAACCTCGGCTTTGCATCTCTCTTTGTCATTAAAAATTTCAAAGCCAAGTGATCTGTGAAAACTACAACTTTTGAACAAATTAGATACTAGCACAGTCTCTTAAAAGCATAGACTA